>OZ014521.1:20586225-20924051 GCA_963966055.1 Lathyrus aphaca
TTGACCGGGTTACATTTGCAGCCGTTGTCATATCAATCGCACCTCGTCCAGTGAAATCTAGATTATATACACTTGTCTGATCCGGATAAAACAATCCCCAATTCCTCTCCGACTCTAAACCGGGCTTCCTGTTTTCGTTAAACAATGAGAAAATATAAATATCTAGCTCCTTTCCGGGTTTCGCTGGAGTACCGGTATTATTGATAACATGTCTTATAAGATTAGTGTTATATGTTTGTGCGTTATCAGGAGTTGCGGCCTTCTCCTTAGGCGAACCTTTTGAAGGCCAACCTGTTTCGGTGACCATTACATTAATAGTTCTGAAATTTAGGGCCATGAGTGCGTAGTAAATAGCATCAATCTGTGCGTCAAACATGTTTGTGTAAAGCAAACCGGTGTTTGGATCAATAACTTCAGAGGATGCCTGAAAAAGAGCATAGTCTAAAGACACTTTATTCGGGGAGTCACGGTAAGCATAATACGGATATATATCAATCATAAAAGGCGATTGATTTTCCGCAAGAAATTCAAGCATCGGCTTCAGGAAATGAGCATGGCTACTATTGAAAGCCCCGGCTGAAGGCGGGAACGATCGTGACAGAACACCAAGAGAATGAGTACTAGAAACTTTTATCTTTTTGTGCAGCCCAAGTTTCTTAAGTGCTGTAAGTACATTGTTCATCGCAGGTACTACCAATGAAGAGGTATTATAGCTACTTTCTGTGATTTCAGCACCAACAGTTATGTATGTGATCTTTGTGGCCGGATAATGAGGAAGGATGCTGTTTTTCAACCAAGCGTCCGCGTTAGATTGGAATTGGGAGAACGAGAGCAAATCTGAATTTGGAACGCCAATCATAAGTTCGACTCCAGTGTTGGCAAAGGCCCTTAGGACCTGTGTATTAGAATCATAAATCCTAACATATTTGATTTTGTGAAGCTGAACTAACTGTGCCACCTTGTCGGGTGTAGGGAGGTCATCGGCACTTCGTCCATAGCAGATCCCAATGAAACTCCCAGAACAACAATCTGACAAATAATTTCAACAGAGTTAATAAAATTAAAGAGTTACAAAGGCAACTAATTCTACTAGCTATTTGATATCTGCGTGTTAAAACAATCGATTATTAAAACTTAGAATTTGACCTAACTCATTCTTACAAGACCGGATTGTAAGGTAAGATGTACCACTCTATAAAGTATTTTCAAGTTTTACGAAATCTTCTTAATACACTCCCTTCACGCCTAGTACTCTATTAGGTTTGGTGCGTGGATATAAATGATAGACAACCATGGTCTGATCAATAGACTCTGATACCGTCTTAGAATATATAGATTGAGTCTAACTCATCTCTACAAATCCGATTTATAAGTTGAGGGTTGCCAAGTTTTATAAACACTCCACCCCTTCAAACCCAACACAATGTAGGCATTGGAGACTGCATCGAAGGCAAGTCAAATGCCACAATTTGACAACGATTGACGGACTGCAATGAAAACGGAATTTCCAACAGACCCTTCTCATGCCCATGTCTCAATAACATTAGACTAGAGCGTGGACGATGCGTAAAGCCCAACAACAGATCTAGAATAAGCTCTGCTACCATCTCAGAACTTACAAACTCTATAAAAATCAATCCATATAATAACACTAATCAAACCATAAAGCAGCAAGTGATCTTTATATATAAGCTGTTTAGCAAAATTGAACAAGAATTCCACTCTAATTGAAAGCATCTTTCTAATTCATCCTCAAAATTTCACCTCAAATACAATGTTTTACAAACTTCTTCCAACAACCAAGCAAGCACATGCATAAGCATAAATCTAGCTAGATTTTATTAATGAATAAACCATGTTAAATATCAAGCCACCAAAAATGGAATTATCTAGAGAACTGAAGTTCATTAAAATTACCTACTTTTTTTTATAAAAAAAATAAAAAAGAGAAGCACCGACATTCTCTCAAACAGAGTTAGATAGATAATTGAGGCAAAAATAATAATAGAGATAAATGGGTCCCAAATCCCAATATAAAACAGTTGAAGGAAAGAGTAAGATTAATCACGAACCTAGAAGAAGGAAGAAGAATGATGCAGCAAAGATGAACCTAGTAGCCATTGATGTGTTGTATTATTATGTATGAGAAAAAAGAATGAAGAGAAAGTGAATAAGAAGTTGAAGGTACTAAATTACAAGTTGTTTGTTAATGTTGTTGTTATTATTCACAAGTGTGCATAGGTTTTACCTAATGTTTTAATAAAGTTCAGAAAGAGAGTAACGGCTCTTGTCTCTTTTTACTGGTTTTTCTCTCTCTTCAGATTGGAGCATTAGAGTGGCAAACACAGATTTTGTTTTTGTCCGGTTAAGGAAGGGTGTTAGTTAACTCACACAGAAAGATGCTGCTTTTATCTTAAGTTTAATCATAAGATTTGCTTTTTACTAGGTTTTTTTCTCTTTCTTTTAAAATTGTTTTCATTTTATTTATTTTATGTAGGTTAAAAGTTGATTTCATTATCGATCGTTGATTGGTTTAATCCTGATTGACGTTGGATTTGATAGAGAGAACTACAGTTTAATTCTCGTAATTGTGATCGAGAGATGATTATAACCACCTGATGTTAGAATTTACATACGAATCAGATTAGTTGATCAAGTGGACCGAATACTAGTGGTGAAAATTAAAAAAAAAATTCATTCCATCGAGAGTGGTTTTGAAATTTTCAGCATAAATATTTTTTTAATCCAAACAATTTATACAATTAGTTGTATAAAATAAAATATTATTAACATTTTACTAGCATCATTTGGAAGAGATGATTTTCGACTACATCATATATTAGACGCACAATGTGGAGAAGGTTTTATGGTGTCAAGAGATTTTTTTTATGTGAAATCACTCTAGTTGTTAACTTATAGTTGGGAGAAAGATATTTGATGAGTTTGATAGAGTTTATTGTCTCTGCACCATTGATATCATTATTAAAATTTGATGGTGGGATACAGAAAATTGATATGGGTTCTATTTTGAGGCAGTTGTTATGAAAGGTATTAGTAAAGATGTGGTACGATATCTCAATGACTTCTAGTTTGGGTTGGGGTATCGGGTGGCGTTGAAGTCATTTTGCATAGTATCAATAAGGTGTTAAGCAAGCGACATTATGATGGTTTTTTTTACTATGTTCACGATAGATTTCACAGATACTTTACGTCTGGTAGATCGATCAGCCCTACTACACGAGTGAGGGTGAGATGCACATATATTTTCTTATGGGTTGGGTTTATTTATGGTCAGACATCAAGCTTGTACCTTGAGGATGATCATATTATGTTAGTTACTAGAGTGCAACAAGGTGACTCATTAGGGTCATTCCTTTTTGTTTTTCTGTTACAACCAATTATTCATTAGATAAGAGACAATCTTAAGTTCTTTTTTCATATCTAGTATCTTGATAACAAAACCATAATAAGAGATTCAAAGGAGGTGGCTAAAGTCTTTGACATCATTGAGACGGGTCCAGGATTAAGTCTCGAATTGAATATTCGTAAGACTAAGATGTTTTAGCCTTGGCGTGATAGTAATAAACTTCGTGGGGAGTTTATCCCTTTGGAAATTGGGAGGTCGATGTTGGAGATGAAGTTGCTTCGAGAGGTCATTAGTCGAGATGAATGCTTTACCGAGTGGTTGTCCATGAAGATAGTGGTCAGGGCATTTGAGTTAATGCATCTTCAGCCACAACTATGAGAACTCTATAGAGTGAATTTCTTCTACTTCAATCTTCCATGGGTATCAGTATCACCAAACTCTTTTTTGGTGTAAGAACGTGTCAAACTAATCATATGTGGTAAATAGTTATTTGGTTGGATATAGCTTTTCGAACGACAGTTGAAGAAATCTTGGTTGGTGGATGACCTTTTTTTGGGGGCCTTAAATGGAGGGTGACTTAGTTACCTATTAGAGTTGTTTTTTATTACTTAGAGAGAGAGTTTCTTATTTATAAGAGCATCTGCAGCGGTAGTTTCTTCTACTGGTTCGCCAACATGGCACCCTCATTTTTCACAAAATTATAATTTGAAACTTGTCAGCGTGGCACTGCGTAGTAATAGAATGCAACGTCCGTCAATGATTATTATATTAAAATTAGTAGTATCTTTTAAATATAATCAATGTCAACGGCTAGTTTTTTTATTATATTAAAACTATTATTATATTAAAACTAGTAGTATCTTTTAAACTAATAATGACGTTCAATAGCTAGTTTTTTTTTTACTTTTTATTTTATTATAAATATAATTTTTATCCAAAAAAATTACGAACACAATCCAACATGTTTGAAGCAGTGGCATCGCAAGACTTATGGATTTAGCATGCTTTCTTTGGTATTGCAGGTTCAAACAATGACATTAATGTGCTAAACCAATCTAACGTGTTTAACGATATTTTGGAAGGACATGCTCCTAATGTGCAATATACAATCAATGAGACATCATATAATATGGGATATTATTTAGCAGATGGTATATATCCTGAGTGGGCTACATTTGTCAAGACCATTTCAATGCCACAGAGAGAAAATAAAAAATTATTTACTCAACATCAAGAATCGGCTAGAAAAGATGTGGAGCGGGCATTTGGAGTGCTTCAATCTCGATTTGCAATTATATATGGCCCAGCGCGTGCTTGGCACATGGACACCATCAAGCATACTATATATATATGCATCATATTGCACAACATGATTGTGGAAGACGAACGACAAACATATGGAAGTAATTTGATTACTCTTATGATAATGTGGATATCAACAACTCAACAACTGAAACATTTAACTGTCATCATCCGAATCTTGCAACAAGACTACAAAGAAGAGCAAAATATTCGTGAAAAACAAATTCATCGTCAATTTCAAAAAGATCTAGTCAAGTATATTTGGGAACGTTTTTGACATGAAAATGGTGAAATTTAAGTTTAATTAATTATGTGATATTATTTTTTTATTGTTTTTAATTATATATAATGTATTTGAGATTAATTTTAATTATCATTTTAGATTATAAGTTTAATTTGAATTTTATTTATTTTATATCAATTTTAATTTAAATAATTAAAATTATTATTTTAATTAATATCAAATTTAATATGAATAAAATATTAATATATAAAGTAAAGTTGTGAAACTCAATATGAGTTATTCAGAGTTGCACCATTGGAGTGAAAAATTAGTTGAATTGATTCAAACTGATGTGGCTTAATAGATCCCACGAAGAATTCAAAAATGAGTTCAAGGTTGAAGATGCTCTTAGAAGCTTTTGAATGCAACTTCTAAATGAATCTTTTGAAAGCTTGTAGCTTCTGAAATCTTCAGTTTCCAAAAGCTTCAGTTTCTAAAAGCTTCAGCTTCTGAAAGTAGCTTCTGAATGCAGCTTGTGAATGCGGCTTTTGAAAGCTTCAGTTTTCAAAAGTTCCAGCTTCAACCCTAAGTCAATGTTGACTTGTCCACAACCTTGAGTTGATCTCTTAAAGCAACAAACCTCAAAGAAGATAATGGTTTTATAAGGAGATCAACATATTGATAGGTAGTTGGAACATGCTTGACTATAAGATTCTTGTTAATGACTTTCTCTCTAAGAAAGAAGATGCCAAACTCCATGTTCTTAGTTTTGGCATGCAAAATAGGGTTGTAAGAGAGGGCCACATTGCTTTGATTATCACAGTATATAATAGGACTAAGGGTCACCCCTTGGAGCTCTGCATGGAGAGATTCAAGCCAGAGTACTTCTGAAGTTGTATTAACCAAACTATTGTACTCTGCTTTAGTACTTGACCTAGTCACTAAGGTGTGTTTCTTAGACCACCAAGAAACTAAGTTAGGACCCAAATACACACAAGATTCAGATGTAGACTTCTTATCATCAGGATCTAAGACCCAATTTGAATCAGAAAAAGAAGTGATAGGAAGAGGATTGTAAGGGTTGGCATGAGTGAGGAGTAAACCATGATGAAGATAACCCCTGAGATATCTGAGAATTCGTTTGACAATAGTCCAATGGCTTTCCAAAGGTTCTGAAAGAAATTTACAGGATTTATTAACAGAAAAGCTTATTCCAGGTCTTGTGATGGTAGCATACTAATGAGCTCCCACAATAGACCTATTGTATGAAGGGTCCTCTAGATAGTCAAAGCCAATTTTTATGAGTTTTAAGTTAGATACAATAAGTGTTGGAAGACTCTTAGCTTCATTCATATTGGTTTTATCCAAAAAGGTCTTTAATGTATTTAGTATGAGACTAAAATCAGGCTACCATTGGAATGATGAGAGACTTATATGCCAAGGAAGTAATCAAGTTTACCTAGTTGCTTTAGTGATAACTGATCATGGAGTTATCAAACAAGTTGTTGTATGTGACTCTTAGAATTACCAATGACTATGATATCATCAACATAGACCAACATGAAGATGGTGTAAGAGGGTTTTATTAGTGTAAAAGGAGAGGGACCACATTTACTAGTTTAAAAGCTAAACTGATGAAGTGTGGAGGTAAGTTTCACAAACCATACCTTAGGTGTCTGTTTGAGGCCATAAATAGCCTTGTGTAGCTTGCATAAAATAGAGGAATTAATCTCAACAAACCCTGGGGGTTGTTGCATGTAAACCTCTTCTTCAAGATGACAATTCAAGAAGACATTGTTCACATCAACTTGTGAAATGTGCCACAGGTTAGAAACTTCCATTGAGAGAATGACTCTGATAGTAACAGGTTTCACAACTGGAGAAAAGGTTTCTTGAAAGTCAAACCCCTGAACCTGATGGTAACCCTTAGCTACCAGTCTAGCTTTTTATTTTTGGATAGATCCATCAGGATTTTTCTTGATCATGAACACCCATTTGCAGCCAATAGCACTTCTATTGGGAGACAAAGAGGTAAGACTCCAAGTCTTATTGTTAAGCAAGGCTTCATACTTAACTTTCATTACTTGAAGCTAGTTGGAATATTTGAGATCTGATTTATAAGTAGGCTCAAGCTCAGTCACAAGAAGATTTTGATGAAGGTGGTGTAAAACAATGTCATCTTAAGCTATTTCTTGGAAAATTACGTTCTCGATGGTCTAGGTCATTCAAGGTAACAAGAGTAAGCATTTTGATCATTTGTGTGCTCAAATTTTACTAATGAATTCTTTACCACCTATTAACAGATTTTTCCCTATGAATTTACAACATGAGAGATAACATAATGTACTATATTTTGATGAATCCAATAGTGATTAATTCCACTGATGTAAGAATACTTCAAGGTAGAGGTTGTGGTCTTGGTGCTTCTTCCTCTAGTTCAATAAATAAGTCAAACACCATTGGTCACAAGAATAAATAGTATTCTTATTGTGGAACAATTGGTCCTATTCATAAGTGTTATGGGAAACATGGTTTTCCTTCCAACTAAGGAATAATTATTCAGTAAATAACACTTTTCTTGAATACGTAGGTAGAGGAGATTGATGATGTTGATGGGTCCAAAAGTACAAAAGGAACTTATTCATATGCTTTTACCAAGGATCAGTATGAACAACTTGTCAATCTGCTACAAAATCATACTTCTCAGAATCAACATGTTTCAGTTAGTAAGGTGAATGTAGCCAATCATATTAGCTGCCACATTATTTTTGGTATCGCTTAAGTGGCTTTCTCTTTGAATAATTTTACATTAGGTTCTTAGATAGTGGATTCTGGTGCAAGTGATCACATTTGCTAATCCTTAAAACATTTCAATTGCTTTCATCGAATTACTCTCATACATGTTAAATGCCAAATAGCCATATGTCCTTAGCCAATCATTCAAGAAATGTGTAATTTTCTCATGGTTTAATCATTTTAGATGTTTTATTTATTGTTGTTTTTAATCTGAATTTGATTTATGTTTCCAAACTCCGCCTTGATAATAATTGCAATGTTACATTTGATCATAAATGTTGGATACAAGAAAAGAAGACCTTGAAGATGATTTGTTTGACTGAGTCATAGAGAGATTGTATTGCCTTACCATGCAGCCTGCAGGACACACTTATTACCATAGCCACGTCTCAAGTCAATTCTTCCACATTAATCTCAAAAATATCCCTTTGGCACTTCAGGTTAGGATATCTCTCAAATACCATACTTTTGAATTTATATAATAACTTTTCCTTTATAGATATTTATCATAGCCACCAAATTTTGAATTTATACCATACATCTCTTTGCATTTGCAGCCATCAAATTTTGACATTTACATCAATTAGATGTAAATAATATGTTCCTGCATAGGGGCTTACAAGAAGAAGTTTTATATGAATGTTTTATATATCTTAAGTCAAACCAAGTTTGTAAGTTGCTCAAATCCTTTTATGGTCTCAAATAAGCAAGTAGAAAGTAGTATAAGAAGTTGGCAGGAGTCTTGCTTGACCAAGGATATAAACAATCAACATCTGCCATTCTTTCTTCTTGATGTATGTAGATGATGTGATTCTAGCAGGAAATTTCCATCATGAATTTGATGGAATTAAGAAAATTTGACTAGTAGAAATATTTCCTTGAAATTGAGATAACTCATTTTAAAGTCGGCTTAATCATATATCAAAGAAAATACAGCCATGATTTGTTACATGATGCATGACTTCTTATAGCTATACCTGTCAATACACGACTTAATAAAACTATATCAAGAGTCATCACCATCCTTTGAATATGTTGCAGGTTATAGAAAACTTGTGGGAAAGCTCATTTACCTAACGACCACCATCCTTTGAATATGTTGCAGGTTATAGAAAACTTGTGGGAAATCTCATCCTTTGAATATGTGCAGGTTATAGAAAACTTGTGGGAAATCTCATTTACCTAACGACTACAGGACTTGATATTGTATTTGTCACATAAAAACTCAAAACTCAGTTCATTCATCACTTCACCTACCATACCATTATGAAATTGTTCAGAAGAGATGTACAACTCTAATTACTTGGTTTCACTGGTTCATGTTAGGCAGGATGCATCAACACTAGGAGACCTACCCGTGGTTATTGCTTCTTCCTTTGTTCTTCCTTGATTTCTTGTAGAGACAAAAAGAGACTATGGACTTTGGATAGAGAGAATCTGAACTCTGAATAGTAAGACTATAGTCTGGACTTTGGACCCCATCAAATTCTGAAACAAAGTGATAGTACGAAGAATTATTCAACTTAAAGTCGGCTTAAGATACCCCAATCAACGTTTCTAAAGTAAACAATCTATAGATATAAAGTCGGCTTAAGATACCCCAATCAACGCTTCGAAAGTAAACAATCTAGATATACTCTGATAAATTCAAGTCTATATAACTCGCAGGCAAGCATCCTGTAACTATCTTCAACTTAATGCAATTCCATCTTGAACTTCACTTCCTTGTTGTAACTTCATTCAATTTCAACTTGAACTTCATTCAATTCCAATTTGCATCTATCAAAATTTGTTAGCTTTTCCTTTTTCTTCTGTTTTCTGTTACAGTTCTTCTAAAAGACGAACCTCATGAGGAGTGACGTAATAATACACACTATTATTTATTTTATCCAAACAAAATTATTATGCCAAATTAAAAATTATATTAACTACACTATCAACTTCTTTTTTAGTGAGTCAACCAAAATATATATAATTTGACCAAACTCCCTCATATAAAAGGTATCTGAAATGAATTGACTCACCGATTCTTATTAAAAATAAGTAAAAAAATAATATGAATTTTGTCTGACAGAAAGATTAAAACTCAAATAATCAAGATCCATTCATCCCAGCTTAAATTCAATATAAGCCATAAGATAACCAGATCAAAAATATTTATATATTATAAAATAAAATAAAAAAAACAGAACCATTTGAAGTTTGAGCTAGCTTGTCATATTTAAAGCAAGTAAAGGACAAACTACATAAGATGTGGAAGCAGAAAAACACTCAATTTGCACATAGAAAAAAAGACACGGACTGACAAAAATTACCAACAACCTAGCATTCAAGACAATAATTTTATTTGTAAGCCAAAAGAACATGATTTGCATTAAGAAAAGAAAACATAAGATGGACATAGGGGTATAAATATGAAGGCTTTCGGCCAGATAGATAAGAATCTGCAAAGAATTCAAAAATATGCCACAACCATTATACCATAGCATTAGGATTTCAAACCACTTTAATGTATAGGGTACCCACTAAAAAAAGTACAAAGACAGATTATAGTTATCATTTCTCAAGCACCAAACACTTCCTCGCCACACCAGACCCAATATCCAAAATATTATTAAACTGCAATCAAGCATATCCCAATCGAGATCGACGCAAAAACCTTGTACAGAAGCCAATGAAATATGAACTATAATAAGATATATTGAGGGGTTTAGAGACCCTGTTCAATGAGATAATCACCAAGCCTTTCAACTACCATGTTGCACTGACCAGGAGTCATTGGTTCATCATAAATACCAATCACCAAAGCCATATTGGTCTTCTTAACAGTAACACCACCAGGACCCTGGATAAGGAGGAAAAACAACAAAATATTAAAACTATAATAGCCAAAAAAAGTATTAGGAAAGTGTCTAACTAAACAAGTTATTATGCAAGAAACACGGCAGATGTTCATAATTTAACATTGATTCAAAATTATTGGTCATCAACTGTTTATGATCAAAATTGAATGTAACATGTTTTATGTAGGACATTCCTAATAAATACTAAAAATTGAATGTAAGGTTTATGCAGGACAATCCTAATAAATACTAAAAATTGAATGTAATATTTTATGCAGGACAATCCTAATAAGTAGTAATTATTTGTTTAGAGGCATCATACAAATAATCTGCCCATTCATATATGCCAACCCAAAGTTCAAAATATCTATAAAAAAGGCTGTTAAATTTTTTTAACAGATTTAAGCACTAACAATGATATATGGTTGCAACTCAATTTAACATTAATTAGATTGAGAAAATGTTAAGATTGAAACCCAATTGTGTTGTGATTCCTGAAATTGTTGGGTGCTCTAAGAATAGAACCAGAAATAAATAAAAAAACTGACAACATTTTTGAAATAGCAAATTGTCATTATAGTCACACATTAACTTATGGTAGCATTTTGAATTTTAGCTTATAGGTAGCAATGATTAGAAATATTTTACTTTAAAGAACATTTTGAAATATGTTTTACCCAAAGTACAATTTCAATGAATTTCTTATGCTTTATGATTTAATCTTTTGTCAAAAAAAAAATATTTGGATTATCTTGAATTGAAATTGAAATTTACAATTTCATAATTTCAGGACCAACTTGTCAAAAACAGTCCACCACAAGAAACCGGTATAGACAGATACCAATACGGATACCATTATTCATCAATTTTATGTTAAAGAACAAACTGTGGTTAATTCATTCACACTGAGACAACAGCAATCAGTGTTGCTACACCTGTTCAGACCGAAATCACGACCGGCAACGCTGTTTATTAAAACCTTGCACACTATAATTCAATTGACCAACTTTGTGATTCACTCAAATGTAAATCATATAGATCACACTATAAATTAACATTAAAGCAACACTCTTTACCTTCTTCCCACGAATGACAGCTCCAGGTTCACCTTGAATCACCATATACTTCGTCCCTCCAATGTATAAACCAGTAGGAGCAAGAGTTCCAGGCTCATTAAAATCACCAATGATAGCAGTAATCTCCTCAGGCTTAAACTAAACAAACACCAAAACATCACAAATAACATTAGATCAACTCATCCAAAAACAGATCTACTTCCCTTACACTTCACAACACCATCTCATATACCAATATACACACACACAAAATGTAACTGTTCAAGACAATTGCATGCGGATCCAATTTCAATCAGGTTAATTTCACAATCAAAGTAAACATAAGATCGAAAAATTAACTTAAACAAATAATCGATTAATCGACGAATCGCGTTACGAACCGATTGGATTAAGCTTAAAAGGTAAAATAAGTGAGATCGATTGAAAACCTGAGGGAAAGTACCGCTCTGAGCCCAAACGCTACCGTCTTGACCTAGAATAGCTGCATGAGTGAGATGATTCCCTTCCATATCGCAGAGAAGGTGATCATCAACGTAAGTTTGCCACGACATGGTTGAAGATTTGAGAGATTTTCTGAAAAGGCGATTATTTTATCGGAAAAGCGATTATCGAGTGTTTGGGTGAAGTTGCGTTGAAATGACGAGATAGCTATCCCTTAAAAATCAGTCTAAAAGATGGTGTGAGGGGATGAAGTGACGAAAATGCCCTTTTTCGTTACCCTATTATCGCTGTTTTTGGCTGGCAAATAATGGAAAATGAAAAGGGGAAAACAGATATTCTTTATTTATTAATGATCGTGATTCCCTCTTGAGAAAATTAATATTAAGGGAATAACCGTTTTGAAATAGAAAAGAAAAAGGAAAAAAGTTTTCTTTTTCTTTAAGGTTCAATGTCGCTTTTGAATTTAAAAAAAAAGGAATTATATTCATTCAAAAAAACCAATACAATCTGCTTCTTTTTCTATTTCAAGAAGAGTCTTACTTTTTATCTAGGTAATTTTAAGACGGCAGAAATCAATTGTAGGTTGCGGTTTTTATTTTGCTTTTAATGTATTTTTATTCAAATACTAAGAATTATTATAATTAGATTCAAATATATTTTTGTCTAACCAATAAATGATGATTTTCCTTGAAATTAGAGATGATTATTGTCCGATTTTATCTAATTGTGATAAAAAAAAACTAATTTATATCAAATTGACTCTCAAATTAGATTAATCAATTAAATAATTATATATATATATATATATATATATATATATATATATATATATATATATATATATATATATATATATATTTATTTATTTATTTATTTATTTATTATTCTTTTTCTTGAGGATATTCTTACTCTAAAAATAAGTTATTAAAATTTACTCTAAAACATATACATGTTACTATATATATTTTCTAATCAATATAATATATTTTATTAATTAATTAATTTCCTAGCATATTTTATTAGTTTAATTTAATATTTTATATGCTTCGAACATGAGTTTAAACTATTTCTTTAAACTCTTAGTTTCCTTTTTCTTTTTCTTTAAGGTCGAACGTCGCTTTTATAATTAAATATCTTTCTTTCATATGCTTCTTTCCTATTTCAAGAAGAGCCTTACTTTTTATCTAGGTGATTTTATGACGACACAAATAAATTGTAGGTTGCGGTTTTTATTTAGATTTTAATGTCTTTCATTTAAATATTAAGAGTTATTATAATTAGATTCAAATATATTTTTGTCTAACCAATAAACAACTATTAGTGTTGAATTTTATAGAGATTATTATAATTTGATCTTCTGTGATTGCGATTAAAAGAAAATAAAAAATTGTTGGGATAAGATTAAAATTTTAAAATTAAACCAAGACACGCACTTATATTTTTATATATACTTTTAAATTAAAATAATATATTACATTAATTTATTTATTTATTTAGCATAATTTATAAGTTTAATTTAATTTTTTTTAACTATTTTATAAGTTTAATTTATTTATTTTTAACTATTTTATATGCTTCAAATATATTGATAAATTTTACCCTGAAATATTATATTTATATGTAACTTATTATTTATAATTTATAAATTTATATACTTAAAAGTCAAATTCAAAATAATCTGCATTAATTGGATCTATTTGGATCATTTTTTGAAAATTATTATACAAAATTTAATTCAATATCCTGGATTGCATGACACTTTGTCTCAAAATCGATTCAAAAATACAAAAGAATAGAACGAAGACCTCTAACTCAATAACATGTAAAAGGATAGGTGTATCAGTCATAAAAAAAGAATTGAACATAAAGATTTACAAGAAAGACCCGATCAAAGCCAAGATCTATGTATTATAGAGGAGGACAAACATTCGTTAAAGCTAAAAACCTCCTCGCTGAATTGGATATCGTTTCTACAAATCCATAAACTCCACATTGTAGCCAACCAGATAATCCCAACCAAATGACTAATCTTTGGCTAAATAAGATGAAAATCTATCAAGGGGAAGTCTGTTAGAACAAGATTTGATTATACATTCCTTAATAGTTTTGATGATAACAAATATTATATTATTATAAAGAACAAATATGCTCCCTAATTATTGATTTTGATGTATAGGGAAGTTCTAATACAAAAGCAAAAATTTTGAAAACTCCAATTCAAACCCCCTTTTCTTGTGTTTTTCTATTCTTAAATTTGTATCAGAGCGCCTGTTTCTGGGTGCTAACACTTACCGTGTCAGAAAAAGATCCTACTAGAAAACACTATGGCGAAACAAGTTCAGAACAACAACGACAATCAGAATGACAAAATCAATGGCAAACCCCCAGTGTTCGATGGTGAAATTTTTATTACTGGAAAAATGTTCTCGAAAGTTTCTTTCTGGCTCATGACGGTGATCTCTAGGATATGGTGATTGATGGTTACACTCATCCTGTTGGAGAAAACGGTCAGAAGATTGAAAGAAGAAATATGACAGTTCAACAAAAGAAAGATATCAGAAATCATCATAAGGCCAAAACAATTCTCTTAAGCGCTATCTCACACACATAATATGAGAAGATCACAAATAGAGAATTTGCCAAACACATGTTTGACTCTTTGAGAATGACGCATGAAGGCAACACTCAAGTCAAAGAGACTAAAGATTTGGCACTCATCCAGAAGTATGAAGTCTTCAAAACGAAAGAAGATGAAACAACTGAGAAAATGTTCTCAAGGTTTCAAATTCTGGTTGTTGAATTAAAAGTTCTAGATAAACGATACTCAACAGAAGATCATGTGAAGAAGATAATCAGAAGCTTACCAAAGGCATGGAGACCCATAGTCACAACCCTAAAGCTTTCCAAAAATCTGAACGAGATATCTCTTAAAGAACTGATCAGTTCATTGAGAAGTCATGAGATAAAACTAGAAGAAGATGAACCCCAGAAGAATGGTAAGTTTGTTGCTCTTAAATCTAATAAATATGAAACTAAGGCTTTTCAAGCAGAAGAAGAAAGCTCTGGTGGCTCCTCATAAGAAGACAAGTTATCACTCCTTTCCAGAAGGGTTCAACAACTCTGGAAGCACATACAAACGAAACTTAGAAACCCTAGATGATCAAACAGTTATTATGAATCATCCTCTGGCTACAAAAAGTAAGGAAGCAAAGAGGTGTTATATTATTAATGCAAGATGCCTAGACATTACAAAAGTGATTGTCCTAAACTGTAGAAAGAAAAGCCAAAGAAGAAATTTAACAAATACAAGAAGAAAAGTCTTATGGCTACTTAGGATGACTCGGAATCTTCTAAAGCAGAATCTGAATCAGAAAATGAACATGTCAACATCGCTTTAATGGCCAACATATCAGATGATACCAATTCATTGGAATCTGGATCGGACTTAGAAGCAGAAGAGGTATTCTCTAAACTTTCTAGATCTCAATTAGAAGATAGCATATCAGAAATTATTGAAAAATATCAGCAACTTCAACTTAAATACAAGAACCTGAAACATGGTCTAGTATCTGAGTCTGAAGAATCTAGGAAACTAAAAGCAGAAAATTATGAGTTAAAATAAACCATTTCAAAACTCAAAAATTCTTTTGAAATACAACAAGCTCAGAAGAACTTGACTCATAATTTTTAAATAGTTCTGATAGCATCATAAAACATTATGATTATAGTTTTCAAAATTTCTAGCTAAAAACATAGACAAAAGCAAAATAGCTTCAATGATCTATGGAGTTAGCAGAAACGGAATAAAAGACGTAGGATATATGAAACCAAAAGGATAAATACCACATCAAACTAAGCAAGTAGATGATGTGGTCATAAAATACACACCTTTAAATTCTCACTTCACATATGGACACAAACATGATTTAAAATATACTAGTGAATCTTATTCTACAAATTCTATTGAGAAACCTAAACTCAATCAGAATTATGTAAACTCTAACAAACAAGGACCCAAAAAGATATGGGTACCCAGGGATAAAATCTTCTATGTTGCAGATTTCTTTAACAGCAAGATTGAAACACCAATCTTGGTACATGGACTATGGATGCTCGCGACACATGACGGGAAGAAAGCATATGTTCCAAACTCTATAACTTAAATTGGAGGTTACATAGGGTTCAGAGGCAATCAGAAAGGAAAGATTATTGGCTCTGGAACCATTGGTAACAGTACTCTACCTTCTATATCTAATGTTTTATTAGTAGATTGATTAATGCATAACCTGTTATCCATAAGTCAATTAAGTGATAACGATAATGATATCATCTTCAATCAAAAGTCATGTAAAGTAGTTAGTCAGAAAGATGGAATAATCATCTTTAATAGGAAGAGAAAGAACACCGTTTATAAAATAAAACTTTCTGAACTTAAAAGTCGGAATGTAAAATGCCTTATGTCTGTTAACAGCGAGCAATGGGTCTAGCACAGAAGATTGGGGCATGTTAGTATGAGAAGAATATCTCAGATTAACAAACCCAATCTGGTCAGAGGACTTCCTAACTTGAAGTTCAGCTCAGAGGCTCTGTGTGAAGCATGTCAAAAAGGCAAGTTTGCTAAACCTTCTTTTAAATAAATAAAAAATTGTTTCTACCTCTAGACCATTAAAACTTTTACAAATAGATTTGTTTGGACCAGTTAAAATTGCATCCATCAATAGTAAAAAGTATGGATTAGTGATCATAGATGACTATAGCAGATGGACATGGGTAAAGTTCTTAACACACAAAGACGAGTCAATCTATGTATTCTTTATCTTCTGTAACCAAGTTCAAAACGAAAAAAAGTTTAGAATTGTAAAAGTCAGAAGTGATCATGGTGGGGAATTTGAAAACAAAAAATTAGAATTTTTTTTAATGAAAATGGCATTTATCATGATTTATCTTGTCCTAGAACTCCACAACAAAATGGAGTTGTTGAACGAAAGAATAGAACTTTACAAGAAATGGCCAGAACCATAGTCAATGAGACTAACATGGCTAAAAACTATTGTGCAGAAGCAGTTAATACAACGTGTTATATTCAGAATTGAATCTCTGTAAGACTTATTCTGGAAAAGACTCCATATGAATTGTGGAAAGACAGAAAGACAAACATCTCTTATTTTCATCCTTTTGGATGTATTTGTTTTATTTTAAATACTAATGATCCTCTAAACAAGTTTTGATTCTAAGGCATAAAAATGTTTGATGTTAGGATACTATGAACGTCAAAAGGATACAGAGTATATAACACAGAAACATGAATTGTGGTAGAATCTATTTGTGTTAGATTTGATGATAAGCTTGGTATTCAAAAGCCAAAGCATGGTGAATCTCTTGCAGAAATAGAAGTACAAATTACAGGTACTGAAATCAGACCATCAGAAGAACAACCAAATACAGAAAAAGACAACACAAATATCACAACAACTTTTGAAGAACCCATCCAAAAAAGATAATCCAGAAGTATACTAGCACATCTTGAAGATAAAATTCCGGGAAAGAAAGATGATCCAATCAGAACAAGATCTTCATTCAAAATACTGAAGAGTCTATCATGGGATTAATATCTCTTATTGAACCCACTTCCATTGATGAAGCACACTCAGACAATGATTGGATACTCGCAATGCAAGAAGAATTAAATCAATTAACCATAAACGATGTATGAGATCTAGTTCCTAAACCCAAAGGTTTTAACATCATTGGAACAAAATGGGTCTTCAGAAACAAGTTGAATGAACAAGGAGAAGTTGTCAGAAACAAAGCACGACTAGTTGCACAAGGTTATAGTCAGTAAGAAGGGAAAGACTATACATAAAATTTTGCTCCAGTCGTAAGGTTAGAATCTATAAGACTTTTAATTTCATTTGTTGTAAATAATGACATCACTCGTTATCAGATGGATGTAAAAAGGGCATGTTTAAATGGTTACATTGATGAAGAAGTTTATGTACATCAACCCCCAAGTTTTGAAAACACAAAACATCCAGAATATGTTTGTAAACTTAAGAAATCATTATATGGTCTGAAACAAGCTCCCAGAGCTTGGTATGATAGACTAAGTAACTTTCTCTTAGAAAATGATTTTACTAGAGGGAAGGTGGACATAACTCTATTTTGTAAATCATTTAAAAATAACATTCTAATCAGTCAAATATATGTAGATGATATAATATTTAGATCTACTAAAAGCTCTCTGGGCAAAGAATTTGCTAAGACAATGTAAGAAGAATTTGAAATGAGCTTAATGGGCGAACTCAAGTTCTTTCTAGGAATTCAAATCAATCAAACTTCAGAAGGAACCTACATACATCAAAGCAAGTATGTTAAAGAACTTATGAAGAAATTCAATATGTCAGAAAGTAAGCCATCCAAAACTCCTATGCACCCCACATGCATTCTGGAAAAAGGAAGAGGTAAGTAAGAAAGTATAATAGAAGCTCTACAAAGGTATGATTTGTCCTCTCTTATATTTAACTGCCTCAAGACCTGATATTCTATATAGTGTTTTCCTTTGTGCCAGATTCCAATCAGATCCTAGAGAATCTCACTTAACAGCAGTTAAGCGAATTTTCAAGTATCTGAAAGGTATTATTAATCTTGGTTTTTCCTATAGAAACCCCAGAGAATACAAACTAGTAGGGTACTGCGATGCTAACTTTGTTGGAGACATAATAGAAAGGAAAAGTACTTCTGGAAGATGTCAGTTTTTGGGAGACAATTTAATCTTTTAGTCCAGCAAAAGACAATCCACAATCGCACTCTCAACTTCTAAAGCTGAATATATAGTTATAGTCGGATGCAGTACTCAGATGCTCTAGATGAAGAATCAACTTGAACATTTTAATATCTATGAGAGTAACATTCTTATCCTCTGTGATAATACTTCTTCTTCCTATATTTCTAAAAATCCTATCTTATATTCTAAGGCTAAACATATAGAAATTAAACATCACTTCATTAGGGACTATACTCATAAGGGAATTTTCTTTTTAAAATTTATAGACACAGACCATCAATGGGCTGATATTTTCACAAAACCCCTTGCTGAAGATAGATTTAATTTCATTCTGAAACATCTCAGTATGGAATTATGCCCAGAATGAAAAATTTAATCTTTGTACAATTAACCCTCAAAATGTCTTTTATTTTTGTTTTGTGAACATCTGACCAATAGTTCTTCAGAAGTGAGAAGGAAAATTGTGTCAGAAACTATCCAGAAGATCGGAAGTTTTTCTCTCTGAAAAATTCTTCATTTCAAGGATAGCATGCAATTCACCTCACCAAAATTTGTCAGCCCAAGCTCTAGGTAATCCTTTGAAGTTGAACACTTGTTCAAAATTTGAGAAACTAAAACGTTTGAGTGGACAACTTGAGGCACGAGTTACATCGGTAATTGTTCCAAAATTTTCACGCAATCTCCCTTGTCATAAATCATTATGGCTCTTAATAATTGTGTTTATGTGTTAATTTATCATTAATTTTGTGTTTTATATCCTGATCTGACTTAATCAGGAGGAACCTTCCAGTATCAAGCAGCTTTGATGTGAGACTGAGGGGTGTACCTGCAAGGTACTCCGATTCCAAAGTGAGTATGCAAGTACAGAAAGGTAAAAGAGAAAAAGATTCTGAATACTTGACCCTATAGTGAAAGAGAGTATTTATAGTGTGCCCCCAACACTGAGCCAAGGTTCTTCCATGGGTTGGATTAGCTAGGCCCAAGGAAGAATTGCCAAGGGATGCGTATGAGCAAGTAAGATCTATTACGTGGTCTTGCCCTTAGTCCAACTATCCCTTCATATCAGGGGATGTGTGGGTAGTTGGATAACAAGGATCGCGTGGGGGAGACGATGTCCCCACGCTTCACATTGGGCCATGGGTCGTGCCCGACGGATTGGCCCTTTGCTCAATGAAGACTTAGGCCCAGTCCAGAACAGGAGCCCCCCAAGTCGCAACTCCGGAGCGGGGTTATGAGTTAAGAGGAAGTGTGTCGGGCGCAATCAATCAATCGTCGAGGAAATTCGCCGGTACATGTCGGGAAATACCCTGAGGTTTTCCTCTTTGTCATGTCAGGGAGGAGGTATCTGCCTTCGAGTAGAATCGTGTCCAACATTTACTTCGTGTTTCCCCTTGTTGAAGGGTTCCAACCTTTGGTGGGGTCGAGGAGGTCAACCAAGGGATGCGTATGAGCAAGTAAGACCTATTACGTGGTCTTGCCCTTGGTCCAACTATCCCTACATATCAGGAGATGCGTGGGTAGTTGGATGACAAGGATCATGTGGGGGAGACGATGTCCCCACGCTTCACATTGGGCCGTGGGCCGTGCCCGACGGATTGGCCCTTTGCTCGACGAAGACTTAGGCCCAGTCCAGAACAGGAGCCCCCCAAGTCGCAACTCTAGAGCGGGGTTATGAGTTAAGAGGAAGTGTGTCGGGCGCAATCAATCAATCGTCGAGGAAATTTGTCGGTGCATGTCGGGAAATGCCCTGAGGTTTTACTCTTTGTCATGTCAGGGAGGAGGTATCTGCCTTCGAGTAGAATCGTGTCCAACATTTACTTCGTGCTTCCCCTTGTTGAAGGGTTCCAACCTTTGGTGGCGTCGAGGAGGTCAGTGGGTGGTGAGAATTTTCTTTTTGTCGGGGAGAATTATCTAATCAGAAGGCCCTGAATGCTCGTGTGATGTCAAGCTGGTGTATGCATTTTTAAGGTATCAATGACAATGTGCCTGACACCTCTTGAGATTCCGAATGTGATGTGTCTCATCTTTTTGTTTCTCTCTTTAATGCGCGTTGTTTCGTTTTCTGTAAAACGGCGCATTAAATGCCAACCGTCTAGGAAATCTAGGCAGCCTAGGCAATAATTTCCTAGGCGTGCCCCCCCCCCCCCCCATGCAACATTTATAAAAGGAATTTTGGGGGCCATTTTGTCACCTTACGCTCTCACTACTCTCCTCCAGTTCACCAGACTAATATCTTTTTCTCACCGGACTCGTTACCGTCATTTTCGTTGTCGTCGTACCGTCGCTTCGTCAGAATCATGTTAGGTATGGTTTTTGTCCTTTTTCTAGTGAATTAGGATTGTTTGGTTGGTTAGTAGGCGAATTATTCGCCAGAAGAGGTAAAAGGGGCCTCTCTTTTATGTTGTTTTCTAGAGAGTTAGGATGAATCTCCCAGGCACATCATGACTTTAGTATGAATGTGTTGGGCAAACTTATGTATTTCCCTTGAATATTCCGGGCACCTTTAGTGTTTTCTTTTAATGTCATGGGCATCCTTTGAATGTCTCGGGCAACTTTTATATGAACGTCTCGGGTATCTTCGGTGTTGAGATAAATATGACGGGCGCCTTCCCCATTGTCCGAACCCTTGCCTTTTCACTTGAACTGCGGTGGAATGGTGGATTTGATGCGACGTTGAATTCACCAATTTCCTCTGCTTTTCAGGTAACATGGACCAGAGACCCGAAGATGTCCCCATGGAAGATATTGATATAAAAGTGGACGAGAAAGATGTGGATGAACAAGAGCATCCTGTGGAAAAGAGCGTGTTGGTCACTTCTGAGGGAGAGGATTTATTTTGATTCTCCGAAGAGCCCTTAGAGACAGGCTCGCGTTTTGTCGAGGACCATCGCTCTACACACATAATCATGGAGGATGTAGGTCCGAATGAGCCTCATAACTGGGAGTGTTTCACCCCTCTCCCTGAGCAACGAATCTGCTCGACAATCCGGGGAAAACGGTTCCCCGTGTATGATTTTGCTTTCAGGGAGGCGGGGATCCGTCTCCCCTTCACAAGTTTCCAGGAGGGTGTTTTCAGGAGGCTTAACCTGGCTCCTTCTCAACTTCACCCAAATGCGATCACGTTTGTTCGGCGTTCGAGCTCGTCTGCCAATCCTCGAGGTCTGTTGTACTCTGCCCCTTTTCTTTCGAGTCTTCCACCTACAGTGGTTGGGGGACATGGTCGTCATAGTTGGGTATATTTCAAGCAGCCAATACAACTTTTCAAGAACTACCACGGCTCTGTCTGAAACTTCAATAGGTTGAGACACATTGCCTTAAGTATGGGAGGGCAAATTTTATGGTACAACAGCTGCCCCTGTTCAATTTTCTGAAACCTGAGGAGTTAGATTGGCATGTACGCCATTCGTGAGCTTTGGAATCTTGAATTCAATGGGTTCTTGAATGGTCGCTCTTGAGGCTAGCCCTTGGGTTGTGATTTGTTCAACCTTTCTCCTCAAAAACACTTAAGACTACCCAAAGGACTAGACATGATTCATCTTCATAGGAGAGACATCTCCCTTAAAGATGACGACTCGTCTCTTTCTTTAAAATACAACATAAAATCTCTCCAACACATACAAAATCATTTTCCTTAAGGATAAATTTCATAATCAAAGGATAAAGGCTCAAAGTTTATTTGTACCCACCCATTCAGATACTTATTGATCATGATGGTAACGACATTAGATGTAGTGACATGGAAAAGAGTTTTGACTTAACAACCATTTCCAAGGAAATCTTCACTTCTAGACAACATTCCAACAAAATTAAAGATCTGAAGGAAATATTCTGGGTTGCATCAGTCATAAGAAACCAACAAGCTCTTCAGACTACATCAGCGTTGATCAGCAATACCTTTTGTATTTCATTTCAACCAACAAGAAAGTTAATCTCCCTCACAACTTGTTTAATCATCTGAAAAACAGTGTCAAGGAAACAAGAGATAATTAAAAGATCTAGAGAGATTGGATACCTCTGGGAAGATTAATCTCAGATATTCTGACAAAAATACCTGGAGACAGTTGCTGGAAAACCACTCATCACCAAGAACATCAATAAGATGAAAATCATAGACAGTATCAAGGATCCTATTCTACATACAAAGGAAGTCATCACCACCAGAAATATTCCACTGAAAAACTTTCCCCTCTTCTCAGCAGACACACACCCAGAAATCATACTCAGATATCTGGATGCGTGTAAAAGTGATGCCACTACTCCAGAGATTAACCTAGAAGATCTCAAGAAACCAACACCAGAAGTTGCTACCAAAATACCAAAGAAAAGGAAAGCTTATGAAGGAACTTCTCAGAAGACACCAAAAGTTGTTAAGAATAAAGGTAACCCTTCCTTCGTTTCTTTCATTTAGTCAATAATAATAACAACCTATGAACTCCCATATTCTCCCAAACCTTCTGATCATCACTCACCTCAAACTCTTGACGACTTTGACATACGTATTAACATCAATCCTCTTATCAACTCAAACCATACTCCCTTGGTTGAAACACAACCAGAACTTGCCCAAGTTCTTTCTGGTATTGATCATTTCCAACCATTTTTTAAAACTTCTCAACCAGAATCAAATGATAAATTTCAGAATCAAAGGATAAAGGCTCAAAGTTTAAAACTTTATTCTTTGAATGATTAATGCAATGAATATGTTTGTCTTGAAGTAGTCCATTCGTATTCACTCATAAAATGCTTTTTCTACTTTATAATGCCAATCTTATCTAATCTCTTGCTTAGGTATAGAATTTAAGGGAGGATGACGAAACTAAAACGCAAATTTTTTAGTTCAATACTTTTGATTAAAACCCCACTGATGATGAACATGTATTGTTTCAAATCCCCAAACACTGGAGAGATAATGAGTTAATCCCTATTTATCCACTTCGAGCCTAGAAGTAGGAGTTTCTTTTGGATATTTCAAAACCCTTACGCTTAACCTAGGGCAGGGTAGTG
The DNA here is from genome assembly GCA_963966055.1 of Lathyrus aphaca. Taxonomy (NCBI): domain Eukaryota; kingdom Viridiplantae; phylum Streptophyta; class Magnoliopsida; order Fabales; family Fabaceae; genus Lathyrus; species Lathyrus aphaca. Next base: position 20,610,062 of record OZ014521.1, read on the forward strand.
TTCAGTTAATCTGGCTACACATTCAAGTTACAAGATGAAACATCCAATCAAGGAATCCACTACAACCAATGACTTGGCAGTCACAACTTTCAGCCTTCCAAAGATTAAAAAGAAAAAAAAATTCCGTTAAGTCGAACACCCAAAAAGGAGACTTAGGGACCAAATAAAGAAAGTCAATCAAGAGAGGTCATCAAATCCTCAACTTCAAGCAAAATAAGATTTAGTGATCACCATACCAAAGTCGAAGGGTCACCGAAAACATGGAGGACAAATAAGATGACTGCAGTTTCAAGCGAACCTTGGATCATCATTCGTCTTTAAGGGATATGTCATTATCCTTAAGGGAGTCGCTTGAAATTTATCCTTGAGGGTTGTAACGTGGTTTGGTTCACGATTTCAGAATCAAAGGATAAAGGCTCAAAGTTTTTTTGTACCCACCCATTCTCCGTGATGTTCTCCAATCATGTGTTCAGCTAAATTGACATATACATTCGTCTTTATCCTTTGACATATACATCACGGAGAATGGGTGGGTACAAATAAACTTTGAGCCTTTATCCTTTGATTCTGAAATCGTGAACCAAACCACGTTATAACCCTCAAAAGTCCTAATTGAAGTAGGGTTTATTTCGAAAGCATGATCAATGAGATCATGTTTCCTGACTCCTATGAGCTATGCTAAAAATTTGTGTTGGCTTTGCAAAATAAAATTAATGTCATATCCTAGCTAGTGATTCGGTCACGGGCTGTTGTGATATCTTTTAAGAAAAAAACAAACAAAAAAAGAACTTCGAGACGAACATGTGTGTTGCATTACCAGTCTTAACTTTAAGATTTTTGCTCGCTAGCATTGCCTGATATCATAGAAGCTTACATATGAGCATTAGTGGTGAGCTTGATCTTTTGAGGTTTGAAACCCTGATGAGTAAAAGGACAACCATTTCAAAGAATGATCTTTCCCAAGGGCATGTTGCCTAAAGACTTTTCTAAACAGGAGTAAGTTGTTTCCCAGTTTGTTGTCTACACAGTCTGACCATCCCAAAATGACAAATATTGAAGACTCATTTGTACCAAATGCAGTCAATCTGGGACAGTTACGTCGAGATTCGACATAATATCTCCAAGAGTTTGAAGACACTGGGGTATTTTGAATACCAAGTCTTCTATAAAATCCTCTTGAGATGATCTCTTCTCATAAACCATTTCGTTGGTGCAGGACCGCATGTTTCCCTAAGCAAAGTTCTTTTTGTGATCTACCTCGCAAGTATCTCAGTTGATGTGTGTCGTACCCCGAAAAATACGACCTCACGCGATCCGAAATGGACGGAGCCGCGCGCCGGACGGACCGAAGAGTCGCCACCTAATTCTATTTATTCCCGAAGAGGGAAAGGGAAGATATAGATACAACCCGGGAGGAGAAGGATGAGGACAAAGGTCAACGGAACCATTGCCTGGGTTCGGGAGTCGGTTATGCAGGGGGAAGGTATTAGCACCCCCTACATCCATCGTACTCGATGGGAACCATCTAAGTTATCGCGCGTGAAAGGATGTCTATGCTTAAACGAATTGCTTGCTAGAGGGAAATGAGTTGAATTATAAGTTAGATTGAATCTAGGTGCTCGGCAAGGATGGAGATCCTCGTGCCTACGTACTCCCGTGTGCAATGGGAAAGTTAGAGCCTCGTAGTTCGGCCTACTAAGGGTAATGGTTGTTGATTTTATTACCTTTCGTCGATGAAAGGGTTTAGGAGTTGAAATGTACTAAAGACTATGGATAGTTTATCTCGCCCAACAGGACGAGTGTCCTGCGTCGAAATAATCGGAGCGAGTAACGAAAGCTCGTTATCCCCCTTTCTACCGCTTAAGGCTCGTGGCGTACAAATCTTCTCGTATTATTAGAATGTGTTTATTTCCTAAAGCCGCTTGACGTTGGATCAAGGGTTTGGATCTAATCGAAACGTTTTGGTTTATTGAGGTTTAGAGGGTAAATGCAAATGGAGTTTATTTTTGTAGTTTGTTAGCGAGGCACGAATCGCTCGGCCCGCAAAGGTGGAGTGGATCCTAAACGAAAAAGATAACTGGAAAATAAAGTGCAAGTGTGCAAAGTACAATCGCTTGGCGTTGGACCAAGGATTCGAAATTAAATAAGATGCGGAAAATAAAATGCGTACAAATTAAGGGGAGAGGGATACAAAATAAATACAGGGGATTGCGAAAAATAAATGGTCTCGTTGTAATTAGCCCAAGAGAAAGCGTGTGTGCAGTGTGTTTTTGAACTATTCGAAGGCGTTCAGCCTGTTTATTCGGGACGCAACTATTTGAAGGCGTTGGACCTTTTTCGAACACAACTATTCGAAGGCGTTGGACCTTTTAATCGAGCGCAACTATTCGAAGGCGTTGGACCTTTTTGGGACGCGACAAAATTTTGTTCGTGAACTGCCTTAGAATCGGTTCAAAATGGGAACCATTCTATAAGGAGTCGAAACGTAATTTTTTCAATGCGAAAATAATCGAATAAATAAATTGAATTGAATTGTATTAAAAATAAAATAATGAATAATGAATTAAATAATTAAATGGAATAAATAATTTAAGAATAAATTAAATTGATGCTCATTTATCGAAATAATAAAGTAATGAAAAAATTAATTACAAGGAGGGCCTCATATTGACCGCTCATCACCGATTAAATGTAATCGGGCGAAAACGGCCTTTTATAATATCATCGGCCCTAGAGAGAAATTAAATTAAATAAATAAAAAATGGAAATGAAATTAAAAATTTAACTAGGAAAAGACATAGAGTTTATTAACAAGTACAAAAATAAATCGATTTAACAAAAAATCACTTCTAAAAAAAAAGAAACTAGAATAAACTATAATATTAATATCATGCTTAAAACAAGATAAAGAAATCAAATAATATAAACACAGGGGGCGCAGGCTTGAGTATGTGAAAAAGAGATTCATCGTGGCAACAACCATAAGAAAATAAATCCTTCTAAAAAATAATAAATGAAATAAGTAACAGTTTTTTGACAAAAAAGAAAAAGCAATATAGTAAATAGATGAAAAATAATGAAGAGTCAATGGGCTTTACATCAAACCAAAATACAATATAAGAATTAGACAAAAATTAAATAAATAATAAAAAAATATAAAATATAAAATATTGACACAGAAGATGAATCAGGGAGTAAAAAAAAGAAAATCAACTAAATTCATAAATGATATAAGAATAAAAAGCAAATAAATAGAATAATCTTGTAAATAAGAAATATAAAAAATCTGGAAAACCTGAAATCAAAGCCAAAGAGGAAAACAAAAAAACTTCTCACGCTGAAAACAGAAGAAAGGAAACGGAATCCTCACCCTCGCACGATTCGCCGATCCTCTCTCAGATCCACTTGCCTCTCTCTGGTTTTCGCGGCAGTGTTGGCCGGCTTTGTTGTTTGTGAGCGGCGGTCCGATTCGGACAGTTGTTTCGCGCGGCGGCCGACGGTGGTGATGTGTGCGTGAAGGTGGTTTCTGCTCGCGGGTTCGTGTTCGGTGTTGACGCGGCTCGTTGAAGAGTGCGGCTGGTGAAGGCTTGACGGATTTTCAAGGTTGGGTTGTGGTGATTTTAACTCGGCGGCTGAGGTTTGCGTTTTGGTGAAACAGGGTGGTTCCACGGTTTGTTTCGGGAAAAGCTTTTTGTGCGATGACGGTTTTGAAACGGTGAGATTTTCGGTTCTGTGTTTGTATGATTCTGAGTTTCTGAGTTGTGATTGAAGAAGAAAACAGGTTTGTATTTTCTCAGTTTCGATTTGGCGTTTGGGTTGAAGCTCGTTGATGGTTTCGAAGGTTGTTTTTCTGTGTTTCGATTGGTGAGTGAGCGGATTGCGGTTGGCTGAGAGGGTGACGAGGTGTGATGATGGATGAAAAGGCGGAAGAGTTTGACGAAGGGTTTTTTCGGTAATAATGGTTATGCCTGTGTTTGCGATTGTGACAGTGGCAATGGTGATGCGATGAAGGATAAAGTTTTGACAAAGGCAGTTCTTGGACTGTGTTTCTGCGACTTTCTGTTTTTTAACGTGTTATGAGTGATGAAGGTTATGGATTTGAAGATTTGATGTTGAAAAGTTCAATGGAATGGTAGTTTTGGTACTGATGGTTTAATGGTAATCTCTTTTTCGGATGTGGCCTTTTGCTTTTGAATGTTTTCTGAAAATGCTAAAAGTGAGTGAATGAAAATATTTGCAGCAGCTTGCTTTTGTTTTGGAGCTTGTTTTCTTTCTAAGAGATTTTTTTTGCAGAGGATTAATAATGTTTTTCAAGCTCCTTATTTTGAATGAATGAGAGGCTGAGTTTATAGGGTTAAATGGGAAGAATCTTTTTTTGATTTTTTTGTGAGCTGTGTGTTGATAGTGGGATGCTGAATTTTTGTTTGTTAGGAGTGGAAGTTTGTTGCGGAAAAAGTGGAAATGGTGTGAAAAATGCTAGTTGTATTGAGTGCATAGAAACAAAAAGAAACAAAAGACAAAATAATAAAATAATAATAATAATAATAATAGTAAGAGTAATAATAATAATAATAGGAAAAACACTAATAAAAGTACAGGTACTAATAATAATTATAAGAACAATAATAATACTAAAGGTAACATTGATAATAATAATAAGAAAAACAAAAATAATGATAATGGAAATATATATAATAATAATAATAAAACAATGGTGATAAAATGATTAATACTGATAATACTACTAAATAGAAAAAGAAAATAGTAATAATGGTTTTAATAACAAAGCAATAAATTTTTTAGAAGTTTTTGTGTAAAGAATAGAGGAACTCGATGATTCATTACAATGCAAAAACAACATTTTTCGAAATAATGCTAATATAAATAATAGAAATAATAATTGTGACAATAATTAATAATTGGAAGATGCTGAAAAATAAATGAAAAAAAAATATATTTTTTTTTTATTTTTTTTAGTAATGGGCTAAGAATAGAAAAATGAACCAATGGGCTAAAAATGTAACAATGCTTTTTGTAAAAATAATTAAAAAATTTTGGGATGGTGAACTAAATAATAAAATAAAAGAGAATTTGAATTTTAAATGGGATAGTGAACTAAATAATAAAATAAAAAGAATTTGAATTTTAAATTTTAAAGGAAATACATGCATTTTTTAATTTTCGAATACTAGACAGAAAAATAACGTAATACATATTTCTGGATTCTTTTGAAATGGTGGTTAGACAGTAAACTGGTATGGGTAGGACAAATTTGGGGTATGACAGATGCCCCTATCGAATTGGCTTAGACCAAGTAAGATGAACTGGCTCGCGTTCAATCTTTCAAGGTATAAGATAATTAGATATTAACAGACTCCAAATTTGTCCGCAAAAGAAATTGTGCAAATAGCAAATGAAATAAACTGGAAATGATGGGTGACACAGCAAAACAAATTAACAAAATAAATCACTTATCACCAGAGGATGATAAGGCAATAAACAGAAAAATAAACTCACTTATCAACAGAGGATGATAAGGCAATAAACTGAAAACAAACTCACTTATCAACAGAGGAAGATAAGGCAATAAACTGAAAACAAACTCACTTATCAACAGAGGAAGATAAGGCAATAAACTGAAAACAAACTCACTTATCAACAGAGGAAGATAAGGCAATAAACTGAAAACAAACTCACTTATCAACAGAGGAAGATAAGGCAATAAACAGAAAAATAAACTCACTTATCAACAGAGGATGATAAGGCAATAAACAGAAAAATAAACTCACTTATCAACAGAGGATGATAAGGCAATAAACAGAAAAATAAACTCACTTATCAACAGAGGATGATAAGGCAACAAACTGAAAACAAACTCACTTATCAACAGAGGATGATAAGGCAACAAACTGAAAACAAACTCACTTATCAACAGAGGATGATAAGGCAACAAACAGAAAAATAAACTCACTTATCCCCAGAGGATGATAAGGTAAAAGGACTGAGATTTATACACGGCTATTGAATCCGCCAAGAGAATGCCTGGAATCTGATTGATATGATCCTGACTTCCGCTGGGGGAAAGGACTGGAAACTTGTATTGATCCTGGATCCTGAACTATGCATGTATGCTTGATTGTTTTTTGAGATGGTATTCCATAAGGATGGAAATACGATGCAAATGTTTATGCACTGAGATGTAAGATAAAACTGTTGGGAAAATAAAAATCTGATTTATTTGGGTATGCAAATGATGCACATGTTGTAAATGATTGATGTAAATGATGCTTATGACGTTGATGATGCATAATGATGCATATGAGTGATTGAAAAGTGCTAGCTCGGTGGGATTTTGGTCTGGTAGTTGCCAATAACGATTGGACTTTGGGTCGGTGGAGGGTCTGATTCCCCGACACTTGATCTTCGACGATGAATGGTCAGAAGATGGATCTGAAAGCTCCAAGTTTGGTTATCTGCTAGTGAGCGAAGCGACTTGATTGACGTATGAAGACTGATTTTACTTTGAATGGTTGCCAATGTCTGGCAAGGTCTGCTTGTTCAGCTGGGGAGAAGAGATAGGAAGATTTTCTCCTTGCTTGCTTGCCCCTGCCTGTAAGGTATCTGAAATAAAATTGACGGGGAAGCTTTGACAATGATCTGCCCCAGAGTCTGGATTTGGTAAGCGCCTGCCCCTGATTGAGCTGTTGGAAGATAATTTGCCCCTGATTGGGGCTGCTGTAGTAGTCTTGATTCATGTTGGAAATGAAGTTCAAGTTTCTTTTTTGATTTCCCCTTGGTGGGATTGCACTGATGTCAAGCACTAAATTGCAATTAAATTGTTCATACACAAATGACAGTGTTAATGTAAAGTTCATGTAAGTTTTGAAAAAGTCAATTTATTTGAATGATGTGAAAGTGTGACGAGTGGACTGTTAGTCCAAACGAAGTGCTGATTTGGAAAGTGCGTAAAGGATGCAACAAGAATAATGTGCAAACAAGATTGAATATTAGCAAATATATGGGAGTCAATTTACGCAACCTTGTTGGTAGCATGCTTTCAGAATAAACTGTGCCTCAATTAGGTCTTTTGAGGGTTGTAATGTGGCCTGGTTAAATGGTTTGAGAAACAAAGGATATAAGGCTTAAATTTTTGTACCCATCCCTCTTCGTGATGTTCTCCAGTCCTATGTTCAATTAACTCTACATATGCATTTGTTTTGACGTTGCAAGAGTGAAAATTAAGCTTTGATGTTCGCTTTGGAAGTGACAGTCATCTCATTCTGCTGTTGGTGACCCTTTGATTTTTTTTGATTTGGTGGTCACTGATATTTGTTTTGTTTTTGCTGAGGATTTGAGTTCCTCTTTTGACTTGTTTTTTTTTGTCGACTAAGTCTCCCTTCGGGTGCTCAACTTAGTGGTTTTTTCTTTTCTATTTTTTTTGTTTGAATGCTGTGACTGCCAAGTCATTTGTTGATGGTCCTCTGACGGGATGTCTCATCTTGCGATTTGAAGGTGTAGCCAGGTTAACTGAACAACTACCCTGCCCCGGGTTAAATGTAAGGGTTGTATCCGAAAGAAACTCCTACTTCTAGGCTCGAAGTGGTTGACTAGGGATTAACTCCTTATATCTCCAGTGTTTGGGGATTTGAAAGAAATGCCTGTACATCATTGACGAGGTTTTTATCCGAAAGCATACCGCAACAATTATGGGTATTTCGTTTTCATCATCCTCCCTCAAATATTTGCTAAAGTGAAGTGAGGGAATATTTTTGTGATTTTGTGATAAATGATAAATACGAGCGAATGCGAATAGATTGATTCAAAACATGCATAAACATAACATTAACATAACCAAGTACAAACGATAGCAATGTTCAGAGCAAATAGTACTTAAACAAACATTAAAAAACAACAGGAATGCGGAAATAATAAATGGCATTGGCTGCCTTGATTTGAGGAATTGAACTTCTCTTGATTGAATGCTTCAAAGTTGGAGACTACTCAGCTTGGTCTTCAACAACCCTTTCACATGTCTTCACTTGTTGGCACCGTGTGACGGCATTGGATCATTCTGGACATTTGGATTTCTCGGAGTGAGAGTGAGGTCCTTAGAGTTGATCATATCCTGAATCAAGTGTTTGAAGGCATGGAAATTCTCGATGGTGTGACCTGGAGCGCCTTTGTGATACTCACAGCGAGCATTGACATCATAGTTCCGGGCATTACCAGCCTGAGGCGGCATATCTCTCAAAGTAAGAGGTCCTTTTGCTATCAGCTGTTTAAAGATTTCAGAATATGTCATAGGCAGGGGATCAATGTGCCTATCATATCCTCTTTGTTGATATGGTGGACGCTATTGAGGAGCGCGTTGTTGTTGTTGACCAGGCCGTGGTGGATAAGCCGGTTGCTGGTATGGATTGGGCGCATACTGCGCAGCTGCAACCATTGGAGGTGGACGTGGTTGATGAGCCATCTGAGGCGGAAATAAAGCTTGAAAGGCCTGCTGATAAGGCATTGGAGGAACTGGCTGATATGGCATAGGAGCATATTGTGCAGCAGCAACATAGGGATATTGATAGTAAGGAACTGGTGCAGGTGCACTCTGTTGAAAATTCCCACTTGCAGCAGAAATGGCATTTGCTTCACCCTTTTTGTACCCATTGAAAGGTTTCTTGGCATTGTTTTGGCTGCTAGAACCTCCTTGGATCTTTCCGCTTTTCAGACCCTCTTCGATTCTTTCTCCGACCATTACCATGTCTGAGAATCCAGAAGATACACTGCTGATCAGCTTTTCGTAGTATTGTCCCTGTAGGGTACCCATGAAGATGTCGATTAGTTCACGGTCAACCAAAGGAGGATGCACTCTGGCGGCTAGCTCTCTCCAGCGTTGGGCGTACTCTTTAAAGGATTCGCTCTCCTTTTGAGACATACTCTGAAGCTGAGTACGGTTAGGAGCAAGGTCAGTGTTGTACTTGTACTGCTTTTTGAATGCATCAGATAGATCAAGCCAAGTACGAACATTGTTGCGTTCGAGCTGCATGTACCATTCTTGAGACGCTCCAGACAGGCTATCTTGGAAGCAATGGATCATAAGCTTATCATCTTTGGCATGAGCAGCCATTTTCCTGCAGTACATCCTCAAATGAAGCTCAGGACAGCTGAGGCCTTTGTATTTTTCGAACTCTGGCAGTTTGAACTTAGCAGGGATCACAACATCTGGAACCAAGCACATGTCTGAGGCACTTAGAGAGGTTGAGTTATGTCCTTCCATAATTCGGAGTTTTTCAGCTAACTCGCGACACATCTTCATAGCTTCAGACTCTTGAGCAGCCTGAGGATTGGTGATTGGAACGGCAGTATGCATCTCATACTCAACTTGATGATTCTCTTCAGTTAGAGGAAACTGGACTTGAGTTAGAATAGGTTGAGTTTGAGGAATGACACCAATAGTGACACCAGAAGAAGGTATTGGCTGGGAAGTGACCTCTTCAACAGCAGGAGTGAAGCCTGGAGGCAAACTGTAGACCAAAGGATTTGGAATGGGAACTGAAGGCATTGCTCGTGAGGTAGATCCTTGCACTTGAGCATTGTTCATTGCGGCAGCAGCTTCGCGACGTTCTTCCATTCTTGCCAAAGATTGCAGTGTCTCATAAATCTGGTCAATCTTGCTCTTGACCGAGTCAATCTCTTCCCTCATGGCAGCTTGTTCTTCCTGAATCACGTCCATCAGTCTTCTAGTGTTGGCTCTAGTTAGATACGGTCGTCTAGCTCGATACGGGCGTCGGGAAACCAGCTTGATTTACTGAAGATGAAGGAACATGAAATAAGTTTTCGGTTTTTGGAATGAAATGCAAGATGAATAAATGATGCAAATGTAATGATATGCAATGACAGAATCCAGGATCACAAGATCAGGGTCTCATGAGTCCAAGGTACAGATGGAGGATACTCTGATCAGGAATTCACTGGGTAGACTCTAAAGTTTAGGGACCCCAAAGTTATCAACTCGTATGGCTGTTCATCACACGCGCCATAAGCATGACGGTTGATTGACTCCGCCATATGAATCTATTTTGGGTGAGATCTTCGTATCGACAACCCACGAGAGCAAATTTTCTCGGGAGTCCATACTACGTGATCATCGACACAAGGTTTAAAACAAAGTCCTGGAGTTATGGAACTTTCTCAACTGTTTGATGCACGTGTCAATTTCATACATTCTTGACAGTCAATCAACTCCATTGAGTAAGTCTATTCCAAGCGAGGTTTTCGAATCGAGCCACGCGAAGGCGAACCTTGGTGCCCAATACTACGCAACCATCAACCGATGTTTTAACCAAAAGGTTCTAAAGGTCCTCAGAGTCGACGACTTTAATGAAAACAACTGAGCACACACGCCAAGAGCTTGACGGTTGTCAGTATTTCCATTAAAATCTACTCCAAGTGAGGTTTTCGTATCGACAACCCACGAGAGAGGTTCTCTCGGGAGCCCATACTACACAACCTCGCTAACTTAAGTTTGTACTCGCAAGCCCGGGCATAGAGCTTTTCCCTCAAGTTTCTTTTGCAAAGTATCGATCCAAATTATAGTACCAAGGAGCCACAAGATATATAATATGGAATGCGATAAAGAAAGCGATAAAAATATACAAGCAAGGCATAAAAGCAAACATCCAAACAAATGCGAAAACCTAGACTAGGCTTGACTCGCATAGGGGTGAACCAGTCCCCAGCAGAGTCGCCAGCTGTCATACCCCGAAAAATACGACCTCACGCGATCCGAAATGGACGGAGCCGCGTGCCGGACGGACCGAAGAGTCGCCACCTAATTCTATTTATTCCCGAAGAGGGAAAGGGAAGATATAGATACAACCCGGGAGGAGAAGGATGAGGACAAAGGTCAACGGAACCATTGCCTGGGTTCGGGAGTCGGTTATGCAAGGGGAAGGTATTAGCACCCCCTACATCCATCGTACTCAATGGGAACCATCTAAGTTATCGCGCGTGAAAGGATGTCTATGCTTAAACGAATTGCTTGCTAGAGGGAAATGAGTTGAATTATAAGTTAGATTGAATCTAGGTGCTCGGCAAGGATGGAGATCCTCGTGCCTACGTACTCCCGTGTGCAATGGGAAAGTTAGAGCCTCGTAGTTCGGCCTACTAAGGGTAATGGTTGTTGATTTTATTACCTTTCGTCGATGAAAGGGTTTAGGAGTTGAAATGTACTAAAGACTATGGATAGTTTATCTCGCCCAACAGGACGAGTGTCCTGCGTCGAAATAATCGGAGCGAGTAACGAAAGCTCGTTATCCCCCTTTCTACCGCTTAAGGCTCGTGGCGTACAAATCTTCTCGTATTATTAGAATGTGTTTATTTCCTAAAGCCGCTTGACGTTGGATCAAGGGTTTGGATCTAATCGAAACGTTTTGGTTTATTGAGGTTTAGAGGGTAAATGCAAATGGAGTTTATTTTTGTAGTTTGTTAGCGAGGCACGAATCGCTCGGCCCGCAAAGGTGGAGTGGATCCTAAACGAAAAAGATAACTGGAAAATAAAGTGCAAGTGTGCAAAGTGCAATCGCTTGGCGTTGGACCAAGGATTCGAAATTAAATAAGATGCGGAAAATAAAATGCGTACAAATTAAGGGGAGAGGGATACAAAATAAATACAGGGGATTGCGAAAAATAAATGGTCTCGTTGTAATTAGCCCAAGAGAAAGCGTGTGTGCAGTGTGTTTTTGAACTATTCGAAGGCGTTCAGCCTGTTTATTCGGGACGCAACTATTTGAAGGCGTTGGACCTTTTTCGAACACAACTATTCGAAGGCGTTGGACCTTTTAATCGAGCGCAACTATTCGAAGGCGTTGGACCTTTTTGGGACGCGACAAAATTTTGTTCGTGAACTGCCTTAGAATCGATTCAAAATGGGAACCATTCTATAAGGAGTCGAAACGTAATTTTTTCAATGCGAAAATAATCGAATAAATAAATTGAATTGAATTGTATTAAAAATAAAATAATGAATAATGAATTAAATAATTAAATGGAATAAATAATTTAAGAATAAATTAAATTGATGCTCATTTATCGAAATAATAAAGTAATGAAAAAATTAATTACAAGGAGGGCCTCATATTGACCGCTCATCACCGATTAAATGTAATCGGGCGAAAACGGCCTTTTATAATATCATCGGCCCTAGAGAGAAATTAAATTAAATAAATAAAAAATGGAAAAGAAATTAAAAATTTAACTAGGAAAAGACATAGAGTTTATTAACAAGTACAAAAATAAATCGATTTAACAAAAAATCACTTCTAAAAAAAAAGAAACTAGAATAAACTATAATATTAATATCATGCTTAAAACAAGATAAAGAAATCAAATAATATAAACACAGGGGGCGCAGGCTTGAGTATGTGAAAAAGAGATTCATCGTGGCAACAACCATAAGAAAATAAATCCTTCTAAAAAATAATAAATGAAATAAGTAACAGTTTTTTGACAAAAAAGAAAAAGCAATATAGTAAATAGATGAAAAATAATGAAGAGTCAATGGGATTTACATCAAACCAAAATACAATATAAGAATTAGACAAAAATTAAATAAATAATAAAAAAATATAAAATATAAAATATTGACACAGAAGATGAATCAGGGAGTAAAAAAAAGAAAATCAACTAAATTCATAAATGATATAAGAATAAAAAGCAAATAAATAGAATAATCTTGTAAATAAGAAATATAAAAAATCTGGAAAACCTGAAATCAAAGCCAAAGAGGAAAACAAAAAAACTTCTCACGCTGAAAACAGAAGAAAGGAAACGGAATCCTCACCCTCGCACGATTCGCCGATCCTCTCTCAGATCCACTTGCCTCTCTCTGGTTTTCGCGGTAGTGTTGGCCGGCTTTGTTGTTTGTGAGCGGCGGTCCGATTCGGACAGTTGTTTCGCGCGGCGGCCGACGGTGGTGATGTGTGCGTGAAGGTGGTTTCTGCTCGCGGGTTCGTGTTCGGTGTTGACGCGGCTCGTTGAAGAGTGCGGCTGGTGAAGGCTTGACGGATTTTCAAGGTTGGGTTGTGGTGATTTTAACTCGGCGGCTGAGGTTTGCGTTTTGGTGAAACAGGGTGGTTCCACGGTTTGTTTCGGGAAAAGCTTTTTGTGCGATGACGGTTTTGAAACGGTGAGATTTTCGGTTCTGTGTTTGTATGATTCTGAGTTTCTGAGTTGTGATTGAAGAAGAAAACAGGTTTGTATTTTCTCAGTTTCGATTTGGCGTTTGGGTTGAAGCTCGTTGATGGTTTCGAAGGTTGTTTTTCTGTGTTTCGATTGGTGAGTGAGCGGATTGCGGTTGGCTGAGAGGGTGACGAGGTGTGATGATGGATGAAAAGGCGGAAGAGTTTGACGAAGGGTTTTTTCGGTAATAATGGTTATGCCTGTGTTTGCGATTGTGACAGTGGCAATGGTGATGCGATGAAGGATAAAGTTTTGACAAAGGCAGTTCTTGGACTGTGTTTCTGCGACTTTCTGTTTTTTAACGTGTTATGAGTGATGAAGGTTATGGATTTGAAGATTTGATGTTGAAAAGTTCAATGGAATGGTAGTTTTGGTACTGATGGTTTAATGGTAATCTCTTTTTCGGATGTGGCCTTTTGCTTTTGAATGTTTTCTGAAAATGCTAAAAGTGAGTGAATGAAAATATTTGCAGCAGCTTGCTTTTGTTTTGGAGCTTGTTTTCTTTCTAAGAGATTTTTTTTGCAGAGGATTAATAATGTTTTTCAAGCTCCTTATTTTGAATGAATGAGAGGCTGAGTTTATAGGGTTAAATGGGAAGAATCTTTTTTTGATTTTTTTGTGAGCTGTGTGTTGATAGTGGGATGCTGAATTTTTGTTTGTTAGGAGTGGAAGTTTGTTGCGGAAAAGGTGGAAATGGTGTGAAAAATGCTAGTTGTATTGAGTGCATAGAAACAAAAAGAAACAAAAGACAAAATAATAAAATAATAATAATAATAATAATAATAGTAAGAGTAATAATAATAATAATAATAGGAAAAACACTAATAAAAGTACAGGTACTAATAATAATTATAAGAACAATAATAATACTAAAGGTAACATTGATAATAATAATAAGAAAAACAAAAATAATGATAATGGAAATATATATAATAATAATAATAAAACAATGGTGATAAAATGATTAATACTGATAATACTACTAAATAGAAAAAGAAAATAGTAATAATGGTTTTAATAACAAAGCAATAAATTTTTTAGAAGTTTTTGTGTAAAGAATAGAGGAACTCGATGATTCATTACAATGCAAAAACAACATTTTTCGAAATAATGCTAATATAAATAATAGAAATAATAATTGTGACAATAATTAATAATTGGAAGATGCTGAAAAATAAATGAAAAAAAAAATATATTTTTTTTGGTTTTTTTTAGTAATGGGCTAAGAATAGAAAAATGAACCAATGGGCTAAAAATGTAACAATGCTTTTTGTAAAAATAATTAAAAAATTTTGGGATGGTGAACTAAATAATAAAATAAAAGAGAATTTGAATTTTAAATGGGATAGTGAACTAAATAATAAAATAAAAAGAATTTGAATTTTAAATTTTAAAGGAAATACATGCATTTTTTAATTTTCGAATACTAGACAGAAAAATAACGTAATACATATTTCTGGATTCTTTTGAAATGGTGGTTAGACAGTAAACTGGTATGGGTAGGACAAATTTGGGGTATGACAATGTGTCATTACACCAGGTTGCTATGATGTGTTAGGTGTATGACTTGGTATTTTCTGGTGGATTTATTTTACTACTTAGTGCTTCCAGTGAGGTATTAAGCTTAGTATCCTCAATTAAGCTTTGATTCAAGTTTCTCTAGCTGAATGTGGTTTTCTTCCCCATCGGAGTACACATTTACTTTATAACATGGCAAAGTAGTTTGTATGGTTGTTTCCTTATGATGGACATTAAAGTTAGCAGAATTTTCTGGGTTGATCCCCAAGTGAAGTGTATTCCTCTCCTCTAAGAGACTTGAGCCTTGTAGCAGGACTTTGCTCCATTGATGGCTCACTCTGTCCTATCTCCAGTGATGTATCTATCTTGCTGAGGCTGGTTGAGTATCTAGTTGTTATGATGTTTATTTCATCACTAGTTTACCTCTTGTGTCTGTTTTGTATGTTTGTCAGCATAAACATAACACACATACATACATATATCATTCATAGGTGAATTCATATTCATATACATATTTCCTTCATTTATGATGCTTACTTCATCCACCTTTGTCTTGTTTATCCCCAAGTGATGTGTCTCTCTCTTTAATAGAATTGTCAACCTTAAGCAGAAAGTGTAAATTCTTTATAATTCCCCACTGAGTTTTACCCTCATGGAAGAATTTTTTCTTTAGTTCTCCTTTACACACTTGGATAGAATAAATCTCCAGTTGAGTTCATTCCTCATAGGTTAGTGTCTTGTTTAACATTTTCTTTCCAATTTGTTCCTAGATTGAATTTGGTCTTTGACAATTTTGATGATTGAATTTCCAGATGGAAAGTGCATTTATTTTGCACCTTTGAATACTTTGTCTCCCTAGGAAGGATCTATTGAAGGTTCACCATTAAAGACGAACTTTGTTCTCCAGCAGTGTTGTTGCAACATTCTCTTGGAATACTTATACCTGACAACAAGTGGCGATCTCTTTATTTGAGAAGCTTATTCTGTCCATGAATTACCCAGTGAATCGACAAATGGCAGTCTCTTTTCGAGCAGTTTGTCTATCCCCAATGAAGTTATTTTCCGTCAAGTGGCGTCTCTCCAAATCTTGGTGAGAAGTTTGAGTGTGAAATTGTTCTCGTCATATGGCATCTCTCAGAAGAAGGGAAGTATGATGAAGTTATTCTTCTATCAAATGACATCTCCCTAGTTCAGCGGAGAAGTTTGGTATGAAGTTATTTTCTATCATATGACATCTCTCTTAGAAGAAGGGAAGTATGATGAAGTTATTCTTCTATCAAATGGCATCTCCCTTGTTCAGCGGAGAAGTTTGGTATGAAGTTATTTTCCGTCAAATGGCATCTTTCCAAATCTTGGTGAGAAGTTTAAGTGTGAAATTGTTCTCGTCATATGACATCTCTCAAATAAAGGGAAGTATGATGAATTTATTTTCCTATCAAATGGCGTCTCCCTAGTTCGGCGGAGAAGTTTGGTATGAAGTTATTTTCCAGCAAATGTCATCTCTCTAGTTCATCCTCAGTAGAGAAGTTTGTTGTGAATTCTCGTTTACCATCAAATGGCATCTCTCCAAATCCCGGTGAGAAGTCTCGAAGAGAAGTATGATTAGATGGTTATCTCCAGAAGATTTTGTCATATAAGTCTATCTCAATGTTAATTTCATCCAGTGGACGTTCCTCAACAAGTCTATTACCTTTGCTTAGGCTATCATGCACCTGATAGTAGTCACCCTGTGATATGTAGTTACTTTCATTGAACAAGCCTCGACAGAAGGTGTTTCCTTTTATTTTCTGGCAAGTCTCGGCAGAAGATTTCCAGTCTACCTTGGCATAAGGTATTTACTTTTTATGATCTCGACAGTAGCATCCTTAGTTAAATCTCGGAAAAAGATTCTCCAATAAAACATCGACAACATGGGTGTTCTCAATTAATCCTCGACAGTAGGAATTTCATAGTATACCTCGACAGAAGGTATTTCATTTTTATATTCTCTGGTAAATCTCGGCAGTAGATCTCCAACAGACTTCAGCAAAAGATGTTTTCTTTCCAGGATCTCGACATTAGATTTTTGGTTCATTTTGATACCTCGACGGAAGGTATTTCCGAATGAGGTTATAAAT
The DNA here is from genome assembly GCA_963966055.1 of Lathyrus aphaca. Classification (NCBI taxonomy): domain Eukaryota; kingdom Viridiplantae; phylum Streptophyta; class Magnoliopsida; order Fabales; family Fabaceae; genus Lathyrus; species Lathyrus aphaca. The sequence goes on from OZ014521.1 coordinate 20,626,930, forward strand.
TTCGGTAGTAGTTTCCTCCAAGTGGAATTTATTCAAGGATTTTTCGTTTGAGTTATCTTGTGATTGGTAGACAATTGTCGTCTTGTTTCAATCAAAAGGAAGTTCTCGATGTGTTTGTCTAATCCCCGGTAGTGTTATCTTTCTTTTATTCCCAGTAGAGTTGTTACCTCTGTCATGCATCCATAACATTGTATATCATACTATTTCATCTGCATTCGGTCAAAATTATAGGTATTCTGATATTTGATCCTTTTTTACCTAGAATGTCTGAAAATCGGTGATATTCATACCTTCAGGTCCAAAAAGATTAAATAAGGGCATCTGTCATACCCTAAATTTTAACCAGACATTTTTCAATATTTTTATTCATGTAACGCATTTTCATCGAATTTCGATATTCGACCATTCTTTGCATCTTCATTCAGAGCATTACATTAATCATTAATCATGCATTTTAAACCAATTTTAACATTTTTGTCATTTTTAATTATTTAGAATTTTTTGTCTCATTTGGTAATTCATTAATTTTAATTTCTAGTTAAATATCAATAATAGATTTTTTTTAGAATTAATTTTTGTTTCACTTTTAATTTAGTGTAATTTTATTTAGTTTAATTTTCATTTTAATTTTAGTTAATATTTTGCCTAGTTTATTTTAATTTTAAATTTATTTTAATTTAGTTCTTTTAATTAGTTTTAATTCTAATCAGATCATTTATTAATTAAATGGGTTTATTTAGTTTAATAGTTTATGTAGTTTTATTTAAACTGTATAGTTCATTTAGTTAGTTCAATTATATCAGTCCAAGTTACAATTTAATAAGCCCATCACAAGTTTTGATAGTATTAAATTTGTTATGAAAAAGGTAACCAAGTTTTGTTACAAAAAGCAACCAAGTCCCAAATTGAAACCAAGACCTGCAAAAGTACAGCCTACACAACATACTCTTCCAAAATCTGTCCAAAAAGGCCATTTTGCTGCTACACACAACATCCCAAAAAACTTTACACAATTTGTAGCCACCCCTCTACATTCTTCAACACTTTTTCTGCTACAATAACAACACGCCAAACTCTGCTACACGCGAAAGCAACAATGACTTCACTCTGCCAAATCATACCAAATTGTGGCACATCACTCCAAACAACACTGCAATATGAGGATAAAAGCAACACTGCTCCAACAACACCAACGGAGATAACCTGCTAGCAAAAGCAAAAATACTAAAGGAGGGAAACTGAATGGATAAGGGTTTATGTTTAAAAGAACGAGAAGAGAACTCACAAACTTCAATTTCTTTGGCTCGGTTTCAACCTTTTACCAATAGCCAAAACACAATAACTTTAAAAATAAAAACATAGCTTTGTCGTGAAACCTCCAATTTTCGGCCTCCCATAAACAACCACCACCGAAATCCTTCATTCCCTTCGCCTTCTTCGCACTCCTTAATCTCCACCGTACCAACTTCTCCATCACCACCGTTCCCACTTCTTCATCACCACCCTCACTGTTTTCTTTCCGACCTTCCACCACCATAAACTCAGGTTCACTGCGCATCAGAACAACCTCAACCACCATAACAGAAATCACAGAAGTTGAAAATGGCGAAAACACCGAACCTCTAATCCCTCTCTTCATCATCGCCACCATCCCTCGCCAACTTTCTGAGACCTTACTCTCTTCAACCTCAAAAAACAACAACAACAACCTTCAACCTCGGTTTTCCTCTCTCACCACAACAAAATCCATAAATTCACAACAAAAACTCCAAATCAAATAGAAACAGAACCTTCACAAAACCTAACACTCACGCCCAACCAAACATGAATCGAGAGAAGAGATATCTGAGAGATTGAGCAGAGATCGGAGAAGAAACCGAGTCGCCTGAGAATCCGCCATTGCGTTGAACGTAAACGGTCGCGTGCGATACAGAGAGAACAAAACCACCCCGAGAGGAAATCGTAGCCGCCGAAAACGCAGAAGTTGAAGCCATAGTTTGAGAGAGAGTTTCAAACCGATCTGGGTAACGCGCATTTCTTTCTTTTCTTACTGTCCTATTTCTTTCTTTATCTATTTCACATTTGTTATAAAAAAGAATCTTTTATTTATTTATTTTTATTTTCTTTTAATAATTTTTTTAGTGGATTTCTTAAGCCCACCCTATTTTCATATCTGCACCTTCAATTTACTATCATGCTTGTAGGATTGGATTTCCTTTTTTATTGATTGATAAATCATACTCATGCCAAGATTTTAAGTGTATATAAATAAACAGGTTTATATAAAATAATTTTTTTTGTGTAAATATCATTTTCATTTTATCTTATTTTAAAACATAAAATGTGGAAATAAGTTCGGTTATAATTTATATGCTTGTTAAAAGTATGCTAAAATTTGTGATTAGAATCTGGATAGATATTTCTTATTTGGTGTCCTCTTCATATTTGTGTGAAATATTGATCTAACTAATTGAAACTTATTTAAATGAATAATTGTGTGCATAACCTTGTTTGATTATTGTGGATTATGTATACTATTTTTATATTTGGACTTGTATGAGTTATTTTTGTATATTGATCCTTAATTGTTAAGCAAGACATGAACACAATCTTTCAAAAAAAATTCTTTTTTTTCTCTTGGTCCAACGCCAAGTAAATACTTCCACACACTTACCCATACAAATACGTAAGTTAATCGTTCTATGATCGCCATCTACCCTAAAACAAACCCGTTTTTATCAAATATTTTATAATCAAATAATGAAAGAATTGAACTTTTGGAATCTAGCATTCCTTGGGTTCTTGGATGATTTCTCTTGAGGCTAGCCCTTGGGTTGTGATTTATCCAACCTTTCATTCCTAAAATACTTAACTTATCAAATTCTTTTCATAAACAAATACATAAATCTTTATCAAAATAAAACAACGAAAGAACTGAGTTTTGGAATCTTGCATTCCATGGGTTCTTGAATGGCCGCTCTTGAGGCTTGCCCTTGGGTTGTGATTCGTTCAACTGTTCGCCTCAAAAACACTTAAGACTACCCAAAGGACTAGACATGATTCATCTTCATAGGAGATACATTTTTCTACCCCCCCACAAACATAAATCAAATCTTTCAAACAATTATCCACAAAAGAAGAATGTGGCATTGCTTGTCGATCCTTATATCCAAGTTTAAAGCTTCTTCCAATTTTTATTTACTCCCTCAAAGGAAGAATGTGACATTGCTTGTCGATCCTTATGTCCAAGTTTAAAGCTTCTTCCAATTTTATTTTCTTCCTCAAATGTTTGTGGTGGAATAGGTGAGACATATCCCTCAAAGATGACGACTCATCTCTTTCTTTAAAATACAACTTAAAATCTATCCAACACATACAAAATCATTTTCTTAATTAATTAACAAAAGAACTGAGTTCTGGAGTCTTGCATTCCTTGAATTCTTAGATGATCGCTCTTGAGGCTAGCCATTGGGTTGTGATTCATCCAACCTTTCGCCTCAAAAAACCTTAATTAAGATCAAACATTTTTCTCAAAAAGAACTTTGTTTAGATCCTTACTAACGTTGCATATAACCTAGTGCTTAAGCCTCATCGAGAGTGGACCAGCCAATGTTTAGCAGTTAGCACGCGAACTAAGTACTTGTTCGTTAAAAGACATAAACCAACAAACCATAGTTGCACGAACTACGAAGCTTTGACTTTCCTATTGCATATGGGAATACGTAGGCATAAGGATTTCAACCCTTGGCGAGCACACTAATAAAAAATTAACTATTTCTCCGTCATAAATCACACTAATAAAAAACTAACTATTTCTCCATAACAAATAATAGTTAAAAAAACATTATTTTTCCCTTTAACAAACAATCTTAGCAAACATTTACCATTAGAAAAATACAAAGACATAAGTTAGCATTCAACCACAAACATACTAAGAGGTTCCCGTTGAGTTCAACAGACGTGAGGGGTGATAATACCTTCCTCTTGCGTAACCGACTCTCGAACTTAGAATTTTGGTTTCGATGACCATATCTTATCCCTTAGGTTTTATCGATATTTAACTTTTCCATTCATCTATGAATAAAATTAAATTCGGTGGCGACTTTGTTGTTTTTTCCGCATCCATCGCGAGGATCGTATTTTTTGAGGTACGACACCTGAAGGTCGGATCCAATGTAGGGGGGATAGGTTTGTCTTGTCCAGTTTGATAGTTCTGAACAGGTGGGCATGCATGATATCCACCGAGCTGCCTTGGTCGACCAGAATGCATTGAACGTCAAAATGTGCCATCTTCACCCTTATCAGTGAGGGAATGCTGGAGTTGGGTGAACCGCCCAGTAATTCCTAGAGGAAAAAGGATATAGGGTTGGATTTTCCCCGGGGTTTGGTTAGTGTCGCCAATTGATCAGGTGTGATTAGTAGGAGCTTGTCGAACTTCCGTTTGATAGAGATAGCGGGGTTTTCAATGTTTATTCCACCTCCGGAGATGACCAAGTTTTCCAGGAAGTTCTCCCACGGACTGTGAGTAGTAAGTTGTTTTCCCATGTGTACATCGGGGAGGTGGAAATATTTAGGGCGTGATATGCAGAGGACTACTTGGAAGGGGGAACCGTCGGACGGAGAGTTCTCGCGGGTTCTCTTCACAGTCAAGTCCTCGTGTCGGGGAACATCACTTCTTTTGGTGTATTACTTGAGGTGACCTTCCTTAATCAAGATCTCGATCGCGTCTTTCAGATGGACACAATCTTCAGTCACGTGTTTGTGGTTTCTATGGAAGCGATAATACTTGGACTTGTCAGTGTGGGGCTTGGGTGTTGTAGGTTTGAGGAACCTTACCATGCCCAGTTTGAACTCAGAGTTGATGCATTCCACGAGGATGCGCTCGCGGGGAGTTCCCATTAATGTATACTCGAAAAAGTGACATGCTGGTCCTCTTCCTTCGCGGACCTTGCGAGGTTTGACGTCTCTTCGCTTCTCTCCGATGCGGCGATGAGTGGTGTATTCTCCGTGTTTGGAACTTTTGGCATCATCCTGACCGCGGTTCCTCCGGACACTGTGGGAGACTTGCTTCTCTTTGTACCTGATGTGCGCTTGAGCTTTGTGCAGAAGTTCATCGAGGGTGCGAGGTGGTTCGATCTCGACTGCCCGATTGAGCTCGCTCCCGGTAAGGAGTCATTTTTCAAGGAGATACTTTTTCATGTAGTCGGTTGTATCCACCTTGACAACTTCTTGGTTAAATCGCTCAATGTATGAGCGCAACGTTTCATTTTTCCCTTGTATGATGGCTTCGAGGGTAGCTTCTGTTTTTAGATGACATCGGGAGGCTGCAAAGTGCCTCGTGAATGTTGATCTCATGCTTTTCCAGGACGTGATAGATTCGGGGGCTAGGCTTTTGTACCATGCCACGAATCCCTTCCTGAGAGTCGTAGAGAATAGTTTGCATATGACGTTTCCGCCAACATTGTTATGATAGTCGAACGTGACATTGATGTTGTCGACGTGGTCATCGGGGTCAGTCGTCCCGTCGTACGTCGCTAGGTGTGGGGGCTTCTCCATACCCACTAGGAGTGGAGTTTCCATGATGGCCCGAGAAAGTGGGCAGCGAGGGTCATCCTCGTCCCTCCTCTGGGGTGAGTAGTTCTCATTCCATGGGCTCTAGTCGCATCGAGGAGATTCCCTTGGTTGGTCATTCGACTGATCAGGGCGTCCCTTGGCCTTGTTTTTCTTTCGTTCAGGGGAGCGTCGCCCGTGTTGAGGATGTAATCATCCTCGCTTCTTGGTGGCCTCTGGTTGGCGCCTCTCGGGTTGAGATCCGCAACCATGTCGAGAAGGATTGGTTAGGCGTTTTATCTCCAGTGCCATGATCATCTCCTATTGTTGAAAGAGCATGAGGTTGGTCTGGTTGAGCGCGTTCACCATAGCTATCATTGTGGGATCCCCTTCGACTAGTACTGGGATGGGCTGAAAGGGGGCCGTATGATGAGGTTGGAGGACGCCATTGTCCTCGGGCTCCAGCGACGGAGTAGCAGGATGTCCGTCTCTTGCGTCGGATTCATGGATGACATATTGGTCGTCTTCCCTCCCAGTGGGGTAGTCGACGAGGCCGAGGGCACGGTTGTCACCGTGTTTGCTGGTCATGCTGGATGGTTGAAGGAGATGGATTAAAGCTTTGGTCTTCTGTTGTAGAAGACGGGGAAAACTTAATTCCCACAAACGACACCACTGATCTTACCTGATAAGGAGGAACCTTCCAATATTGAGCAGCTTTGATGTGAGACTAGCGAGTGTACTTGCAAGGCACTCCGATGCCAAAGTAAGTATGCAAGTACAAAAAGGTAGAAGAGATAAAGATTCAGAATGCCTGACCCTCTAGTGAAAAAGGGTATTTATAGTGTGCCCCAACGCTGGGGCCAAGGTTATTCCATGGGCTGGATTAGCTAGGCCTAAGGAAGAACTGCTAAGGGATGCATAGGAGCAAGTAAGACCTAGTATGTAGTCTTGCCTTTGGTCCAACTGCCCCTACATATCAGGAGATGCGTGGGTAGTTGGGTGACGTGGATCACGTGGGAGAGACGATCTCCCCACGCTTCAGCATTGGGCCGTGGGTTAATCCCGACGGATTGGGTCTTTGCTCGATGAAGACCTAGGCCCAGTCCAGAACATATCCGTTGGAAACTTCTATATATATTTCACCATCACTTCATAAAACTCTCATACTTTCACTCTGAATCACCTTGCCTTCCTTCTCTGTAATTCTTGTTTTCTCTGTTCTTGCTATTCTTGTTCTCTTCTTTGCATTCCAAAAGCCTAAGTCTGTGAACAATGGCTTCTACTTCTCAAAAAATTCAAGATTCTGCAAATCAAATCAACGAAGAAAGTTATGTTGTGCCTACAAGAACCCTTATCACTCTTACTGACTCTCTGGAATTTCTCTGTAAACTCATTGTGGATTTTAAAGCATTAAAGAAAATGGGTATGATCTTATGCCTGAGGTTGAGTTTCAAGTGCGGGCAAAATACTTTGATCGTCTAATGGGTCTGATTTTCTCAAAACTCGTTAAAGAATTCTGGATTTTTGAAACCTCTTCAAACAATCAGGTTACATCTTATGTTATGGGGAAGAAAATCATCATCACTGAAGAACTCATTCAGCTACTTATTGATCATGATGGTAACAAAATTAGATGCAGTGACATGGAAAAGAGTTATGACTTAACAACCATTTCCAAGTAAATCTTCACTTCTAGACAACATTCCAACAAAATTAAAGATCTGAAGGACCATCACAAAATTTGGGCTAAGATCATTATGGGTTGCATCAGTCATAGGAAACCAACAAGCTCTTCAGACTACATCAGCATTGATCAGCAATACCTTTTGTATTTCATTTCAACCAACAAGAAAGTTAATCTCCCTCATAGCCTGTTTAATCATCTGAAAAACAGTGTCAAGGAAACAAGAGAAAATGAAAAGACCTAGAGAGATTGGATACCTCTGAGAAGATTAATCTCAGATATTCTGACAGAAAACAAGTTGATAGAACATCTGACTGATGCTTAAAAAGTTTGTGACCTGGAGACAGTTACTGGAAAACCACTCATCACCAAGAACCTCAAGAAGATGAAAATCATAGACAGTATCAAGGATCCTATTCTACATACAAAGGAAGTCATCACCACCAGAAAGATTCCATTGAAAAACTTTCCCCTCTTCTTAGCAGACACACACCCAGAAATCATACTCAGATATCTGGATGCGTGTAAATGTGATGCCACTACTCCAGAGATTAACCTAGAAGATCTCAAGAAACCAACACCAGAAGTTGCTACCAAAAGACCAAAGAAAAGGAAAGCTTATGAAGGAACTTCTCAGAAGACACCGAAATATGTTAAGAATAAAGGTAACCCTTCCTTCGTTTCTTTCGTTGAGTCAATAACAATAACAACCTATGAACTCCCATATTCTCCCAAACCTTCTGATCATCACTCACCTCAAACTCTTGACGACTTTGACATACATATTAACACCAATCATCTTATCAACTCAATCCCTACTCCATTGGTTGAAACACAACCAGAACTTGCCCAAGTTCTTTCTGATATTGATTATTTCCAACCAATTTTTGGAACTTCTCAACCAGATAATCTTAATCCACACTCTGAACAAATATTTGATATCACACTATTTATCCCTGGTATCAACTTCCCTCTCAACACCTCTCAACCAATAAATATCCACATCAACCCAACACCATAAGATTCTCTTTCCTCATATGTCTCAACACCACCCAACTCTCCCATCATTATTTCAAACACTCCAACTCCTACAAACATCTCTAAAGATACCCTCATAAGCATAATAGATTTAGAAGCTTTGGAAAAACTTGTCTCATTTTCTAAGAAAATAGTCATTCCAAAACCTAAACCAAAACCGTCCAAATCAGATGTTGGTAAATTACTGTTGGTTTTTGAGGCAGAAATATAGGAATGGATACATTCTCTAAAGCTCGCTTGCATAGACAACCTAAATCCAGCTGCATCTGACTATCTATGGACTCAATTTAGAAAATGGTTTAATGCTGAATCTCAGAAGATGAAGGAGCTTAGCTATGAAATAGCCCAATAGAACTTATGCAATCATTTTAAACTCTAGGAACAAGTTCTAAACTTTTGGGAAAAGAAACCGCTACATCTTCTAGACGTCACTCACTGGATAGCTCCTGAGGACTCAAAACTTAAGGAACCTACCTCTGAACATCAGATTATGGTCGTTGTTGAAGACAAAGGGAAATCAGTTGCAACCTCTCCATAGAAAAACCATGTAACAAGCTCGGAGAAAATGGTATCTTCTGTTGATACAACTTCATCCTTTCTTATGCTGAAAACTCTGGAAGAGTTGAAGAAAGAGAATGAAGTTGTCAAGAAAAGACTGGATAAATAAGATGAAACGAATGCAGAAATAAATGGAATGATAGGCCAGCAAGTGGAATCAAACAATTAGATTAAGAGTCTCTTGGAAGCATTGTTCACACGACTTCCTCCTCCTCCACAACCTTACTTTACTGCTTGTGTTTATGTTTATGTTGTTCTATTTATTTAGATTCTGCTTATGCTGCTTTTGTTGTTTTCTTGACTATCTTCAATGAATTTTTCATGTTCTCTTTATGTTTTCTTTGCCTTTTTTTATCTCTTTTATTACTGACAAAAAGGGGGAAAACATAAAATATTTTGAACTATAACAGTATACCGGGACTAAGTCTCGAACATTCTAAAATATTATGGTTATCCTAACGTATCTATAAGTAAGCAGGAAAGTCTCTAACTTAGGGGGAATTTCTAATATCTATAAGAACTTCCATCCAAAGCTCTGAGCAAACATATTCAGGGAAGTCTCTAACTCAGGGGGAGTTTGTAATACCTTATGTTCTCACTTAGCTCATCAAAATATAAAAGTTTTGTCATCATCAAAAAAGGGGAGATTGTTAGAATAAAATTTGACTCTTCATTCCTTAATAGTTTTGATGATAACAAATACTATATTATTATAAAAAAACAAATATGCTCCCTAATTATTTATTTTGATGTATAGGGAAGTTCTAATACAAAAGCAAGAAGTCCTAATACAAAAGTAAGAAGTTCTAAGACTGGATATATAGAAAATCTAAACAATTGCAAGACAATGAAGTTCTGATATAGAAGATCTGAATAAATATCACGCTCTTAGCACCAAATATGCACAATTAGAAAAGACTTTGATGATTTCAAGAAGCAAACTATAATCTCATGCGTTACTTTTTATTTATTGAGAATCAAAGAGTAACAGTAAATATCAGACAAGGATCTGTATATTTGGAAAGAGCATTAACAACAATTATCAAATCTCTAAAAATAGTTCTCATGTCTCCAACGGATCCAAGAAGGCCTCATCTATATAAAGGAGTTTTTTTGGGAAGAATGAAAGATACACTTGCACGCATACGAAAAACCTTCTCTTGATATTATTACTTTGCTTTAATTTTATGTAAAACATCACAATTGTGATATAGCTTTTGAGAAACACTCATATACACTTTTATTTTATTGTTGTTCTTGAATTTCTTGAGTGACTAATGTTTTATTCAGTAGACTCAAGAATACATTGACAGTAGGTCTTTGTGTTGTAAAAACTTTGATTATGGGATTAAGACCTCACTTGTGAGAGGCAAAATCACCTTGGCGGGTGGACTGAAGTAGTTTGAGTTCAAACGAACCAGGATAAGCAAACGTGTCATATCTTTTTAAATTTTGAAAACCCCTTTTCAACCCCCATTTCTTGTGTTTTTCTATTCTTCAAAGTCTATTAGATCAAACGGAGAACCAAAAAGATCACAGTTCAACCAAGAGTACACCATTTCCCATACATTATGTGTGATAATGCAGTCCTTAAAAAGGTAACCGATTTATCGTCAATTAAGAAAAAAACATAGGTTCGGTCTCTAGGATTAGGAAAAATGCCCCTTAGAAAAAGTTTATCTTTCGTTGGAAGTCGATTAATAAGCAAACTCCAACCATAGAAATTCACTTTTGACGGAATCTTAATGCTCCACAACTTTGATAGAGCCGACAGAACTGAAAAATCCAATCTAGGTGAAACCGAATCTTTGAAAAAATGTGTAATGCAGGTTCTAACCTTGTAGTCGGCGTCCTCCTCATTCAGCCAGATAACTTCATCCTGACGGTCCTGGATATGGACTTTTGAAGATAGAAAATACTGCATATCCTCCCTTAATGTTTCCTCCAAAGCATCATAAGTTTCGCTAGTAAAAGAATTCCACCGCCATGTACCATTCCGCCACGATCCCGCTTCAATCACTGAAAAATTTGGTCGGTCTTTCGCCTAAAAAATGGAGGAAAAAGCTTCATTCAAAGATTGGATCTCCAACCATAAAGCATGCCAAAAAGAAGTGTGATTTCCGTTGTCGATCCTGCAAGAAAAACTGTTAGTAAAACCAGGATTTGATGGAGAGACTAAGTCCGTAAGGACTAAATCTTTCCACCAAAGAGAATTTTTCCTCCCCAAGTCCGTGAGTTCATATGGTGAATTATCTTTTATGGTAGGATACACTCCTTTCATTTATTATTAAGGATGAGTTATTAAGGGACAAAGTTAATTGAGCTTCCCTTATTATTGTTTCTCTTTATTATTGTTTCTCTTAGTTTACTTGTTTTTTTTCTTTCGTTTGAGGTTTTGGTCTGGTATTTCCTTTGTAAATATTTTGTTTCTTATTTTTATATTTTATTTATGAGCTATGGTTATAGGACGAGAATCTCTTTAGGTGCCGATCTAATTTGGATGTTTAGTTTCTCTTTAACGACATAATGCTCTTATTTCATTTTAATAAAATCAAAGATACATAATCAATCAAATTAAGATTTTTTTTTTTTACAATTCTTATCCTTTATGTTTTTGCCTAAGTTTATTTTCACAAGTTTTATTCTTATAATTTTACTTATCTTGTTGCATTTATGCATATTTAGTTCGATAATTCAAAAACTTGGCATTGTATTGGATTACTATTTAAGAACTAGAAAGGTACTCATGCTCCCGCACGAGTAATGTACATGTAAATTTGATAAATTCTAAATATATTTATATAAATATTTAAATTTGAAATTAATTATTAATTTTAAAATGAACAATAATTCTATAAATTCAATTGTATTAAAATACAAATAGAATAAAAGGGACCTGTGAGATGAAAAAAAGAAATATTTAATATTTGATAATAATGATTTTATCTTTCAAATTAAGATAATTATTGGTTAAAATAAAACATATATTGTGTTTATAGTGACCCGTGAAATAAAAATAATATTTGATACAATATAAAATATTATATACAAATATAATTTTTGATAAAAAAAGACAAATATAAAAAATGTATTTAGATACAAATTAATGTTTTTTTTTAAATACAAATGTAAAAAATGACTTGTGAGATGAAGAAAGACAAAAAAGAAAATTTTGATGCGATAATGACTGGTGAGATAAAAAAATTATTTAATAATGCAAAATTTAAAATGATATACTTAATTGTAAAATGAAAAATAATCATATAAATTAAATTTTATTAAATAATTCTATAAAAAAAAAGAATTACGAGATGGAGAAAGAAAAAAAAATATTTAAAAATAATAATTTTGTTTCTCAAATTAAGATAATTACTGATTAAAATAAAATAGATATTATATTGATAGTAACCCGTGCGATAAATAAATTTTTAATTTTATTAAAATAAAAAATATATTATTAGTATTTTTAGAGATAATAAATAAATTGAGAAATAAAATAAAATGAAAGTGAGAAAGTGTGGGAAAAAAATAAAATATATTTGAAATTGAATGAAAAGTGAGAATGAGTGTATGTAATATTTAATTGTAATTTAATTAGTGGAAAATGATAAATAAATGTTATTTGTCATGATGTAGCCGGAGATAAAAATGAAAAATAGTAAATATTAATAAATTACTTAAATACCCTTTTTGTTAATGTGAAAAATTTATAGTGAAAATATAATTTTGGAAGTTTATTCAATTGAATTTTAAAAGATAGATAATAGAAAATAAAAATTATTCACAAGTGATTAACAAAGTTTTTTTTGTTGGCATAATTGTTTAAAATGCAAAAGCAACTTGCAACATAGAGTTAAGTTTATAGTTGGACAAGAAAATGATTAAAAGAATTTGTTTGTTAAAAAAAGATTAAATTGATTGAATATGTTGATGCATGCATAACATATTATATCTTTTCTTGATAGTATAAAATATTATATTTCTCTAATACATGCCATCAGGAGGGAGTAATGAAATAACAGAATAAAATTTGCTGAAGTCTCAAATTGTTATTATCTGCAACAACTCCGAAATAAGGGTTGCAATGTGGTAAATACAACAGACGATATAAAATGAAAAAGGTAGAACAAAGAATAATATAAAATTAATGAAGTGATGGTGAAATCATGTTAGGATCTGTGTCTACAGGCCCTGATCAATGAGGTAATCTCCCAACCTCTCAACAACCATGTTGCACTGTCCAGGAGTTACAGGTTCCTCATAAACACCAAAAACTAGAGCTTGGCCAGTTTTCTTTATGGTGATCCCTCCAGAGCCCTAACCAAACATAGAAAATCACAATACATGATAAGATAAATTTGTATAAACATTTGAAATTTGTGTGGAAAATTGAAAGATACTTTACCTTCTTTCCGCGGATGACAGCTCCCGGCTCTCCCTGGATCACCATGTACTTGACTCCTGCAAGGTGCAAGCCTGTAGGAGCAAGATGGCCAGGCTCATCAAAATCTTTCATGATATCAGTGTTCTCTTGAGCCTTAATCTGAGGGAAGGAAGAGCTCTGAGCCCAAACAGAACCATCATGGCCAATGATAGCAGCGGCGGTGAGATGGTGACCGGTGCCCTCAATTTCACACATCAAATGATCATCAACGTAAGTTTGCCACGACATTTTTACCTTAAAAGTTGGTTACTCTTGTGTTCTTGTTGTTGAATGTTGTTATGTTGTGTTTATGAGGTAGAGATATAGTATTTAAATAAGGGTTTCATTGGAATTGGATGATGGGTGAGGGATGAAGCACGCTCTACCATTGATTTACCTCCACTCAATTCATTCTCCTTCATTTTAGGACTTAACTACTCTTTCTATTCAAATCTCCCCCAAAATAGATGCTAGATCAATTTCTTATTAAATGACTTTAATATAATTCAAGTGTAAAAACAATTTTATTTTATTTTATAATTTTCTTATTTTTATTTTGATACACTAAAATAATACTAATTTTAATGTCAAGTGTGCGATTTTCTAATAAACTCAATTTAATATATTACAATTATTCTCATTTGCATCTAGAAAATGTATATAATATTAAATTTAATTATTTATTGAACGACAAACAAACATTTTTCGATTTTTTTCCTTAGATGCCACACATTTAAAATAAAATTACCAAAATACCATATTTTATCATAATTTTTGTTCGCCAATAGCATGGACAAACCGGTGATGTACACAACATAGGTTTGTTCAAAGGGTGTACAGACCCATGAATTTTCAAAAAAAAAATTATTTTAGTTGTAAAAATGTTTTTAATTAATACATTAATTAATATAATATGAATAAAATGATTATTTAATGATTAAAAATTACAGAAATTATTTTAATTCTTTTTAATTAATATATTAATAATTTTATTTATTTTTGTTAATAAATAAAATAAAATATTCTAATTAATAATTTTATCTATTTTAGTTAGACAAAAAAATACAATAATAAATTAATTTATTAATTGTTGAGATTGAAAATATATATATATATATATATATATATATATATATATATATATATATATATATATATATATATATATATATATATATATATATATATATATATATATATATATATATATATATATTACATGCATTATTTTCTACTTGGTTTGATGGACCTTCCCCATCATTTGTTCGAACTATCCCATATGATGTTTGTTCGTTAGATTAGTCCGAACAAATAACGGGGAAAAGTCTATTGAACCAAGATCAACCGAACCAAGGTTCATCGGATCAAAATAAATATTTGTCATTTGACGGTACTCCCCCAGTATCAACTACACGAAATATGGATCAAGAGAAACGCATAATATTTCCTACAAAATGCTTTATAGGCTCACATTTTTTCCATCAGAATAAAATAGTGCATGTAATATATGTATTTTTTTCTCAATATCAGCAATTAATAAATTAGTTTATTCTTGTATTTTTTTTCTTGTCTAACTAATATAAATAAAATTATTAATTAGAATATTTTATTGTATTTATTAACAAAAATATATAAAATATTACTTAAAAACAATTAAAATAATTTTCATAATTTTTAATCATTAAATAATCATTTTATTAGTATTATACTAATTAATGTATTAATTAAAAACATTTTTAAAACTAAAACAAAAAAAATTGAAAATTCATGGGTTTGTACACCCTTTGGACGAACCTATACAGTGGTTTGTACACATCATGCTATTGACGAACACTTTTGAAAAATGTGGCATTTTTGAAAAATTATAAATTATGGCATTTTGGTAATAAAAAAAAATTGAATGTATGGTATTTAAGGAAAAAAATCACATTTTTCACGTATTGGGAATATTTAGGCCTGTCATAATTATAGGCAAAAACATTACTAAAATCTGTCAACCAATACCAACGTTAATGCAAAATTCTGTCGAATATAGAACAAAATAATTGATTGAATTTTGAACCAAAATTAATTGTCATTACATATTACAACTATTGTATTCGCAACTAAATTCCATTACATGAACATACTAACATAGACTCAACAAAAGTGTTGAATTTTTGGAGATAGTTGTAATATGTAATCAAAATTTACAATATCGAAATCAAACAGTATCACTTAATCAATTTATGCTATACATACCAAATGAGCATCTCTAAAAGAAGTTTTCTTTCTTTAGATACTTTCTTGCAATGGTAGGACACATACGAGCTTGATAACCATACAATCTTTCAAATCACTTTTTTTTTTAGGTGAAGATGAGAATATTATAGATTTTGTTCATTTGTTTTTGAAGATAATTGATATTGTTGGAATTAACTCAAAATTTATGAGAATTTCGACTCTTTCATTATAAATAAAAAAGTTTCTTGCGGAACAATTAACAAAGAAGAAGAAGAAGAAGTATGAAGCAGAAAAGAATTACGGTTCTAAGAGAATTTGGAGAGAAAGTTTTGTTACCCAGAAACCGAGAAACCGTGGGATTTCTTTTTACTAATTCCCTTGCAACTGCAAACCGTGAATTACAATGTGTTGTGATATTTTTTTATCCCAAGAGGGATACTCCATATTTATAGAATTAGGTTTGCTTGCACCCCAAGGCAAAAGCTCAAAAACTATAAAAGCCTAAAATATATATTTTAGAACTAAATCAAATCTAGATCTAAAACCAAATCTAAATCTAATCTAAATCAAATATGACATAATGAATTACATTTTCAACACACACATAATTCATTATGTCTAAGCTATCTACATTCATCATAGTTCTTAGTCTTTTGAATACTTCGACTTGCACTCCCTTCGTCATGATATCTGCAATCTGATTCTCAATTTTGCAGCGTTCCAAGTTCATCTTCTCTTCTGCTACCTGCTCTCAAAGATAATGGAACCTCATTTCGATATGCTTGCTTCGACCATGCGCTATCGAATTCTTCCCCAGATTGATAGCTGGCATGTTGTCGATCTTCATGGTGATTGCTCCATGACTCTTCGATGTAATCTCTTCGACCAGATTCACCATCCATGTTGCTTGACATGCACAAAGAGAAGCATATATGTACTCTGTTTCGCTTGATGACAATGTCATTATTGGCTCCTTTCTCGAACTCCAAGCAACTGGTGCACCACCTAACATAAACACATATCCAGGTGTGGATTTTCGATCCTTAGCATCACTACACCAACTTGAATGAGTGTGTCCCACTAACTTGTATTATTTTCCTTCATCAGCTGCTGGAAATAAAATGTCATAGTCGAGAGTTCCTTTCAGGTACCTTAGTATCCTTTTCGCTGCTGCTAGGTGTGATACCTTTGCCTTCTGCATGAATTTACTCACCATACCAACACTCTATGCTAAGTCAGGCCTTGTGTGACAAAGGTATCTTAGTGACCCGATAAGTCTTCTGTATTGGGTTGGGTCGATATCATCTTCATCTGAATCTTTCGACAGTTGCAATCTGGGCTCAGCTGGAGTCGAAGTTGGGTTGCACTATTGCATCTCAAATCTCTTCAGTAATTCGCGTGCATATATATCTTCTTTGTTGCATATATGCTAGAGACCCGGTAACATTTCATTTATTTATGGAGTGATATTCCTATTATTAAGCTATAACCGTCATGAACCAATACTTTTTATGAATAAAGAAGAAAAAAGAGTCTGAATATGAGTAAGTCATATTGAGCAATAGAAATATACAAGTAATCTACAACCAGTGATATGACAAACCTGAACAAGAAACTCAACCAAAAAACAAACTAACCTTTAATTTTAGGGTTAAATACTATTTCCCCCAGTCAAACAAGCGAGTTTCATTCCCCCCCCCCCCCCTTAAGAAAATTTTTTTTGGTCCCCCCCTCAATTTACTCAGATTATGTTTTCCCCACCCCTATTGGCACATGTGGCGCATTTTTGTTGACTTGGCATGCTGAGTGGGTTGCCACGGTGGATAAACTTAGGTTTATCATATAATGAGTTTGCATTCGTGATCTTCAGCTTGTTCTTCATTCTCCCTCGTTTTTTCTTCATCTTGTTCTTCATTCTCCCTCGTCATTTCTTCAGGTACTGTGTTCATCGTTTGTTCTTCAGCTTTTGTGTTCGTCGCTTGCAATGGATTCAAGTTACAGTTATGTAAGTCACTATTCACATGGAGATTCGATCGTTTCGTGTTGTGGATGTCGTCTACCTATGAAGATATTTGTTGCTAAAACCGAACAAAATCACAACCGGAAATTTTGGATATATCGAAAATCTGGGGTAACAACTGTTTGATGTTGTAGTTAAGAATTTTGGGTTTTTTTATTATTATTTTGAGTTTATGAATGTTAATGTTGTTGTAACAAGTGAATGATTTTGCAGGCAGTGAATAGTTGTGATCTTTTCATCTGGGATGACTTAGCTACCCAGTCCTTGATGGAAATGTCCAAGCCTGAAGTTGTTTGAAAAAACTGTGATCTGCTAATGGCTAAGATTGATGGCACAGAAAAGAAGATTGGAAAAGCAAAGATGAAGATAGATGAGTTAAAGAGGAAAAATATCCAATGGAAGATTGCATTTATGTTGTCTTGCATTATGTTTCCATTAGTGTATAAGTTATTGTAATTGTCAGATGAAAAATTTCCAGCTAGATTAGGTTGTTTTAGTTTAAGGTAGATTAGGTTGTTTTAGTTTAAGGTAGATTTGTTGGTTTGTTTTAGTAGGTTTGGTTTGTTTTAGTACTTTGACATGTAAGTGTGATGTAACCTTTAAAGGTTTATGAAATATCAGTTGATTCATTTTATGTCTCATTCCAATCATTTGATCCATTTGAAGAGAAAGTTTTATAATGCATTTGAAATAATAGAACCGGCAAACTCAATTACAATGCATAAGTGGAACTGATAATATTATAGCAGAACTGAGAATATCAATTACAAGTGGAAAAGCATAAGTGGAATTGGCATAAGCCACAAAACATAAAGACAGAATTCGTAGCATAAGCCACAAAGCATAATGGGAATTGGCATAAGCCACAAAACATACATGACACAAAACAAACAAGACATAATTCTTGATATATGACACAATACATAAAAGACAGAATTCTTGAACTATTTCTTCATTTTCTTCTTGGCACGAGTAATGGTAGATCCTTGTTGTGTTAAACCTCATTCATCTTCTTCTGCTACAATTATTGGTTGATCTGTGGTTGAACCTGGCCCAATAATGGGTTTTTGAAACCACTTCAGCTTGATTCTCTCACTTGACCTCTTCTTGACTGTTTTCACTTCTTTTCTCATGTTGTCTGGCTTCACATCAGATGTAGTTGTAGTAGCATAAGACAGGCTTGATATGACTTCATCAATAATTTTTCCAAAATAATCAGTTGTTTCTGTTGGTTCTTGTGCTTGTGTTGATGCTTGTTGTAGGACTTACCTTGTTTGTGTTGGTTCTCCTTGTGCTTGTGTTGCTGATTGTTGTAATACTTCTTGTGATTGTGTTGGTTCTTGTTGTTCTTGATGAAGGAGATGAAGGTGACCTTCAATTTTTTCTGTTACAAACCAAACAGATATGACAGTCATGTACACTATAACAATCATGTACACTAGTTCAAACCAACCAACTATAACAGCCATGTACCCTAGTTCAAACCAACCAACTATAACAGTCATGTACCCTAGTTCAAATACAACAGACATACCTTTCTCTTCAAGCCATTAGGATCATGTCCAGTGCTTTTACAAGTTTGAGAATTGTGAACAAACTTGTCACACTTTGTACACCTGTAAGACACACCAGGTAGTCTTCTCCATACCCCACACAAACTTAAAGTCTTTATTCAAATGTTATTTTTTATACTTTTCAAATTTGGGCCCTTTCTCATCATCTGAGTTATCAGGATCTGAGCTCAAAAGCTCATCACTTAAATATTCATCCTCTTCCAAATCCTTCTTTTTTCCTCCTTTTATAAAGCCACTAACAATAGGTGCTTGTCTTATAGGAACAGTTACATCTATTTCTTCAAAACCATCCACCAGTGCAGTTGCACGCTCATCTTCACTATCATTCAACCCTTCTACACCATCCTCCTCACAAAACTCCTGCTCATCTTGTTCATTTACACACCTAGGTGTCCTAACTGGTTCTCCTATGTCAACCACACCATGCTCGACAAACATTATCCCTTCTACTTGGGTGGCGCAAGCATAGGCAGCAAAATCATAACAGTCATCATCCCTTCTAATTTGAAAAAAAAAATCATCTATCTCTATAATCTTGGTCTAGGTCCTATACGTCCCTATCAAATACCCTTAAGAACTCACTAACCTATGCACACTCTCCATTGTAAACCTGTCAATATGAAGCCCAGAAACTAGTGTCGAAACACCTCCCTTATAGATGGTAGCTCCATCACTCAGAACAACGAACTCACCACCGTGGTGGAACACAACATCAAACACTTGATTGTTCTGAAATAAATTAAAAATAACTTTTAACCTAACAAACAATGTTAAACACGCAGAATACAAGAATAACATAAACCTGTTTAGCTTCATTCGTCTTTCCCTTACTCGCATTGCTTGTTGCGCCTTCCTCCACTTCATTAATGGATTTCTGACATTGATGTGAAGGACCAGCTTCAGATGGTTTTCCCTTACTCGCGTGCTTCTGCCTCTTCGAATGTCGCACATTCGTCTTCGTCTTCGCCTTCGTCTTCATCGCGTGCTTGTTTAATTCTGGGTTTCTATTTTAGGGATTCTAAGAACCCTAACTTTATTAGGGGGAGAAATGAGCTGAAAAATTTGTGATTCTATAATAAATGAAGCTTAATCCACAGTGGCAACAGACACAACCCACTCAGCATGTCAAGTCAACAAAAATACGCCACATGTGCCAATAGGGGTGGGGGAAAACAAAATCTGAGTAAGTTGAGGGGGGGACCAAAAAAAAATTTCTTAAGGAGGAAAAAAATGAAACACGCTTGTATGGCAGGGGGAAAATAGTATTTAACCCTTAATTTTACGGATGGAGTAAAAGTTTTAGAGCTTAAAAATCATAGTATTTTATTGTAACAAAACAACTGCATGCAAAACCAATTTAAGCAGGACTATTTTACAATGAATAGTTTGAACCACAAAAAAGAGAAGAAGAAAAAAATGCAGTAAAAAATTTAATTATCTAGCAATTTGCATATGCATTGATTAATCTGACTTAATTTTCTTGAACAAAGAGAGTTTGGTGTTAGCCATGCAAATTATGGAACTGACTTTCATACTGAATATAGAAGTAATCAAGATTAGCATTTGACAATTACTAATTTCAAGAATTTTTTTCCCCAAAAGATTGCTTTTCAATGAGCTGTCAAGGTTCATACAGTGTGTTCTGATTCAAATTCACAAGGGATGTTTAGTTCCATATGTCGATATATAAGGGAATAAGAAACAACTTGTCAGGAAAATTCACCCCCTTTCTTTATTGCATCTCTACCCATTAAGTCTGTAGGATCTTCCCCTGAAAACTCCTGAACTGCTCTCTTGTTGGACGTTATTAACACGAGTAATTGGTGGGGGTCCAATTCTCCATCTTGCAACCAATTTATGTCTGGAAAATAACAGTTAAAGAACACAACAAAACTAGCTTGCAGCTGTTTGTCAAATTTCGTGTTCCTAGAAGTTAGAAATCATTCAATAATTTAGAGTGAAATTTTATCATGTTAAATTTTCTAAATTGAAAAAAGAGTAAATAGAAATTTCAACTTCATGATCATGAGTAAAAAAAGGATACACCCACATTGGAGTCTTCAAAATGTTTTTTCCACCTGCTAGAGGATGCAAGACTGTCAAGAAGTAGAATAGATGTCCTGCAATGATACCCAACAGATCAGGCACTATGGGTGAACCAAAAATGACATCCAAAGCAAGTGTCGCCCACGGAAGATAGAAGGCCTGAAAAATAATTTAAGAATTAGTTCATATATTAGACAGAGATATGCTTCATCTAGCTCAAGTAATCTAAGCATAAAAACTAGGATAACTTTAATAATATTAAAACATACCTTAAGTGAAACAAGTCCATAAAAGCTGATTACGGCATTTGGAAATTCTCTACTCCATATATAAACAAGCATAAAAACAAGTGATACTGCCAAGAACGGGGTCCAAAAAAAGGGGATTGCAGACAAAACCTAGATTGCAAAGAAATAAAATATTAGGGCCCCGAGTAAAAACTGAGACTGAAGAAATGAGAAATCAACCAAGAATGGGAACAGTTTGTTTCACAAATTAACTTTTCTGAACTTGAATGCCTTTTTTCAATCAGTGAAGTTGTTTAATATGAAAGATTCAAGCCATCATTGACACCACCTATCCTACCTAACCGGCTTTTATCTTCCTTAGTCTCCCCCTCCCATAGATCACAAATCCTCAATCACATCATGTCATATTCCCAAATGCTAATAATCTTTCACTTACTATCAGCCATTTCTGACAATGAATCAGTCATTGCTCTCTTAATAAAGCCCCATCACACCCTGATCATCACCCATCTACCCCCGCAGTGAAAATTTTCCAACTAACTTTGCATAAATCAACAACATGCATAAGTATATCACTGCATATATCTATAGTTATCCTAGTATTGAACATACATAGTGTTTCCTCTTCTTTTTTATCTAACAAAAAGTGTGTTTTCTTGCTCAGACTGATAAACATGTCATGTAAATAGATACCTCAATTAAATTTCCAGCATTTTGAAGGAAAAAATATCACATAAATAATCACTAGATGAAAAGATAGATAGATGATCTCAGATACCAAAAGTGCAATGCCTCCAAATATCATCATCCACACAAAATCAGCAGTCCTTCGATCAAATGGCCCCTTCTCAACTTGCACCCCATACCTCAATCTGTCGATTATGGGACGGGAATTAGTTCAGGTTAAGTAAAAAAAAAAAAAGGAAATTGCATGTTATTGTTGAATAACTTACATCATCAAAAGACGAATGGCAAAATTTATGGAGAATCCGCCGAGGAAAAAGAAGTTTGTGAACAGCCTCCAAACCTACAGATGATGTGACGATGTTACAAATGTAACAAATAGTTTGACTGGAAATGAAACACACTAAAATCACCACATAAGGTTGTTAACAGCAAATTAAACTTCAGCTGACTACCTAATGACCAAAACTTTTGCTCTTGCAATCTAATGGAAACCCTGCTGCATCCCCGGTGTCTCTTCACTTTCTAGAATAAACCATCAATTTGGTCCCTAAACTATCCGTCTCTCCAATTTAGTCACTGGACTATAGAAATATAATACGTAGTCCTTGAACTATTTTGATCAATCAAATTATTCCTGGGTTACTTTAAAAATGAGAGAGAATGATAGTTCCAAGGATTATCTTGATGGATTAAAAATAATTAATGGACTACTTATTATATTTTTGCAGTTCAGGGACTAGATTGGAGAATGTGAGACAAGTGAGGTATCAAATTGATGGTTTATTAGTGAATTCCCTCTTTTTCCATATCTATCAGAAGATAAGTAATAAAGCCACAAGGAACTGAAGGATACTATTGATTAGAGAGACGTTTCTAACAGCAGAGTGACAGACAACAAAGAAGCACATAATAATTCCACTAACCCCAGATAAGTAAATGACAAGCGGATTGGTTACATACAAAGAGGTCGTTTGTGCAGTACATGATATTGATATACAATTACAAACAACAACATAAAGTGTTTGATTGCAGAAATAGTTATGTTATAAACAATTGAGAGGTAAAAGCTTGTAAGACCCTAAAGTATTTCATGTAATTTCGCTAATGAATACATAAAATTATCCTCAATCAGTCCGTACATAAAAATTCTCAACACAATCAAAAGTGTGCACAAAAAAGAAAGCTTTAGAATGAATTCAATAGTCAGCATTTTGCAAAAGCATCAACAGTAAATTCCTCTTTCTCATTCACTAACACCGAAAAAGGATATGTATTGTGTCTGAAAGCGACACTGACACATGTGATTATGTTTAATTTATTCATTTTTTCAAATTCTTAGCGTGTCGACATATCTGTCATGTTTATGGTGTCCGTGCTTTATAAACACCAAGTACCAATGATCTTATATTATGGAATTCGAACCTGAAAACGATAGAACACTTCACTGTATAACAGTGCAATGTGAAATGGATTAAGTAATTGAAGCTGATAAACTGCAGTAGCAACGAAACAAGCTGTTCCATAAGCTTTGGTTATAGGTGGAAGAGATTTATAATACCTAACAAAATACGAAATTTTCACACACATTAAACAGAGTGATTGAATCAACGATTAAGCTTTCCAACAACAAAATTACATAGAAATGATGTAGAAAACAAAATTGGAAACAATTTGAGAGAGAAAAGGCAATTCTAGGTTATGAATTTGAAAATGATAGCGTGATTCAGAAACTTACTCGCCGGGAGAAGACATTGCGTTGCGATGAAAATGGTTGAAACGAAACCCTATTTGGTAGCTGTGAGTTCTGAATTTAGATCTTTCTTCTGAAATTGTACCCTAAAGACCCAGAAGGTTCTACTCCAGTTTTGCGCAGCTCTCTCGCACGTGGAGCATTCTGCTTGGCACACCCACACTTAGGCCTATTTTCAGTCCGGACCGGTCCGGGTAGAAGGGGGTCCGAAAATTGGATCGAAAATCCTATCGGTTGGACTGGAACCGGACCGTTACAGTGATGGTTAATTTTTTTATCCAAAACCGGTCCAGTTTTTTCGGTTCATCCAGAACCGGACCGCTACAGTGATGGATAATTTTTTTATCCAAAATTTAAATTTAATTTTTTAAATGCTGAAACTTAAATTTTAATTAAAAAAAAGCACATATCAAAATATTACATTAAAATTTTAAATTTAAGTTTGTGAACCTTGTGATCAAAATATCACATATCATAATTCATAACATATTTCTAAATATTGTCCCCTAAGTTAAGAAACATGTTCAAAAAACATGTTCAAAATTATCTTGTTTAAACATAAGTTAAGAAACTTATGTTTTCAATTACAACAAAATAAAATAATTACATATGATTAGCCTCAGAACAAAATCATCATTGGCTTTGCAAAGTTGCTCGCGTCGACGAAGCGGCACCCGGATCCTCACCAAAATGAAATGCTAAAGGTTCATCATGTGGTTCTTCAAGCTACATCAATCAAAGCATAAGTTAAATGGCAAAACATAAACTCAATAAATATTGAACTATAATATATCATTTGCAAAAGATACTTACTATACTAGCAGTGCATCCCTTCTTAATTCCATATTTTTCTTTCACCCAATCACCCCCACAAAGTACCATCTTAACCGTCTTAGTTTTCATAGAAGCCCGTTTCGGATCAATAATCCTTTTACCAGCACTATAGGTTGCTTCAGAAGCAACAGTTGTAACCGGAACAGTTAGGATATTTTTTGCTAGCTTACTAAGAACAGGATATTTAGCCTCATTCCCCATCCACCATGTTAAAACATCAAACTTAGATGAAGGAGGAACCTTCAAAGGAGGCTCCTCAAGATATAATTCAAGATCAGTTTTTGAATTTGTATTACCAACAACAGTTTCTAAAAACATTTCAAAACTCCTTCTACCCAAACCAGAACTACATCCTACATCAGATACAGGTACAGTCTCATCATTTGTTCCAAAGGTATCTTGATACAATTGGAAGAGTGATTTTAAGTTGGTTGCCAACTCTTGTTCATAGGTAGTGGCTTGAGTAGAATTTGGATACAAGAAGGGATATACCCATTTGATGAAGATCATTTTATACCTAATTGAACAAGGATGTGTCAACCAACTTATAATCATTAATACATAGTTGCATAAATTATTTTCAGAGTCTATTTATATAAAGTCTATTTGCCTCAGATAGACTTTCATCATTGGCAACTAAAGTAAATATGTGGTAACTGAATTGGCCATAGACACAATTAAATCACATCTCAGAAAGGCTGGGCAACATAATTTAATCCAAGGCATCAATTAAGTCACACAACTCAGAATCAGAACTCATAAGATCAGTATCAGAATCAGAACTCATAAGGTCAATATCAAAATTAAAACTCAGAAGTAGAGGCCTCAGACAGATTGGCAGTCATCATTGGCAGGTAACATAACAAAACCTCTTTATCAGCAATCATCAGAATAAGAAGCACTTATCAGAAGCAACATAGCTAAACCTCAGATTTTAACAATCATCATTGGCATCAATACAAAATTATTCCATAATCAATCATCATTGGCAACATTACAGAATTAATCCATAATTAATATCAGAAATAAATTTCAGTTTCTTTGTACATTACACAAATAATCCAAAATAAATTTCAGAAGGTAAAACCTCAGATTTTAACAATCATCATTGGCATCATTACAGAATTATTCCATAATCAATCATCATCGGTAACATACCAAGCAGAATAGTTGCTACCTATGTGTATAATGCATGGCAACTTAAATAACTATCTACTTGTAAGTTGTACATACCTTGGATACAGGACTGCCCCAATTGATATCAGTGTGTTAGACTCTGACCAATACTTTTCATACTTCATCTTCATCTCATTAGCAAGGGCCTGCAGCTGAGGATTAGCTGAGATGGATGAGGGATCATCAAGTAAAACCTTAACCCTGTAAAGCTCAGCCAAAAACAAGTTAGCAGTAGGGTAAGAGGTGCCACTGATAATGGATGTCACATCAGCAAAAACCTCCAAGAACTTGCAAATATCACGAACATCTTCCCAATCATTCAAATCAGGCAACAAATGCAAAAATGCACCATTTTCTTCAGCATATCTGGGCCAGACTTCTCTGTAGTGATATGCAGTGGACAATATCAACCAAGTTGAGTTCCACCTTGTCTTAGTATCCAACACTTGCATTCTGCCATCAAGTTGCAACTCATCCACAATTTTTTTGAATGCCTTGCATCTAGTTTCAGAATTCAGCAAGTATTTCACCCCACTCCTAATCTTATCAACAGTCACCTTAATCATATCTAGACCATCTTGAACCAATAAATTTAATATGTGTGCACAACATCTCACATGAAAAAGTTTACCATCCAATGGAAGATTTCTCCTACCAGAATAATCCCTTTTCAATCTAGCAATACAATTAT
Organism: Lathyrus aphaca; assembly: GCA_963966055.1. Taxonomy (NCBI): domain Eukaryota; kingdom Viridiplantae; phylum Streptophyta; class Magnoliopsida; order Fabales; family Fabaceae; genus Lathyrus; species Lathyrus aphaca. Next base: position 20,653,432 of record OZ014521.1, read on the forward strand.
CATTGGCACTAGCATTGTCAACTGAAATTGAAACCACTTTATCCCTTATGCCCCAATCATCCATCACCTTTATCAATTCCCTACACAAAACCTCACCAGAATGTGGTGGTGGCACATTCTTAAAAGATAAAACTCTTTTGTGAAGCTGCCATTTTGTATCAATGAAATGACCAGTAACAGTCATATAACCAATTTTTTGTTCACCAGACCACCAAAGGTCAGTGGTAAGACTTATCCTGTTAACCAAAGACATACTCTTTTTCATATTAACTCTTTCAGTCTCATAAAATGTCTCACAGTCAAACTTAACCTGTTGTCTAGTAATCTTTTTGTACCATGGATATATTTCTTTAAGAAACTCATTAAAGATAACACCATCCATAACAGAAAAGGGAAATTCATGACCTAAAATCATATGAGCTGCTACCTCTCTAACCCTCGCATGATTATATGTCCAAGTTGCCAAACTTGGGGTACTATCTACACCTATATTTAACCTAGACTGCACAACCCCTTTGTCAGTGTTACCTCTCAACCTCAACTTCCTTTGAATGCAATTCTCTAAATGCTTTTTACCATTTGAAGTACTTTTCCATTTAGAATCATAAGTGTAAAGCTTACCGCACCATTTGCATTTCCATTTCTTTGCACCATCTGGCATCTCAACAAGCAACATCTCAGTATGAACAGCTGATTTCTTGGGACGAGGGGCTTTACCATAGGCATTAACCTGACTTTGAGAACTCTGATTTGGGTCAACTTGAGTTGTTGGCTCATCAGCAGTAGTGGTGTTTTGAGATGTAATATCATTTTGGGTAGTGGATGTATATTGAGTGGTTACATCTGTTGGAACTGGACCTGGAGCTTCCAAGTCAATCATCTCACCAATCTCTATATTACCTCCATCCATTGTCTCCTCTCCCCCGGCAAGCAACATATCAATGTCAATCAGATCATCCATGCTTTGAGGAGTCAGTGAAGAATCTTGATAAGACATGACACACAAAAAAAATATCAATCAAACAATAATGAAATACTAAACAAATTCAAAACTGAGCCAACATTGAGATTTGAGACATACAACCTCAGCAACAAATATTACAACACGAACTCTTTAATCAAAACATTATTTTAGGTCAAAACTCAAAATCAACTTATATTGAAGCCTTTAAACAAAATATCTCAAGGTAAAAATCAGAAACCCTTCAATCAAAACAACCCTAGGTCAAAACTCAAAATCAACTTATGTTGAAGCCTTTAAATAAAACATCTCTAGGTCATAATCAGAAACCCTTCAATCAAAACATCTCTAGGTCAAAACATTTTAGGGCAAAAAAATGGTACATGCAACCTATATAACGAAATCGAACAACATAAGAAAAAATATACAGGATAGAGTTTAAAGACATTACACTGTTGTATATTGAAGCTTTCCAGGATTCACAGAGTCACAAATAAAAAATCGCCACTCAAACTCAACACAATACTGAAGCAGTGATGCTAGAATGATGATCAACAGACACAATGCAAGCCCTAGGAGAGAGATACAAACGGAATGGAATCATAGTTGAGGGAGGTGAGAGTGAGACTGTGAGTGAACCATGCGAGAGAGAGAAAGATAGGGTGTCTGAAAATAGAGAGGAAAAAAATGAGAAAATTATAAAATCTTAGAATTTATACCAATAGTAACCGGGTACTCGTTGGATACTTGGATACGGTTCTTCAAGCTGGATACAGATATTATATTTATCCATTACCATACCAAAAGCCATACTGGACGGTTCTTTGGGGCGGTTCTGCCGGTCCGGTTCTCGGACCGGTTCTCGGGTTTGAAGACCCATGCACAGCCCTACCCACACTTATTCCAAACACTTTTATTCGTAACGAAATATCATATTTACCCTTTTTAAAATTTTAAAAATTATGAAATTTGTCGAATATATAGGAGATTTAAAAAATATCAGAGATTTTAAAATTACTAATAAAAAATATCGGAAATTTCAAAATTACCGATAAAAAATACATAAGATTTCTAAATTACCGATAAAAAAATAACAATTTAAATTTAATTTTTTTTTCACTAGAGGGCATTTCAAATTCGCGATATTTTTCACACGATAACGGGAATTTGAAATTTCCGGTATTATATATATATATATATATATATATATATATATATATATATATATATATATATATATATATATATATATATATATATATATATATATATATATATATATATATATATATATATATATATATATATATATCACTATCGAGAATTTCAAATACTCCAAACTTTACAGAAAATTTTCAGGAATTTGAAATCTTTGGTAGTGTAAAAATTCACTTTTTTTAAAAAACTTTTTTACTATCGGGGATTTCAAATTCCCGAAAAATTTCACTAAATATCGAAAATTTGAAATTCCCGGTAGTGAAAAACTTTTCACTTCATTCAAAAATATTCAAGGACAATGTTATAATTATGAAAGTTTGAGGGTGTCAGGTATAAGTGGGGGTGGCAAGTAGATTCCTCTCGCACGTGCCTACTAAAGCTCGAAAGTTAGTCCAATTTTATTTGGGCTATAGCCAGGAAATTTTACCCAATCCCCTTCATTTATCCCTTTGTTCCTATAAATTATGAACTTTGACCAAAATACCCCTCTATAAATATTTAGATTTAAAAAAATGAAAACGAAAGTACTTGAAAACCAGAAATCACATAACAAAGATATTTGTTTCAGTAACGTATCGGAGAACACAAGTCATAGTTATCTAGTTCTTTAGTTTTTCACATCGGAAATCTCACAAGTAATTAGGTGGTTTGATTCTGAAAAATATTACACATTAGATAACTTGGCATGTAATAGTCTGGTTCACATTTATTCTAACCGGATAATTTTTAACAATGTTATCTGGTTCTTAATGTTGTCTACCGAAAAACTAACATCAATGTTATCCGGTTATCCGATTTTATTTGGGCTATAGCCAGGAAATTTTACCCAATCCCCTTCATTTATCCCTTTGTTCCTATAAATTATGAACTTTGACCAAAATACCCCTCTATAAATATTTAGATTTTAAAAAATGAAAACGAAAGTACTTGAAAACCAGAAATCACATAACAAAGATATTTGTTTCAGTAACGTATCGGAGAACACAAGTCATAGTTATCTAGTTCTTTAGTTTTTCACATCGGAAATCTCACAAGTAAGTTAGGTGGTTTGATTCTGAAAAATATTACACATTAGATAACTTGGCATGTAATAGTCTGGTTCACATTTATTCTAACCGGATAATTTTTAACAATGTTATCTGGTTCTTAATGTTGTCTACCGAAAAACTAACATCAATGTTATCCGGTTTTTAATCTCATTGGGAGAAATTAGATCAAGGTTACTCATTTTTTGTTTTTAACTTTCATTGTTTTTTTTTCTTTTTGTTATTTTAGTGGCACGTATTAGAGGCCAGAACGGAACATTTATCGACGAACATGTGAAAGACGGCAACCTCGACATACGCAGATGATATGAACATCAGATAGTCGCACCTGAACCTCGTCCACAGCAACCATAGTTCCCTGGAGGGCCGTTTGATATGTCTCTTTTGGTGAGGTATCAGGATTAAGTTGCTCGCCATTTGTGGTTCGACGAAGTAAGTTAATCTCTATCATTTTATGTTGAATCATTTTTAATTTTAATTATGTATATTTTAAAACATATATTATAAATTATTTTTAGGAGAGAAATTTGAAGAAAGAGTTAAAGATTGATGCACATGCTAGAAAAATGATAGGATGGGTTTTGCATATTGTTTCACCGCTGATAGAGAGATGATTGTTTGATTATGGTATATCCTCTCTACAGAGAACCAGTTTGTCGAGGATGGATCAAAATTTAGTATCATAATTAATTTGTGTCGGTTTGTCGAGACGACGGTCCTCAAACTAGGGCTCATACAAGTTTAGCCTATCATAATTAATTTCAACATTAGAAAATTTACGTTATTGAATTTAGAAACAAACATATTACTTAGATTTTAATAAAATTATGTTTTAAGGTTTTTATGAAAGGTTTGTGATTGTACCTATAGATCAGAACTTCAATGGTTGCTGACGTGAACCTTCAGATCTGCTCATGCAATATGAAAAATGGGGGGTTGTACCTGCAAGGTACTCTGATGCCAAAGTAAGAATGGACGCAAGAGTAAGCAAGTATGAGTATAGTGTTTTGAGGAGAGAGAATTGAATACCTGACCCTCTCAAATGAGAGGGTTTATATAGAGAGCCCTCAGCGCGTGGCCAACGGTTCCTATTTTGGGACTGGATCGTGGATCTTCCAAAATAAGTAACTTCCAGAACTCAACCGTCGGACGAGCATCCTGGTTGCTATAGGGATATGTCGGGCATACAGTCATATGAACAGGAACTATCATGGCCGGATCTGGGTCGTCACTACCGAATATGGGCAGATACCAAGAACAAGAGGCCACATAAACGACCATCTTGAGGGCATTACGATAATGGATCTCATTGACGTTTGGGCCATTAGGTTGTCTCGTAGATTGAGAGTATTGGGCCGAATCTAGTTGTTGGGCCAGTCTAGAACAGGAGCCCCCAAGTCGTTGCTTCTGGTTGAAGAAGTGGTGACTTAAGGGCGATCAATGGTGGATGGGATGAAAATGAACTGCGTTTTTTCTTCACCCCTGCACGCACAGGATTATTCGTTAGATCGAGGTCGTTTAAAACAAGGATCCCAAATGTTTGGGAAGCCAGGGACTGACATGCATGTGTCTAAGAAATTGTGCGCGTTTAATTTGTAATGATGGCTACCCTATGGTCGTCCCTAGGTAATGAGTGTGTTGTTTTTAGGTCTGCATGTCCCACGTGCTCTTGCACGTGCTGAGAAGACCTATAAATGGTGCGTTTGGACCTAATTTCCACACTTTTTGTTGTTGCTTCTGTTTCTCGAACTCTTCAAGTGCTCGTTGCCACCGCCAACCGTCGTCAGCTGTCGTGACCAAACGAGGACGACTTCTGATCACCGTACACCCCTTTTAACTTGTAAGTTTTCGATGCTTTTTCCTTGAATGCATATCTGATTTCAGCGAAATGAAGTAGTTGCATGTTGTTATGGTTAGATTTAGGGTCAATAGGATCAATTAACTCCAGTTTTAGGGTTCTGTCGCGATGGTTGCCGCTTCTACAGGGCAGCGGCCATCGTCGAAGTGGTCACTGTGACGGTGCTTGAGATTGACTCGCATTGTTCGTGATTGTTCTGTTCATCTTCTCCGGTTGAGCTTTAATCGGAGTTATGGGTGGGATTATGTCTGTTTTCGCGATATCTTCATCGTGAGGGCATTCGCCGTTATGCTCGTGTAGCAACCTGATCATTATCACTTTTACGATTAAGGGCTCAGGTCGAGGACAATTTCCTCACCTCTTAGTGCGTCTTTTCACTTGATAAGCGGTGGAAGGATGAATTTGATTCCTACATCGAATTCACAGTTGCTTTAACTACTTTTCAGGTGTTACGATGTCAAACGGTGAGAAGATAAACATGGAAGCAAAGGAGCTATCTAGTGAGACAGCATCCTCGACGGCCGAAACTGAACAAAGTTCCCCTTTTGGGGGAAATTCGGGTACTTCTGAAGATTCTAAGGAAACGACTTCAGCTAGGGGAGATTCGACTGAATTTGAGGAGAAGAATGGAGATGGGGACGAGGACGTTCCCGTGAGTGAATGGGATGCTACCGAGCCACTGAACATAACTTCACAATTCTCCCAGGAAGTGGTGGGCCCGTTTCCCGTGGTTGGAAATCGGGAGGACTGGATTGTGAGGTACCCGACTCTCAAGGACCGCGTCTGTTCCGACTTCGGTTCAGATATGTTCCCCATGTACGATATTCTTTTCAAGTTCAAGAAATTCAGGCTTCCTTTCTCCGAGTTCCAACAAAGTGTGTTCGTTCATTTGGAGCTCACGCCTTCACAAATTAATCCAAACTCGTTTGCCTTTATACAGGCTTTCGAGAAGACATGCGAGTATTTGCAAATAGGGGCGACACTTCCCCTATTTTTCCATGTCTTTCATCTCCAACGGCAAGTCGTCAATGGAAAATTTGGTTGGGTTTCTCTAAAATTGAAGCGGAAAATATTCAAAGCGTTCTCTGAATTGATCAGAGACTTTAAAGACCGTTATTATCTGGTCGAACCTATTTCCGAGCGTGCTTCGAATTCGTGTAAATTTTGGGGGGTAGACACTTACGATCAGGGCAAAAGTATATTGGACGAGGAGGTTAAGGAAATTTGCTCAACTGCTGCTGAAGTTCTTCTTCTCCTGGTCACACAACCATTTTCTGCATGGGACTGAGGAATTTCCAGAGATCGGTTATGTTTTGTACGAGAATGATCAAGCAAGCTATGAGGTATTGATGGGGTTTTTCTCGAAGATCGCCATGAAAAAGCACGTCGACAAACAGGGTCACGTTTTTCTGGATAAGGATGGGGGTGACAAGGTGACCCCTAGATTTATTGAGGTGTCCAAGCTTCTGGCTTGTGAGACGGACAAGGACGTCCGCACGTATTTTGGTAGATTTAGTCTATGTATTTTTCTTAAATTCGTCTGCTCGTTTCTGTATGGCCATTTTCTTTATTTCCTGTGCTTTTTCAGATTCATTAATGGATGCTCAAGATAAGATGATGGCCAACTTCGGCAGAAAACGAAGAGCCAAGAAATTGACCCAGACACGTTTGAGCGATAGGATGATGACGGGCTCAGGTGCTTCATCACATGTTTCTCATGGTTCTCCCGTGGGGACTTCCAGAGCGGCAAAGATACCCAAGGGTGATAACGTTGTTAACCTGGAAAATGTTTCCCCGAAACTTTCCTTCGAACTTCCCCCGTGCTTCCTCAAACCTAATTTCTTTAAAGAACACTCTCTCCAGTTCCAGTGGGCAGACACGCTTCATTTGGAAAAGACAAGCCGATCGGACATGTGTGCTTGTCTGGCGCGGGATGCAAGTTCGATTATGCGGGTTTCAAAAATGGCTTCAATGTTTGTCAAGGGGACCGGTACTTAGGAGGAGGAAATTCATAGGTTGAAGGCCCAGTTGGCAGCTTATGAAGAACTGACCGGGGAGTGGGATAAGTCTCTCAAGAAAGCTTCCAAACGGATCAAGGATCTAGAAGAATATGAGGCGTTTGCTAAGAAGTCCACTGCGAAGGAGGTTGCTCGTTTAAAGGCTGACCTAGCCCCGGCTGAAGATGAGTCTGAGGAGATGAAGTCTCTGAAGACCCGGACAGAGTTGGTGGCAAAGATCGAGGAGGGGTACGCTGATCTTGAAGAGATGGCCAGTTTTGCGTTTAAGAACGCGGTTTATCAGTTGAAGATAGTTAATACTGACCTGACATTCAAAGAGAAGGGCATCAACTTTATGTATAAGGCCAAATATTGTGTCATCCTCGTTTCAGATTATCTTAAGGCACCCACTCAGTCTGATGCTATGGATGAGGATCAGAACACTTCAACTGGAGACCAGCCCGAGAATGATGCCTGATTGTGAAAGTTTGTATGTTTCTTTTTGTTGGTCGGCCTGCGTGCCATGGTCTTTTGTGCTATGGGGGAGTGTGTCCCCCCTTTTATGTATTTTAAGAACAAGTCGGTCCTCATGGCCGCATTTTAATATTTCACATGTACGACCTTGGTGGTCGGTTTCTATACTTTGTTGTTCATAAGTCTGCATCCGTCAGAGGACATGTTTTATCTATTATTTTTACTAAGTGTTTATATTTTGGGAAGGTGGTGCTCAGTTTGAATATCTTTTTGTTTAGGGAACTGGGCAGAATGCCATCTTAATATAGGCTAGGGAACAATGCTCAGACCATGTTGATGATCTGTGCCTCGTGGCGTGAACGTCCCATCGCGAGCTGGGTGTTCTTCCTGGTCGTGGTACGTAGACGACGATGGACTCGTTTGAGGATCCAATCGTATGATGATGACTATCCTCGTTCTTGAGGAGTGTCTCACCGAACTGAATGTTTGGTATGCAATACTTGTACCTGGGTATGCATTTTAGGCTGGTGTTGTTGTCGGCTGGTGCCTTAACTGTAGTATTGCTTTAGTTTTTCGGTGTTTCAAGGACGAGCAAGTTCTTACCCTTCCATATTTTCTAAGTTATATGCCTCGTTATCCGTTTTTGCTCGGACTCGATAGGACCCTTCCCAATTAGCGACCAACTTTCCTTCTTTGGAATCTTTATGATTTCTCCTGAGGACGAGACTGCCGACCGTAAATATTAGCTTGATGACTTTAGCATCATGCCTCAAAGCAATCTTTTTTTTTGAGGGATGCTTCGCGTAGGGTTGCCCCTGATCTGACTTCCTCGACCAGATCGAGTTCCTCGCGTAATACTTCTGCATTGGTATCTTCATCCATAGGAACTTCTGTCCGTCTGGACTGGACATGAATTTCTATGGGAGTAACGACCTCTGTCCCATATGCGAGTCGAATAGGGAGTGGTCTGATAGGCCCATAGGACGTTGTGCAATTCTTCGACCCAATGTTTCTTGATTTCGTCTAACCTTCGCTTGAGACCTCGAAGAATGACCATGTTCTCTGCTACTGTTTGCCCGTTAGTTTGCGGGTGTTCCACATATGTGAAATGTTGTTTGGTTCCTACGCTGGCGACGAACTCTTGGAAATTCTTATTCGTGAATTGAGTACCGTTACTGGTAACGATTTCCTGAGGTATTCCGAAGCGAACGAGGATGTTTAGTTTGAAGAAATGTAGTATGTTGAGGGTTGTGATCTTTGCCATGGGTTATATAACACCCCAATTTAATTAAATTATTTTGAGTAGATTTGTTGTTATTTGAGATGTATGATGTTTTGATGATTAAATGATTAATCGATTTAAGTTGTTTTAAGCTAAGTTGTGAGTTAGACTTAGTTTGAGGAGGTTTTAGTAGTAATGTTGAGAGGTGTAAATAGAAGCCCATTAGTGGATTAATTAAATGATTTTTTAGTAATAATAATATTAGTATTATTTTAAGGAATTTTAATTAAAAATAAGATTAGTAAGGGTTTTGAGAGAATTAGTCATAATCAAATTTTTTGGAGAGAAGAACAATTTGGGGAGATCAAGAGCTAAGGCTAAGGATTTTGCAAGGAGATTTTAGTAGGAATTTTCACCCATAGATCCGAGCTGCCTTCAATCCAAAGGTAAGGGTGGGATTCGTATCTTATAACCGGGAAAGAAATAATCTGTATGTATTGGTGGGTTGTTTGGATTTCTCGTTGTTGTTTGTATGATGTTTTCTGTGCGATTTCGCATGAATGTGATGAATCAATGTTTGAATAATTGCTGAAAATATTTTGTTGATTGTTGTTATGTATATCTCCTGTGATGGTGTTCTAAGATGTGTGATGAAATTGTGACGATTTTGATTTAGATGATGATATTAGGATGATAAACTGGTATAGTAATGATAGATGAGTAATAAGATGATGAATTAGGAGTCTAAAAGATGGTAGAAACCCAATTAGGGTTGAACGGGAGTGATAAGATGATGAACCCTTAGTAGAAGATGAACTGAGATGGCCTCTGTTGATTTGCATAATGGATCTGGTCGTACGCGTATGAGGCCAGGCAATACGCGTAACACCTGGTGGTTACGCTGCCTATTACACGTATGGAGGGTGAATTTCCAGGCCCTCTAGCCATTTGCGTATAGTACGTGTAAGAGCGTACACTAATACGTGTAAGGGGAAGGTTGTTACACGTTTGGTACACGTTTGGGCAGCAGAGATGCGTTTTTGTGATTTTCGCAGTGTTTCGCCTACCGATTCGCGCCTGTTCCTTTTTCTGATGTTCCGTAAGATGTTTAAGGATTAGTATATGATGATAGATGTAATTAGAGGTTAATAATATGATGATTTGATGATTGTTGTTGAACGAATTTGATGATGAATTTATAAATATTAAACGAAGATGGTTAAGATGATTTTACCCGATGTGAATGGTATATTGTGATGTAGGTCTTATGACCAATGATGTTGTGATGATTTAAGATGATGTGATGAACGATGTGTTCGATGTTTGATTGTGTTGTATGCCATTTTCATACAACATACATTTGCATTATTAAGATGGCCTGAAATGGAAAACACGATGTTTAAGATAAAGACTTATGTCTTGTTGATGCCCACCTAACTGACATGAATTTTAAGATGGGAGTTCGCTCCGAATGGTACCACATGCATGAATTGTTGAGTCGAATCTGAATTGCATTATTGAATGATTATTGAGATGTTATAGAAGTTGTGATGATAAGATGTTTATAATGAATATGATGTGAATGGGTGATTATATGACTTTAACTTGTACATGCTAATTATTATATCCTGTTTATAATTGTCGATATCTCACCCCTTCTGTTTGAATGTTGCCCTTGGTTGGTAACGTGCAGGTAATCCTGAGTAGCGAGGAGTTTCCGTTAGATGGTTTGAGTCATTGGTCGCTCTGATACGTAGCACTTCGGGGGGATTAGCGAATGAATTATTTTAACTTAGTTTTCGTTTTGTAATGTTTAGGATTTAAGATGTTTATTTTAGAATATGATGTTTGAATTGAGATGAAATATTATGAAGTTGATTTTAAAGATGAGTATTATGATTTAAATGAATTATGTTGCATAGTGAAAAAAGATGAATTGTTACTTGTTATTCTATGATGATGATGTTTTTATGAGGAAAAATGTGATACCCTATTTTGTTGAACTCTGATTTATTTATAATTGTTTGCGGGTAGAAATGGGGTGTTATAGGTTCGGCTTCAATCCACTTCGTAAAGTAGTCGACGCCTATAATCAGGTACTTGTTTTGGCTTGAACGAACGATGAAGGGCTCGAGGATATCCATACCCCACCATGCAAATGGCCATGGAGAGGACATTGTTTTGAGCTCGTTCGGTGGAGCGAGTTGCATGTCCCCATGTCGTTAGCATTTATCTCATCTCTTCACATGTTCCTTCGCGTAGTTTTGCATTATGGGCCAGTAATACCCTACTCGGGGAGCTTTCCTTGCGAGGGATCGTCCACCCAGGTGTTGGGCATTGATTCTCTCGTGGATTTCTCGTAAGATGTGTGGATTTAACTCTTCCTCGATGCATTTCAGGAAGGGTATGGATAACCCTTGCCGGTAGAGTTTCCCCTCGACTAAGACATATGAGCAAGCTCGTCATTTTACGATGCTGGCCTCTTTCGGGTCCTCGGGTAACTCGTCGTTAGTCAGGTATATATAAATCGGGGTGATCCAGCAACTGGCGTCACCGGTGACAATGATGTCCACCGTTTGTTTTGGCTTCTCAATGCTAGGCCTTGGAAATATTTCATGAATGACAGATTTATTTCCTCCTTTTTTCTTTGTGCTCACAAGTTTCGAGAGTATGTCTGCTCGAACATTATTCTCGCGGGGAACGTGTTTTACCTCAATTGTGGTAAACTTCGCGATCTTTTCTTTGACTAGGGATAAGTATTCTGATAAGTTATCATTTTTGACCTGGTACTCTCCTTAGAATTGCATGGCCACCAGCTGAGAGTCTGCACAAATGATTATCTCCTCAGCTCCTAAGTCGTCTGTGAGTCTTAATCCTGCGAGGAATGCTTCGTACTCCTCTTGGTTGTTGGATGTTAGGAATGATAGCGCGAGGGATACCTCAATCAGGATACCTTCCTCATTTTCCAGTATGATTCTCGCTCCGTTCCCCATGGAGCCTGATGCACCGTCAACGAAGATGGTCCATCTTTTGGATGGGTATGTTGGGTCTTCTGGGGTGACCATTTCGGCCACGAAATCAGTGAGAGCTTATGCTTTGATGGCTGTTCTTCCCTCGTATTGGATATCGAACTCGGACAATTCAAGTGACCATTTGAACATTCTTTCAGCCATATCTGGTCGTCCTATGAGTTGTTTGATGGGTTGATCAGTGCGTACGATGATGGTATGAGCCAGGAAGTAATGCCTCATCCTTTTTGCGGCGTGGAGAAGCATCAAGGCTACCTTTTAGAATTGTTGGTATCTAAGCTCAGGCCCTTGCATGGCTTTGCTCATAAAGTAAATTAGCTTTTGACTGTCGGGAAATTCTCGTATGAGTGCAGCACCTATGGCCTCGTTAGCAACGAGAGGTAGAGGAATAAAATTTCTCCAACTTCAGGTCGAGACAAAACTGGGGGCTCATACATGGCTCTTTTGATATGCGCTAGAGCTTGCTCGCACTTCTCAGTTCATTCAAAGGCAACCTCTTTGCGGAGGAGCTTATAGAAGGGGAGTGCATGTTGAGCATATTTTGTTATGAAGTGTAATAATGATGCGAGTACCTCGTTCAAAGATTGGATGAGTTTTTTGGACGTAGAGGTGGGCGTTTCGGCAAATGCTCGACACTTGTCTGGATTAGCCTCTATTCCTCTTTCGATTAGATAGAAATCGAGGAATTTGCCCGCTCGTACTCCAAAAGTGCATTTGTCAGGGTTAAATCGCATTTTGCACTTGCGTGTCTGGTCGAAAATTTTCTTTAGGTGGAGAGCATGATTTGTTTCCTCGTGGGATTTAACGATCATGTTGTCCATATATACTTCGAGCATGTCTCTGATCTCCGCTCGGAAGACTTTGTTCATTATGCACTGGTAAGTAGCGCTCGTGTTCTTCAAGCTGAAAGGCATTACATTATAGTAATAGTTGCCCGATTCGGTCATGAAGGAGGTGTACTTTTTGCCGATCATGGCCATGGGTATTTGATTATACCCGGAATAGGCGTCGAGGAACGACAAAAGTTTGAATGGGTAAACGTCTTTTGGGCAAGCCAGATTAAGATCGGTGTAATCAACACACATTATCTACTTTTCCTTACTTTTCTTAATGAGTACAAAATTCGAGAGCCAGGTTGTGTACCTGGCCTCGGTTACAAATTGAGCCTCAAGAAGGTCTTTTACAGCTTGCTCGCTTGCATTTAGCTTTTCTTGGGATTGTTTCCTTCTTCGTTGCGTGACTGCTCAGACGGTAGGATCTATAGCCAGACAGTGGCAAGCTATCTCCAGATCTAGGCCCGACATTTCTGAGGCGCTCCATGCGAACATGTCGGCGTTCTCTCTTAGGCAAACCTTGAGTTGCTTCCTGGCCAATTCTGGGAGATCAGCTCCAATCTTGGCCCCTTTGGTAGGATCTGCACCTAGAGCCACCAGTTTGAGTTCTCCGTCAGGGACAGGGCAAGCGGGAAATGAGATTTTGGCCAGTAGCTGCGACTGTTCTTCCTCCTCGGTGAATCTATTGTCGAGATCGATGATGTCCATGCGAGGTAATGCCTTCGACTCCTCGGAAGTGCAGGGGAGAATAGCCTCGATTGGCTTTGATCTTGCAGCGATAGTGTCGAGGCCCTGGGAAGCGGCCTCGTAACACCTGTGAGCAGCTTCAATATCCCCGTGAAGGGTGGCCACCTGTCCTGATGAAGTGTAATACTTCATTTTCAGATTTACCCTAGAAGGTACCGCCATAAGATCAACCAGGGTTGGTCGGCCCAAGATGCACTAGTACAATGATGGGTAGTATATTACAAGGAACTGTACCATGATGGACCTTCTCATTTCTCCTGCTCCAAATATGATAATAAGATCGACATAGCCCCATGGTTGTGATATTGTTCCATTAAAGCCTTGAAGGTCTGAACTGACGTACGGTGTCAGATGCGTTTCGTTCAGCTGTAGGGTCATGAACAGCTGGGAGTACATGATATCGATCGAGCTTCCCTGGTCAACAAGGATTCTGCGTAACTCAAAATTTTCCATCTGATCACGGAATTGGAGGGGAATGCTAGCGTTTGGTGCCCCTACGATAAGGTCTTCCTTGTAAGAGGAAATTGGGGCAGATCCCCCTCGGGGAGGGTCGAGGGTCGAGTTTTGATTCGAGCTCGTGCTAATTAACTGATTGAATCGTCGTTTAACTGGACCTACTGTGATCTTATTGGGTCCTCATCCGGATATGACCATCATAGATGGAAAGGACTCCCACAGACTATATGTAGAGAAATATGTCAGACCGGTATATGGTTCAGGGACATAAAAATCTTTTGGGGCGACCTCCTCGGCCTGTCGAGTCTCTTGGACTTCTTGCCTAGGGGCGTCCTTATTCTTGACAAATTGCTTGATGTGGCCATCCCTGATGAGTATCTCAATAACATCCTTCAAGTGGATACAATCTTCAGTATTATGCTCGTGCGATCTGTGGAAGTGGCAATACTTTGTCTTATCAATATTTGGCTTGTTCGGCAGCTGTTTTGGGAACCTGACCCCTGCTTGGAGGAACTCAGAATTCGCGCTTTCAGATAGGATCTTCTTCCTCGACGTCGTAAGAGAAGTATAATCGTGGAATCTTCCCACGGGTCCTTTGTGCTCCCGCAGTTCACGGGAGCGTTCTTCCTTTCTTTTTTCACCTCCCCGACGCGATGTCGAAGGGTCATCATGTTTGGACGATTTTACGTCTTCGTTTCATCGAGCAGTACTAGCCGCTTCTTTCTCCTCTAATTGTATATATGATTGCGCCTTAAGGAGAAAATCATCAAGCGTAGTCGGTGTTTCAATCCCAACGACCTTACGGAAATAACTTTGTGGTCGGAGTCCCATCTCCAAGAGATATTTTTTCATGTCGTCCGTGGTCGAAACCTGGACAACTTCATTATTAAATCTCTCAATGTATGCGCAGAGGGGTTCTTCCTTCCCTTGAATGATTGCTTCCAGGGACGCCTCAGTCTTAGGATGACTTCGGGAGGCTGTAAAATGTCGGGAGAAGGTCCTCCTCAGTTGTCTCCACGAGGTGATCGACTCGTATGAGAGGCTTTTGTACCAAGCCTTGGCTCCCTTACGCAACATCGTAGGGAAGAGTCGGCACTTGATAGCTACCTGCTGTTTTGACCAGAAATTTTTCGTTTTTGTTCATTTTCTGACGCATTTTGGCGATGTATGGAAAATCAGGCATTTTTGCATTTTTAGATTAAACGTATCATTAATCATTAATCATGTATTTTCTTTCGATTTTTTATCATCTCATGGCACTTATTATTTCAGTATTGATCTTTAGAATTCATTCTGGTTTAAAAAATAGGTTTTTCGCTTTATTTTGCAAATTCATTATTTTATCTTTGTTTAGCTAAGTAGTTAGTTTACATACATTTAGGTTAATTTAGTTTAGTTTTAGTTTATTATTATTATTTTTATTTATTTATTAGTTGATTTAATTTAAATTCCTAGCTCACTTTTACTTTTAGATTAATTTTTTTTAATTGGGTTTATATTATTTAATTTTACTTTATTTCAAATTAGTTTAACTTAGTTTAAATTAATTAGTTTAACAGTTTATTTTAATTTTAATTAGTATAGTTTAATTTAAGTTTAATTTTTAAGTCAGTTTGTATTATTAATTTTTTATTTTTAATTAGTTTCTTGTTTAGTTTAAGTTAATTATTCTTTTATTTTTATTTTTATAATAATCCAAAAGAAAGTGTGTTCTGTTTTTCTATCACCACGCCGTGTATAGCCAACACCACAAAAGCTAAACCGTGTTAATTTTGCCAAAGACACATGCCTGTGCACATGAGAAAACAATATCATCCATCACAAGTCCAAACACATTAATCCAAATATTTCATCAAAATGAACCTAATTTCTACATCATTTACCAAAAAGAACTCTTCAGACTTGCCTCAATAATACACATGAAAACAACACACGCTACATCAAGTCCTGCACAGCTACACAAGCAACAACCTACAACACGAAAATGACAGATCAAACAATGACAAGACAAAATAAACTTAACAAGGAAGTTTTGAAAAATTAAAAGAGGAGAGGATAACCTGAAACTTCAGGAGGGGATTTCCCGGACCTTTCTCATCTTGATCAGTTCCGCACAAAAAGAAAACATTCAAAAAGGAAACCTAAAAACAAACCTACCTTTAAAAAATCCCACCACTCAAACACACCCTTCTTCATCACGTTTTCATCACCTGTTTACAACAACAAATGAAAAACCAAAAAAATCTGCAGAAACAGCAACAACCCTTAAACCATCTCTTCTCCCCTCGCGGCAACCCTCATCTTTCCATTAACCAAATCACCACCTATCCTTCGCAAACACACACCAACAACATCACTTTCCTCTTCTGCAAACACCAACCTCCCTTCGTCTTCACCTTCGCACCCGACCCTCTTCACAAACCAACACCTCACTTTCCTCTTCTACAAACAAAAGCTAAAAACAGAAATACCCGGCCACAGACCACCTCCTCCCTCACCGCCGCGAATACCACCGCCATCCAACCGAAACACAAACACCACAAGACCACCTCCTCCCTCACCGCAAGCTTCTCCTTCACCGCAACCAACAGCAGCAGCCAAAACAAAGGGGAAGAAAACCCCCAGCTTCCGTTAAACCTGCTGAGATCACAAGAAACTCACCCGCAAAAACCATTTCAACCAGTTCATCTTCCACCCTCACCTTAACCATCACCTCTTTCCCTTTAAACATCAAACCCTTCTAAACCCTTAATCAAAATCTCGCCACAAAACACCACTCTGATACCACGCATAAACCCATCCTGCGAATCTGTCGTTTAACCGCAAAATCGCCGAACGACCTTCCACTATTCAATCAAGCCCGGAACCATTTCCTGCCACTATCCTTCGCAAACTCACCGCAAAAACCACACAAAACTGAGCATCTGAAACGCAAACCTCTAACCCGTTGCGAAAACCACCACCATCACGATCGCCATCACCCACCATTCTGTTGTGGTTCTGAAGGAAACAAAAGCAGAATGGGACAAAAGCAAAGGTTCATGAAGGAGAAAGAGAGATTTTGAGGGAGAAGAACCGATTGCGTGAGATCAGAGAACGAGATTGAGGGAGGGTGAAAAGTTGTCGCCGCTGTGTTGACCGAAGGAGATGGAGGGCGGCGATTGAGAAGGAAAGAACTAAAGAGAGATGGAGAGAGGCGATTATGAGAAGGACAGAGGCTGGATGTTCTTTTTGGGAAGTTGTTGAAACGCTAGGTTTTCTTTTTCTTTTGCTTTATGAACTGAGTTGTTTCCTTTAGGTTTGTTTTGAGTATTTGGTTTGATTGCTCAACTGATCTGATTGCTAACACAAACCTCTGATTCCACGGTTCACCCTCCCCCTTTGATTTCAATTATTTTTATTTTGTTTTCATTTATTATTTTTATATTAATATTCTTGATTTATAAACCTTTTTTTAGTTAGGTAAGTTTTTTTAAGATTTATTATATTTCTTTATTTTCTTTATTATATTTCCTTGCTTATAAATTTTTTTAGTTAGATAAATGTTTATTTTTAAGAGTTATTATATTTCTTTGTTTTAATTTTCTTTATTTTCTTTATTATATTTCCTTGTTTTTAATGTTTCTTTATTTTCTTTATTATATTTCCTTGCTTATAAGCCCTTTTTTTTAGTTAGATATTTTTTTATTATCTTTAAGATTTATCATATCTGCACGACTTTTACGCGCATCTTAATGAATTAACAAGGAATAGAACCCCGGAGTCTAGCATTCCGCACGTTCCAGAACGAACTACAATTGGGCTAGCCCCACGCGTATTGTTCGGTCAATCCTTCGTTATTAATTACACATTGATTCTAAAACATCTAAAAACAATTATTCAACTTATTAATTTAATTACGAAAACAGAACTCCGGAGTCTAGCATTCCGCACATTCTGGATTGGACCGCTATTGGGATAGCCCCACGCGATGTGTTCAATCATTATTCGTATATCAATTATTCAATCCATTTAAATAAAATTACGAAAACAGAACTCCGGAGTCTAGCATTCCGCACGTTCTGGATTGGACCGCAACTGGGCTAGCCTCACGCGATGTGTCCAATCACCATTCGTATACTAAAATATTCAAACTATCTTATTAATTTAATACGAAAACAGAACTCCGGAGTCTAGCATTTCGCACGTTCTGGATTGGACCGCAACTGGGCTAGCCTCACGTGATGTGTCCAATCTCCATTCGTATATCTTTTTCTCAAACGAACACTGTTTAAATCTTTCTACCTCGCAAATAAGCCAACGCTTAGCAGTAGAAATCATTTCAAATAATCGTTCAATAAAAAAAACACAAATCGTAGTAGCACGAACTACGAAGCTTTGACTTTCCCATTGCACAGGGGAATACGTAGGCACGAGGATTTTAATCCTTCGCGAGCACAATAATAAAAAACTTAACCTTTCTCCGTAATAAATAATAATTTTCTTTTCCCTTTAATAAGCAACCTTAATCAGTAAAAGAAGACAATAATAATAAGTTAACATTTTAAGCGCAAACTAGACTAAGAGGTTCCCGTTGAGTACAACGGACGTGAGGGGTGCCTAACACCTTCCCTTTGCGTAACTGACTCCCGAACTTAGATTAGTGGTTTCGTTGACCATTCTTATCCTTTATTTAGGTTTCTGTCTATATCTCCCTTTTCTCTCGTAGAATAAATAGAATTAGGTGGCGACTCTGTTGTTTGTTTTAGGATCGTATTTTTCGAGGTGCGACAGCTGGCGACTCTGCTGGGGACTTTAGTGCCTTATGCATTAGAGAGTCGAGCCTAGCTTAGGATAGTTTGCGTTTGTTTGCTGACTTGTTTGATTTTCTTCTTTATTTGCTATTGGTATTCTATCTATTGCTTCCTTCTTTATTATTTGCTCATTATATTTGCCTGTTGGATCTCGGGATATCACGGGTATGAATTTGTACTTGAGTTTTGAAAAAGAAGAGGGAACACCTAAGTTTAGATTTGGATGTTATTAGTGTTAGTATCCAAGGACTCGCTCCTTGCACGCCTAGCATGAAAGCTCCCCCAGATAGTTAGACTTTTCATAGATCTTGTCACAACGCAGCTAGCCTGTCGCGTGACCTGATTCGTGAAAGGGCTGTGATTCTGGGACCCCCTAGAACCTGTTTCAATTTTGGTAGTTGTGTAATGTTAGGCTCCGAGGGCTCGCCCCTTTGTTGGCCTAGCATGAGAACTCCACTTAAGGTAGACCTTATCGTCATTATCGTCACAATGCAGCCAGCCTGCGGCGGGGCGCTAGTAAGATACACGTCCATGACCTTGAGTATCCTTATACCATCACCATAGAAGCTACCCTGTGAGTGGGCTTTATGGATAAAGAATTTAGAACTCTCCACTTAAGGCTTACCAGTTAAGAGATTCCGAGTTACTTGTACTTGGATCCAACATCTTGCTTTCATGCTGAAACTGATTATATTTGTGATTCTGAGCTTTACATTCATTCGCATATCATTTGCATTCGCATCGCATATCATTCTCACACCAAACAAAAAGCTCACTCATCTGTCTTTCTACCAGTTTGTTGACTATTAAACGTCTCTTTCAAGCCTGAAGTAGTCACTGAAGAACAACATATATGGCAGAGAATGCTGATTCCATGTCAGGCTTTACTGTAATGACCAACCCGATGTACGATTTTCCTCATGACAATGATGCCCAACAAGTGGATGTTCCCCAATCTCAGAATGTCCATCATGTGACGAAGGTGAATAATCCTAAAGTGGTGAAAATTGAGGAAGGAATTCGCGATCTCGAGGAACAACTGAAGATGGTGAAAGAACTCAACGCATTTGGTTTAAAAGCTCATAACTTGTGTCTGGTCCCGGGCGTGATTATTCCCCCAGATTTCAAAATTCCTACTTTTGAAATATACAAGGGTGTAAGTTGTCCAAGATATCATTTGACGATGTTTTGTCGAAAAATGACTGCTCATGCCGATAACGATAAGCTGATGATTCATTACTTTCAAGAAAGTCTATATGGGGCACCTTTGATGTGGTATATGAAGCTAGAAAGAAACCATATACAGACTTGGGAAGACCTAGCCGGCGCTTTTGTGAAGCAATATGACTACAATTTGGACATGGCTCCAGACTGTGACCAGTTGATAGGAATGAGTCAGAAAGACGATGAATCTTCTAGGGAGTATGCACAAAGATGGAAGTAATTGGCAGCCCAAGTTCATCCACCACTCTTAGAGAAAGAACTTGCCAAAATGTTTCTAAAAACATTGTCAGACTCTTATTATATCAGAATGATAGGCGTTGTGCCATTAGAGTTCTCCAAAATTGTGGAAGTTGGAGTAAACATTGAAAACACATTCAAATGTGGAAGAATCCAAGAGGGGTCAGATTGCCAAATTGTTGAAAAGAAGTCTGTGTGTGATTCCCAAGAGGAAGGAAATTTTGAAGTTAATGCAATTAGGGATTCTCCTAAAATCTTGCAAGCTCCAGTGCCTTATGGCGAACGTCAAAATCAGCGCCATAATCAACAAAGATCTCAGGACAGACCAATAAGAGAGACTCCTCAGTTCGATCCAATCCCAATGACTTACGATCAACTATGGACTTGTTTCGCCAGGAATTTAGTGATGGCACCTAGGAAGACAAGAGCCATGAGGTCTCGCCCTCATTGGTTCAATCCAAATACCAGTTGTGAATTTCATGGTGGAGTACAAGGGCATCCAATTGAAGAGTGCAAAGTCTTCCAGGAAAAGGTTCAAGAGATGATCGACTACGGGGTGTTGGCCTTCAATGGAGGAATCCCATCTGTGGACGGAGTGCCTTTGTGCTGATAAAAAAAAGGGTTCTGTCCAAGTCAGTTTGTTGTTGGAGCATGAAACAAGTTCCTCTACGCATATGATCGTTTGATGCTCTGAAGTTTATCTTCTGAGATGTTTAGTTCATTCGCTGCTTTTCATATGTATTTTTCTTTGTTTATCAATGCATTTGTTTTTGGCATGTAAGAATTTATTTGTTTTGAATGATTAATGCAATGAATATGTTTGTCTTGAAGTAATCCATTCGTATTCACTCATAATACTTTTTCTACTTTTATAATGCCAACATTATCCCATCTCTTGCCTAGGCAGAGAATTGGAGGGAGGATGACGAAATTAAAACACAAATTCTCTAGTTGAATGCCTTTGATTAAAACCCTATTGACGATGTACATGCATTGTTTCAAATTCCCAAACACTGGAGAAATAAGGAGTTAATCCCTAGTCAACCACTTCGAGCCTAGAAGTAGGCGTTTCTTTCAGATATTTCAAAACCCTTACACTTAACCTGGGGCAGGGTAGTGTTCAGTTAGTCTGTTTACACACTCAAATCATAAGATGAAACATCCCCATCAGGGAATCCACTACAATCAATGACTTGACAGTCACAACTTTCAGCCTTCCAATGATTTAAAAAAAAGGAGAGAAAATAAAATCCCGCTAAGTCAAGCACCCTAAAGGAGACTTAGGCAAAAAAATCAGGGACCAAAGAGAAATTCAAGTAGAAGAGGCCTTTCAATCCTCAACCTAAAAGCTTACGATTTAGTGACCACCATACCAAAGTCAAAGGGGTCACTGATATCCATAGAGGACAAATAAGATGACTGTCATTTTAAGCAAACCTTGGATCTTCATCTCTACGCTATCAAGACAAATGTATGTGTCAATTTAGTTGAACCTAGGATTAGAGAACATCACGGAGAGTGGGTGGGCACCAAATAAACTTTGAGCCTTTATCCTTTGTTTCTAAAACTGTGAACCAAACCATATTACAACCCTTAAAAGCCCTAATTGAAGTAGGGTTTATTTCGAAAGCACACTCGATGAGATATTGTTTCCCGACTCCCATGAGCTTTGCTTAAAACAATTGGTGTTGGCTTTATTAAAAAATGAATATCACATCTTAGCTAATGATTCGGTCACAGGCTATTGTGAAAACCTTTTCAAAAACATTAAAAAAAAGCTTTGAGACAAACATGTGTGTTGCATTAGCAGTCTCAACATTAACATTTTTTGCTTGTTAGCATTTGCTTGATATCATAGAAGCCTATGTATGAGTACCAGTGATAAGCTTAATCTCTTGAGATTTGAAACTCTGATGAGTAGTTAAACAACAATTTCAGAAAATGACCATCCCCAAGGATAGCTGCCAGGGGCAGGTTATTTGAATACTTTGCCAGACAGGGGCATATTGCTTGAAGACTCTTCTAGACACGGGCGTGTTGTTTGAATACTTTGCCAAACAAAGGCATGTTACTTGAAGACTTTGCTAAGCAGGGGCAAGTCATTTCCCAATTTGTGCTTACACAATTTGACCATCCCTAAAAGACAAGCATTGAAGACTCGTTTGAGCCAAACACAGTTAATCTGAGGCAGTGATGTCGAGATTCGACGAATCTCTACAAGAGTTTGAAGGCACTGGGGCATCTTGAATTCCAAGTCTTCTATAAAATCCTCTTGAGATGAATTCTTCTCATAAAACATTTCGTGGATGCATGACCACATGTTCCCCTAAGCAAGACGCTCTTGGGATATACCTTACAAGTACCTCCAGATAACGGGGTCCTCACACCAAGTTGCTTTGATATGTCAGGGGCATGACTCAGTACTTTCTGGTGGATGTGTTTTACTACTTAGTGCTTCAAGTGAGATACTAAGTTTAGTATCCCCATTTGAGCCTTGATTCAAGCTCCTCCAGCTGAATCTGATTTTCTCTCCCCAACGGAGTACAACTTTACTTCATCCTAAGCAAACGTAGTTTGTATGGTTGCTTCCTTCTGATAGACATTGAAATTAGAAGATTTGCTTGGGTCTATCTCCCGATTGAGTTTTTTTTCTCTCCTCGAAGAGATTTGAGCCTTGTAGCAGGACTTTGTTCCATGGATGGCTCTTTACCCTATCCTCAGTGATTGCGTACACTTTGACAAGATTGGTCGAGTATCCGTTTGTTGTGATGTTTATTTCATCACCAGTTTATCTCTTGTGTCTGTTTTGTCTGTTTGTCAGCATAAACATAACGCATATACATACATGTACATCATAATTGAATTCATATTCATATGCATATTCATGTCTCATTCATTAATGCATACTTCATTCACATTGGTCGTGTTTATCCCCAAGTGATGTGTCTCTCTCCAAATAGAGTTGTCAGCCTTAGGCAGAAAATGTACACTCTTTCTAATTCCCCACTGAGATTCTACCCTCGTGGAAGATTTTTGCTTTAGTTCTCCTTTCCACACTTGGATAGGATAAATCCCCGGTTGAGTTCATTCCTCATGGGTTGGTGTCTTTCTTGACAATTTCTCTCCAGCTCATTCCTGGATTGAATTTAGTCTTTGACAATTTTTTGACGATTGAATTTCCAGATTGGAAAGTGCATTTATTTTGCACCCTTGAATACTTAGTTTCCCAGAAGGAATTTGTTGGAGGCTCCCATTGAAGACAAATTTTGCTCTCCAGCAGTGTTGCAACATTCTCTTGGAATAAACAAGTGGCAGTCTCTTTATTGGAGAAGCTTGTACTTATCCCTGGACCTCTAAGTGGAATCAACAAGTGGCAGTCTCATTATTCGAGAAGCTTGTTTTGTCTTCAGACTTTTGAGTAAATCAACAAGTGGTCGTCTCCTTATTTGAGAAGCCTGTTTCTTATCCATGGATTTCCCAGTAAATAAACAAATGGCATCTCATCCAGACAAGGTGAGAAGTTTGTTCGGCAAATGGCATCTCATCCAGACAAGGTGGGAAGTTCGTCGTGATTTTCTTTATTTTTTGGGCAAATGGCATCTCATCCAGACAAGGTGAGAAGTTTGTCGTGATTCTTTACTTTTCCAACAAATGGCTATCTCTTCCAGACAAGTTGAGAAGTTTGTTGTGAATTTTCCAATTTCCGTCAAATGGCTATCTCTTCTAGACAAGTTGAGAAGTTTGAGCGTGAAGTTGTTTTTCTCCATCATATGGCTATTTCTTTCAGAAGAAGGGAAGTATGATGAATGTTCTATCAAATGGCTATCTCTTCCATACAAGTTGAGAAGTTTGGTACGAATCTCTTTACTTTTCCAACAAACGGCTATCTCTTCCATACAAGTTGAGAAGTTTGTTGAATTTTTTCCAATTTCCGTCAAATGGCTATCTCTTCCAGACAAGTTGAGAAGTTTGAGCGTGAAGTTTGTTCTCCATCATATGGCTGTCTCTTTCAGAAGAAGGGAAGTATGGTGAGAATTCTATCCAATGGCATCCTTAGTTAAATCTCGGCAGAAGATTTGGCAACAAGTGATTCCTTTTATTTCTGGCAAGTCTCGGCAGAAGATTTCCAATCTACCTCGGCAACAGGTATTTACTTTGTATGATCTCGACAATGGCATCCTTAGTTAAGTCTCGGCAGAAGATTTGGCGACAGGTTTATCCTCGGTTAATCCTCGGTAGTAGGAATTTTATCTTGATACCTCGGCAGAAGGTATCTCGTTCTTAGAATCTCTGGTAATCTCGGCAGTAGATCTCCAGCAGACTTCAACAGAATTTGTTTTTCGTTCCAAGATCTCGGCAGTAGATTTTTGGTTCATTTAGTATACCTCGGCAGAAGGTATCTCGTTCTTAGAATCTCTGGTAATCTCGGCAGTAGATCTCCAGCAGACTTCAACAGAATTTGTTTTTCGTTCCAAGATCTCGGCAGTAGATTTTTGGTTCATTTAGTATACCTCGGCAGAAGGTATCTCGTTCTTAATATCTCTGGTAATCTCGGCAGTAGATCTCCAGCAGACTTCAACAGAATTTGTTTTCGTTCCAAGATCTCGGCAGTAGATCTTCTGTTCATTTAGTATACCTCGGCAGAAGGTATTCCATTTTGGATTCTCTGGTAATCTCGGCAGTAGATCACCAGTAGACTTCGGAAGAAGTGGTTTGCGTTTCAGAATCTCGACAGTAGATTTCTGTTTCGTTACTGATACACCAACATAAGGTTTTTCCAAATGAGGTTTCAAATCTCGGCAGTAGATTTCTTCAAAGTGGAATTTTGTTCAAAGGATTCGAGTCATCTTAGAACTTGTAGACAGTTGTCGTCTGGCTTCACTCAAGAGAAATTTCCTCGTGTGAATTGTACTCCGGTCATGTGTGTCTAATCCCTAGTAGTGTCATTTTTCTTCCCAACGGCGTTATAGCTTTCGTCTTGCATTTTGCATTGCATATCATATCATTTCATTTGCATTTTTCAGTCAAAATTTTAGGTATTCTGATATTTAATCATCTTCCACCTTGAATGTCCAAAAAAAAAAACCTTTGTCACTCATACATTCAGGTTCAGGATGATTAAATAGGGGCAGCTGTCATACCCTAAATTTTGACCAGAAATTTTTCGTTTTTGTTCATTTTCTGACGCATTTTGGCGATGTATGGAAAATCAGGCATTTTTGCATTTTTAGATTAAACGTATCATTAATCATTAATCATGCATTTTCTTTCGATTTTTTATCATCTCATGGCACTTATTATTTCGGTATTGATCTTTAGAATTCATTCTGGTTTAAAAAATAGGTTTTTCGCTTTATTTTGCAAATTCATTATTTTATCTTTGTTTAGCTAAGTAGTTAGTTTACATACATTTAGGTTAATTTAGTTTAGTTTTAGTTTATTATTATTATTTTTATTTATTTATTAGTTGATTTAATTTAAATTCCTAGCTCATTTTTACTTTTAGATTAATTTTTTTTAATTGGGTTTATATTATTTAATTTTACTTTATTTCAAATTAGTTTAATTTAGTTTAAATTAATTAGTTTAACAGTTTATTTTAATTTTAATTAGTATAGTTTAATTTAAGTTTAATTTTTAAGTCAGTTTGTATTATTAATTTTTTATTTTTAATTAGTTTCTTGTTTAGTTTAAGTTAATTATTCTTTTATTTTTATTTTTATAATAATCCAAAAGAAAATGTGTTCTGTTTTTCTATCACCACGCCGTGTATAGCCAGCACCACAAAAGCTAAACCGTGTTAATTTTGCCAAAGACACATGCCTGTGCACATGAGAAAACAATATCATCCATCACAAGTCCAAACACATTAATCCAAATATTTCATCAAAATGAACTTAATTTCTACATCATTGACCAAAAAGAACTCTTCAGACTTGCCTCAATAATACACATGAAAACAACACACGCTACATCAAGTCATGCACAGCTACACAAGCAACAACCTGCAACACGAAAATGACAGATCAAACAATAACAAGACAAAATAAACTTAACAAGGAAGTTTTGAAAAATTAAAAGAGGAGAGGATAACCTGAAACTTCAGGAGGGGATTTCCCGGACCTTTCTCATCTTGATCAGTTCCTCACAAAAAGAAAACATTCAAAAAGGAAACCTCAAAAAAAACCTACCTTTAAAAAAGCCCTCCACTCAAACACACCCTCCTTCATCACGTTTTCATCACCTGTTTACAACAACAAAAGAAAAACCAATTTTTTTTTGCAGAAACAACAACAACCCTTAAACCATCTCTTCTCCCCTCGCGGCAACCCTCATCTTTCCATTAACCAAATCACCGCCTATCCTTCGCAAACACACACCAACAACATCACTTTCCTCTTCTACAAACACCAACCTCCCTTCGTCTTCACCTTCGCACCCGACCCTCTTCACAAACCAACACCTCACTTTCCTCTTCTACAAACAAAAGCTAAAACCAGAAATACCCGGCCACAGACCACCTCCTCCCTCACCGCCGCGAATACCACCGCCATCCAACTGAAACACAAACACCACAAGACCACCTCCTCCCTCACCGCAAGCTTCTCCTTCACCGCAACCAACAACAGCAGCCAAAACAAAGGGGAAGAAAACCCCCAGCTTCCGTAAAACCTGCTGAGATCACAAGAAACTCACCCGCAAAAACCATTTCAACCAGTTCATCTTCCGCCCTCACCTTAACCATCATCTCTTTCCCTTTAAACATCAAACCCTTCTAAGCCCTTAATCAAAATCTCGCCACAAAACACCACTCTGATACCACGCATAAACCCATCCCGTGAATCCGTTGTTTAACCGCAAAATCGCCGAACGACCTTCCACTATTCAATCAAGCCCGGAACCATTTCCTGCCACTATCCTTCGCAAACTCACCGCAAAAACCACACAGAACTGAGCATCCGAAACGCAAACCTCTAACCCGTTGCGAAAACCACCACCATCACGATCGCCATCACCCACCATTCTGTTGTGGTTCTGAAGGAAACAAAAGCAGAATGGGACAAAAGCAAAGGTTCATGAAGGAGAAAGAGAGATTTTGAGGGAGAAGAACCGATCGCGTGAGATCGGAGAACGAGATTGAGGGAGGGTGAAAAGCTTCCGCCGCTGTGTTGACCGAAGGAGATGGAGGGCGGCGATTGAGAAGGAAAGAACTAAAGAGAGATGGAGAGAGGCGATTATGAGAAGGACAGATGCTGGATGTTCTTTTTGGGAAGTTATTGAAACGCTAGGTTTTCTTTTTCTTTTGCTTTATGAACTGAGTTGTTTCCTTTAGGTTTGTTTTGAGTATTTGGTTTGATTGCTCAACTGATCTGATTGCTAACACAAATCTCTGATTCCACGGTTCACCCTCCCCCTTTGATTTCAATTATTTTTATTTTGTTTTCATTTATTATTTTTATTTTGTTTTCATTTATTATTTTTATATTAATATTCTTGATTTATAAACCTTTTTTTAGTTAGGTAAGTTTTTTTAAGATTTATTATATTTCTTTATTTTCTTTATTATATTTCCCTGCTTATAAATTTTTTTAGTTAGATAAATGTTTATTTTTAAGAGTTATTATATTTCTTTGTTTTAATTTTCTTTATTTTCTTTATTATATTTCCTTGTTTTTAATGTTTCTTTATTTTCTTTATTATATTTCCTTGCTTATAAGTCCTTTTTTTTAGTTAGATATTTTTTTTTATTATCTTTAAGATTTATCATATATGCACGACTTTTACGCGCATCTTAATGAATTAACAAGGAATAGAACCCCGGAGTCTAGCATTCCGCACGTTCTAGAACGAACTACAACTGGGCTAGCCCCACGCGTATTGTTCGTTCAATCCTTCGTTATTAATTACACATTGATTCTAAAACATCTAAAAACAATTATTCAACTTATTAATTTAATTACGAAAACAGAACTCCGGAGTCTAGCATTCCGCACGTTCTGGATTGGACCGCTACTGGGCTAGCCCCACGCGATGTGTTCAATCATTATTCGTATATCAATTATTCAATCCATTTAAATTAAATTACGAAAACAGAACTCTGGAATCTAGCATTCCGCATGTTCTGGATTGGACCGCAACTGGGCTAGCCTCACGCGATGTGTCCAATCACCATTCGTATACTAAAATATTCAAACTATCTTATTAATTTAATACGAAAACAGAACTCCGGAGTCTAGCATTCCGCACGTTCTGGATTGGAACGCAACTGGGCTAGCCTCACGCGATGTGTCCAATCGCCATTCGTATATCTTTTTCTCAAACGAACACTGTTTAAATCTTTCTACCTCGCAAATAAGCCAACACTTAGCAGTAGAAATCATTTCAAACAATCGTTCAATAAAAAAACACAAATCGTAGTAGCACGAACTACGAAGCTCTGACTTTCCCATTGCACAGGGGAATACGTAGGCACGGGGATTTTAATCCTTCGCGAGCACAATAATAAAAAACTTAACCTTTCTCCGTAATAAATAATAATTTTCTTTTCCCTTTAATAAGCAACCTTAATCAGTAAAAGAAGACAATAATAATAAGTTAACATTTTAAGCGCAAACTAGACTAATAGGTTCCCGTTGAGTACAACGGACGTGAGGGGTGCCTAACACCTTCCCTTTGCGTAACTGACTCCCGAACTTAGATTAGTGGTTTCGTTGACCATTCTTATCCTTTATTTAGGTTGTGTCTATATCTCCCTTTTCTCTCGTAGAATAAATAAAATTAGGTGGCGACTCTGTTGTTTGTTTTAGGATCGTATTTTTCGAGGTGCGACACCTGCACGCCTCAATAATCCCACAAAGCATTAATATTTTCGATATGTTCGTCGGGGTCGGTAATTTCATCGTAAGTTTCCAAGGGTGGAGGCTTTTCCAATCCCTTTAGAAGTCTCGTGGACATGATTTCCTCAGAGAGAGGGCCGTGAGGCCCGTCCTCATCACTGGAAAATGGGGTGAGGGATCGTGAACAGTCGTCGCGATGTCTACGAGGAGGAGATCTTGACCGGTGTCTGGTTCCATTAGGGGATGGTCGTGTCTCGGGCTGAATGTTCCTATGTGTCTTCTTTGTTTGCGAGGATTTATTTCTCCTGGGAGACGGACAGGTTCTTTTCTTGTTGGAACCATAAACTTCTGGCTGTTGGTACGTCCTTTGTCTGGGAGATCAACAGCGAGATCGGTGATGCCTCCTTCCTGGAGATGGAGATTTGGCGCATCTCGATTCTTCAAGAACGTACAGTCTTTTGCTTTGACGTAAAAGGAGGAGGTTGATGGTGTTGGTCGCCTCGACCAATGCTGCTAAAGTTGGATTCATTCCCTCAGGAATGAGGATCAAAGCCAAATCAGCGGGAGTGATATCTGGCTGATGTGATGGTTCAGGCGACGATGATGTTATATGTCCTTCTTGAAAGCTATATTGTTCCCCGAGGGGAGGGTTGTTCACGTCATTATCTCGCTGGTTAACTAGGACAGTGCTGGTAGCACGAGCGGCGGTGAAATCCTCTTAGGTGAGCCATTGAGAAGGAAATGAGAGAGTGAAGTTTTGATTTTCACGGACTAAGGATGTGAAAACGGGGAGAAAGTTTCCCATAGACGGTGCCACTTATCGTACCTATAGATCAGAACTTCAATGGTTGCTGACGTGAACCTTCGGGTTTGCTCGTTGTCGCTCCCGGGATTTTCATCCTAGTACAAACGCGAAAGTGGCGCGGAAAAGGTAGAGTCGCCAGCCAGACATTTTTATCCCGAAAGAATGGGAAAGGTAATGTTGCACAAACCTGAGGAAGAAGGAAAGGACAAGGCCTTGCGAACCAAAGATCTGAGTTCGGGAGTCGGTTACGACCTGGGAAGGTATTAGCACCCCAGATCGTCCGTCGTACCCGACGGGATCCACGCTTGCTTGCTTGCTTCAAAGGGTGAGAAGAATAACTGCTGCTGAATAAAACCGCTAACTGGAATGGGAATGAGGAATGAAATGAGAAAGGAATAAGAAAAGAGAATGAAAAGAATGGGGAAAATGTAGGGAAAATAAAGAATGTGCTCGAACGGGCCCTACCCCGCTGCCTACGTACCTCATCGGGATAATGAGGATCAGAGTCGACGTAGTTCGCCTAACTAAGGCGGGAATTATTTGTTTGTGTTTTTTACAGCTGGAACTGCGTATGTCTATGCTCAGGTGTTGCAGGCTCGTCTGGTACGAGTGCGTTTACCGTCTTGCAAATGAGACAAGTCGTCGCGAGTTCGCGTTGTGAGTGAATGAGATGAGAAAGAGAAGTTCCCGCAGGATAGTCGCTTATTATTTGTTTTTGTCTTTTAAAAGAAGTGTTTTGAATTTGTTTGTGAACGGTCTTGTACTAAGACCTATCCATCGCGGTGAATATTTATACCTCGCCTCGAAACAGGACGCATATAAACACTCTGCAACAAAGTCTCGTGTCGTACAAGAAAGTTCGATTTTTATTAAGTGTTTTATTGCTTTTCTTTATGAGATGAGAAAGAAAGACTCAAGTTGCAAAAAGGACAAACTAATGGGACTAAGACACAACCCTAATTTTATTTGTTTATTTACAAGAGAGGTCCTATGGTTAATAAGGTATTCTAATCCTAAGGAAGAAAAGGAAAAGAAGAAAAGAGAGCTTAGAAACTAACTTACTTCCTAAGGAAGTTAAGTTGTCTCTAAAGAAAGGGAAAGCCTAAAAGCAAAGCACAAAGTGCTAAGGAAAACACAATTAAAATGCATAAGAGATAGGAATGAAGTAATGCTTACCTCAATCTTTCCCCCTACAAAACAAAAGTTAGCATGACAATGCATATTGAAAGTAAAATCAAAGCATAAAAGCGATTAAGTACCATAAACGTCCTAGAATGGAACTAGGGTTCAAAATAAGACCTAAGTCTAAAGGTGAAGGTACCTAAAGGTTACATGACTTCTAAACTCAGTAGCTACATGCTATAGGTCCCTAAGTATGCTAGGATACCTCACAAGATTAAACTATGTCAAACTATGTACAAAAAGTTCACCTAAGTTCACCTAAATGCAAGTTAGGGTTTATGGATGAAGTATGAATGCATATGGCTTACAAACATGAATTAATACATGAAATGAGTATCAAAGTCAGTAGTGAATGCTTATGAATGTGGATGAATGAATATAAAATCATGGATGCATTGGTTTAGGCATATGGAGCAATGAGAAGAAGATGTGAGAATAAATGAAGCAAACATCGCATAAGATTACACATGATGAAAGTTAAGGAAG
The DNA here is from genome assembly GCA_963966055.1 of Lathyrus aphaca. Taxonomy (NCBI): domain Eukaryota; kingdom Viridiplantae; phylum Streptophyta; class Magnoliopsida; order Fabales; family Fabaceae; genus Lathyrus; species Lathyrus aphaca. Next base: position 20,684,837 of record OZ014521.1, read on the forward strand.
AATGACATGTGAATATGCATGAAATGATTATGGGTCAGTAGCATACAAGGTATGAGATGCAATTAGAATTCATGAATAGGCATTAATGATTTCCACATAATTAATGTTAAACATGAGAAGAGATTAACAAACCGTTTAAGTTAAAGTTAATTCACATAAGTATGCACTTTAAAGCACCGAAACAAACCAAATGAGTATGGTTCAAAAAGTGGTCTATAACTAGAATTGAGGACATAAAAATGACCTATAATCAACTCATGAAAGCTACCAAAAAGTTTCTCAATCAAATGGCATGAGTGCCTTTCTAATATCTAGGTTATAGAGCAAATACACACATGAATCAACCTAGGATCTAGGTGACATGGAAAAATAGCAAAAAGCTTTTAAAAATTATGAAATTAAATCCCTGGAATAATAAAGTCATTATCTCACATTGTCCAAAAGTATTTCATAAAATTATGCACCAAAGTACCAAAACAATTCCTTGACTAGCAAGGTAACAAAACATGATCACCCAAAAACAACTCCACAAAGTGGATCAAAAAGGGCACTAAAAATTATGAAAAAAAATGCCTAATGAGCATCAAAATGTCACAAATTAAAGTGCTTAATCACACACAAAAAATAGGTTTCACGCCTATGGGGAAAAATTGATTTCGGTCCCTTATGCCAAAACCTTCCTTTTTGGGACAGCTTGTGAACTAAAATCCAAATTAATTATTAAAATCACCCAAATCTGGAAATAAAAATATGACAAATTAATTAAGAGGATGAGGGTCACTCATGAATTTTTCCAGAATTTTATCTCACCTAAAACTATTTTTAATAAATGCGACGAAACGGGTGAAAAAGTGGATTTTCAAGGAAAGTGAAAGGAATCGATCTTAATGGTTCTTAACCTAATCCCTAAGTTCCGAAATCGATTCATATCATTAATAATCACAAATATAACCAATGCCTCAGGTGGGAGGGCTCAGATGCATCTTAAGTTATATGATCCTAAGCCTCATACAAACTATAATGATGCGTTAAAGTCGAAAAAAGTCGAAATTACTTACTTGATCGAAGTGACGATTCTTCATATAAAAGAAATCCGAAAAAACTCCAAGCAAGGTCTTGTAATCTTCCATGAGCAAAATAAATGCTCATCATCCATATTTGCTTTGTGAAGCTTTGGCCATAATTGAAATCGATTCAAATCGATCAAAAACGTGAATGAACCAATTTAATCCATAATTAATTCAAAATGATAATAAAAATTGTCATTAAAATCCTAATTAAAATTGGCAAGGAAAACTAGTTCGAATGTTAATCATCAAAATCTAATGGTAAAATTAATCAACAATCTATGCCAAAAATTAATTAACAAGAAAAATAAAAAAAATAGTGAAAGACAATAGGATATTATTTAGCAATTAGGTGGTGCAGAGAATAACACAAGGCCAAAGGCCCAAACTAATTCAGTCTTGACCCCAGGGGTGCATGCCCGAATCTTGGTGGTCTAAACAGAAATTTCATGGTGCAAAAGGATCCGGCCCAACCCAATTTCCTTATTGAAACCCTAAGTTTACTCAATGAAGTCAAACCCTAAATACTTTCTTCTTCATCAACACAGCCGTTTCCTTTTCTTCCTTATCTCGTCTTCATCGCCGACGAACAACAAACCCAAAGCTTCACTCGTCTCAGCTAACCTCTCTAGTTCGCCTCCTTCTTCTTTAACAGACCGTTACCGAACCACTAGGTCACCGCCATTGTTATTTTATTCTTCTTCATCACGTGTCGGCAAAACTAATTCCAACAACCCCCGCCGAAAACCAGTACCAATCCTTCTTGCTTTGCCGTGAACTCGCCCTTTTTCTTCGTCATCGATTAACACCGCCAGAAAAACATCCAATATCTCATCGTGCCATGCCTACTCACCAACGGCGGCGAAGATCTTCAGTATATCACCACAAGTGTTGTCGTGACCTTCCTCCTCAACGTGCTCTCATTCAGCCAAATGAAATTCACCACCAAATCCACGACAAAACCTTGTCAGATCGGAGACGCTCCACACGGTTTCTTCTTGAGAACGCCTTAAGGATCCAAATCACGTCGTCAATTTCAATAAATCATTGTCCTAACCTTCGGATTGTAAACAACGGAGAAGTGGCGGAATCTGAAGAATTAACGGTGCTGATGAAGAATCGATCAGGTATATCTTTGTGTTTGTTCAATTTCTTGGGATGCGTCTAAACTGAAATGTTAATTCAATTTGCACTCTTCGTTCTCGTTGTAACAGGCCCTTGATTATACCTTATACAAGTCTCGATTCGATGGGCATTGCAACCATTTCTTGGTGATGATGCGATGCTGATTGGTGAAGGTTGTAGATTGATGGTGAGAGTGATGATTCAAGAAGGGACGTGTGGAGAAGGTTGAAGACAAACCATGATGCCCTACGAGACGCGGCGGAAACTGAATTGAGGTTCACATGGACTCAATGGATGTATTCAGGTATAATTCGTCTTCTTCTTGCACTGTCATCCTGAGTTATGATTCCACCTAATTTGAAGTGTTGTGGTGGTACTGAATCTTGCAGTGAAATGCGTTTGCGGTGATTACCGATGGAATCCGCAAGTGTGAGTGTTTGACGAATTGTTGACGATGTGGTTACGAATTCTGATGTGAGCTCTGATATTTTCTCCCTTTTTCGATTTCATTTCTGCTATGTCGAGTTGTTGTGATTCTCAATCATGGTTCTTGAATTCTCTTGCAGGGTTGCAGAAACACTCAAAAGTGGGAAGAGATGGTTGGAGGTGAGGAAGATCTTGGAATTTCGTTCCATTTGGTTGATGGATTGGAGAAGAGGATTAGGATTCATGGTGGACCAAAAACAACAGAAAATGAAAGAAGATGGTGGAGATAAAAAAATCCTTTGAGAAATTTCTGGACAAAAATTTATATAGGTTGCTGAGAGTTTTCTGAGATTGATCTTTTTTCTGTTATGCAAATCAGTTCCTTTGTAACTGTATTTTTTCCTGTTATCAGTTATGAAACTGATTTTTTCTCATTTTTGTAACTTTAGTCATCACTTGTTAGAATTTTCAGTGAATTCTTTTAATCAACTTTTGGAAATAATGTATGGACTTCACCAAAAATGATTTAGCAATAAAAAGAAAGTCTTAATCCCTGAACGAACATTTTGGCCTCGAATGAATATATTTTCTTTTGGGTTTGAATTGGAAAGGAATTTAGAAGATCAGATAATGGGTAATTGGTTCGCGTGAAAATAAAATTTGAATATTTGTATATGGATGAGATAAAATGTGTAAAAAAAACAAAATAGATTAGAACAAATGATTTGTGGGTAATGGGCTTAATGGATAGTTAAATCAAAAAATGAATATAACTCGTTTGAAATGGATATTGGGCATTCTCAAATGAACTTAAACGATGCCTTCAAAATAACCCAAAGACATTAATTCTCCACCGTTAATTTAAATCACATTGTTTGAGTGCACTCATTGAATAACTCCAAGAAGACCAAACCAACCCCCATATGATGATGAACATATAATAAGGAAGAAATCTCAACGTATCCCTGAGGAGAACCCTAGCACCATTAATCCCTGCTGAAAGACCCTTTTTCCTGATTCATGCCAATGAAATTTTGAACCTCTGAAATGGGAAAACACTCATGATAATGTAAGTCCAACCCTTGCTCCAACTTGATTGAAGTATGTACCCACTGAACCAAACCTTAATCATCCCTGGTTAAAGCCAATTCAAATTGCCAGAAATCCTTTGATCCTATGCCTTATGAATTCAATGCAAATGCAGGAATCTGAATATTAATGACCTAATGGAATATGCAGATGAAATGCAAAGCGGTAAGCCAGTTAGGGCAAAAAGAATGAGGGCAAATTTTGAGGTATTACAGCTGCCCCAATTCAATCAACTGCAGACCTGAACGGATAATTGCAACAGCTTTTAGACGTTCAAGGTATGGAGTGATTGAATACTCGAATAAAACCTGAAAATTTGCACGCCGAGGGTAATGGAAATGCCATCTGCCCATTTATTTATTTATGTCTTTTTTTTTTTTTGATTTTGACCTCTGAATAGGTAGCGGAACATAAGACCAGGTGGAATAGAATCAATGCAATCACTACGACTGCTGAACGAACCGAAACCACAAGGAGAGTGCCTGTTGGCGACACAGGGCTTAACGCAACATCAACCGATTTGCGACTCAAATAAGATCAACCGATCTAACACGGAGATGGTATCAACCGATCCATCCCGGAAAGCGAGAATGCAATATCATCCGATTTACAACTCGATGAGAAATGATTTCAACCGATTCATGACTCAAATAAGATCAACCGATCTAACATGGAGATGGTATCAACCGATCCATAACCAAGAAAAACGAGAATGTAATATCATCCGATTTACAACTCGAAGAGAAATGATATCAACCGATTCATAACTCACATAAGATCAACCGATCTACACGAAAATGGTATCAACCGATCCATTATCTTCGCACTGAGACGAGACCATTGTACTTAAATGGAAACTCGAAGGGAACGGGATCGTTGTACTGAAACGGAGACGCGAACAAATGAGACTGTTGTACTGAAACAAGACTCAAAGACGAGACCATTGTACTTAAATGGAGACTCGGAAGGAATGGGATCGTTGTACTTAAACGAGAGCCCAATACGTGACCGTTGTACTGAAACGGAGACACGAACAAATGAGACTGTTGTACTGAAACAAGACTCAAAGACGAGACCATTGTACTTAAATGGAGACTCGGAAGGAATGGGATCGCTGTACTTAAACGAGAGCCCAATACGTGACCGTTGTACTGAAACGGAGACACGAACAAATGAGACTGTTGTACTGAAACAAGACTCAAAGACGAGACCATTGTACTTAAATGGAGACTCGGAAGGAATGGGATCGTTGTACTTAAACGAGAGCCCAATACGTGACCGTTGTACTGAAACGGAGACACGAACAAATGAGACTGTTGTACTGAAACAAGACTCAAAGACGAGACCATTGTACTTAAATGGAGACTCGGAAGGAATGGGATCGCTGTACTTAAACGAGAGCCCAATACGTGACCGTTGTACTGAAACGGAGACACGAACAAATGAGACTGTTGTACTGAAACAAGACTCAAAGACGAGACCATTGTACTTAAATGGAGACTCGGAAGGAATGGGATCGCTGTACTTAAACGAGAGCCCAATACGTGACCGTTGTACTGAAACGGAGACACGAACAAATGAGACTGTTGTACTGAAACAAGACTCAAAGACGAGACCATTGTACTTAAATGGAGACTCGGAAGGAATGGGATCGCTGTACTTAAACGAGAGCCCAATACGTGACCGTTGTACTGAAACGGAGACACGAACAAATGAGACTGTTGTACTGAAACAAGACTCAAAGACGAGACCATTGTACTTAAATGGAGACTCGGAAGGAATGGGATCGCTGTACTTAAACGAGAGCCCAATACGTGACCGTTGTACTGAAACGGAGACACGAACAAATGAGACTGTTGTACTGAAACAAGACTCAAAGACGAGACCATTGTACTTAAATGGAGACTCGAAAGGAACGGGATCATTGTACTTAAACGAGAGCCCAAGACGCGACCATTGTACTGAAATGGAGACGCGAAGAAATGAGACTGTTGTACTGAAACAAGACTCAACTGGGGATGACAACAAGACTTGGTAGTAGTAACCACCCTGGGAAACGGAATTGCATTCTGTGGGGAACACTTCAATCTGATTGGAGATGTAACGGGTCTTATGTAATATACCTCAAAACTGGCCCATGCTGGTATGCATATGTTTGGATTTTATGGCGTAATGCTCCATAACGATGGAAATGCTACGCTTTGAAGGATGCAGACGCAATGATGATTATGCGAATGACAATGCAAAGGAGATCTCCTGATAAGGAGACCGCAGGTATCCCAGATAGCTTGGCTGGGGAGAAACGATGATCACTGCATTGATCTGGTTCATCTTGATGAGGAGGAAACAACTCTGCGGGGAAAGCTGTTAATAATTCACTGGCTCAGAATAGCCGCCACTGCCAAAAATAAATTGGACTTTGAGATTGGAGTGCCAAGACCCTACCGGAGATGGACTCTTCTTGAACTCTAGTGGGGAAGTGAGGACCTCCTGACTTGGCTAAGAACCAAAGGCATGACACTGTTGAGGAAACACCTTGCTGGGGAGGAATGACACTCCTTGTACTGCTAGGAATTGCCCCTGTCTGAAGGGAAGTCTCTGCTTGGGGATGACACCCACATTCCTGCTACCTTGCTGGAAGATTTTAGCTTCCAAATCTACTGGGGATGACAGATGATGTCAATGATAAAGCTTCCTGCTGAAGATAAGAGTTCAAGTTGCCACTTGCTGGGGATAAAAGATAAATCCTCTCATGTTGGGAATGAGAGACGTAAGGCGTCTCATGCTGGTGATGGGAGACGATGATATCCTTCTGCTTAAGAAGTAACTTTCCATTTTCCGCACTACTGAAGAATGAATTGTCTAATGAGACTTGCTAAGTAATTTTGATCAATGAAGCCTTCTGATGAAACAACTCTTGAAGTAACGTGCTGACAATAGCTTTGCTTTTAGACTCTGGGTTGATAGGTTGCCAACTAATCATGAGTGAACAATGGTTCTTTGCAATTTTCGACTTGCCTCAGATTAAAGTCCATCAAAAGTAAATGTCTCAAGAGGATTTTACAGAAAACAGGGCATATGAAATGCCTCAGTGTCTTCAAACTCTTGGAGAGATTCATCGGATCTCGAAATAACTGCCCCAGATTGCATGGTCTGTGAAAGAAATTGTCTCGCAAGGATCCAGGAAGAATTTCATATCACTGTGAGCTAGTGTGTCCTAATATTTTGAACCTTGGGTAGGTGCTTCTGATAAACTGTCTTCAGGAGAAAGTAACTTCCAGTGCTCTTGGGGTGGCCTGCCCCAGTACAAGTCCTGAAGTGATCACCTCTGAATGACTACTTTGAAGCAAACACCCAAATCAATTGTTCTCTGAGAGATTGGATCTCGAAGTAATTGCCCCAGTTTGGCTAAAATTTGAATGCATGCATCAGACTAATGGCTCTTTGAGAGATTTGAATCTCGAAGTGATTGCCCCAGCTTGGCTGAATTTTGAAGAGATTGCTCGACATGATTGCCCCAGATTAATTGGCTCTTTCTACGACTGTTGGGAAAGTCCCTACTCAATGGAGTTTTTTTTTTTTGGAAATTACATCTTCATAGACTGTCCTTCGGAAGTTTCAGACTTCTCAACTTGGCAAGATTGAGCTTCTGGACTGAAGTTTCGTATGTGAATTTTTATGATGCCCAACAAATATATGCAAGCAGAAAATGTTTATTCTAAGAATGAAAATTCTAATGCAACACACATGTTAATCTTGAAGTTTTACTGTAAAAAGATGTCGCCAACCTTTGTGAGTGAATCACTGGTTAAGATACGACATTGATTTTTGATGAATGAAAGCATGCACATGCAACACCAACAAAGAACTTTTAGCACAACTCATAGGAGTCAAGAACGCGATCTTGTGGTAGTACGCCCTCAAAAATAACCCTGTTTCAGTTAGGACTTTTAAGGGTTGTATCGTGGCCTGGTTCACGGTTATAGAAACAAAGGATATAGGCTCGAAATTTATTTGTGCCCACCCATCTTCGTGATGTTCTCCATTCCTATGTTCAGCTAGCTTGGCACAAGCGCTCACCTTTCGAAAAGGGTTTTGTGATGGTTGAGGAACCAATTACGCTAACGGTTTAAGCACCAATTAGGTTGTCATTTGGAGTCAGTCACCCCTCTTATCTTTGGTGTCTGTGCCACACGACTTTGTTCTTGTTCAAGGATCTTTCTTGTGTAATCCTTTTTGTCTTTTGCTTTTGCATTATTTTTCTTATCCCTAACTTTTGCCTGGACTGATTCTTGTGAATCTTTGATTGTGAAGTCCAGCGGGATGCCCTATTTTTTGCCTAAGTCGCTTTTTTTCAAGTTTCGACTTAGCGGGCTTTTTCATTCATTTTTTTTCAATTCTTCTTTTTTTTGAACAAATCGTGTGACACTGTTTGTCTTGATTGCTTTGAAAGGGTCGTGACTGTCTCACTTCTTGGTTGAGGAAGGATAACTTTTGTGGTTTCCGATCTCTGGACCTCTTACTTAGGATAACCATTGTGGTTTCTGGTCATTGGACCTCTTGATTTGGTAAAAAACGAAAGGTAACGGATCCTCAGATATACACTCCTTTTTTAAAATTTGAACGCTCGGTCAAACTAACTGACGCCTACCCTGCCCCTGGGTTAAGTGTAAAGGTTTTTTCATGCAAAAATAAACTTCTACTTCAAGGCTCAAATGGGTTGGCGAGGGTCTATCTCCCTTATATCTCCAGTGTTTAGGATTTGAAACAATGCCTGTACATCGTCAACAGGGTCTTTCTCAAAAGCACACAATTAGAGTGTTTTTGCGTTTTCATTTCGTCATCCTCCTTCATAGAGTTTAAGCACGACAATTGGTATTGCAATGCACATACACAAAATCATGAGTGAATACGAATGGATTACTTCAAGAAAAACATGTGCATTTTATTATGGTTATCATTCAAAAACAAATAAGTTTCATGCATGCATACAAATGTTTAAACAAACAATATAAACTACAAATGAAAATGCAGTAAAGAAGCTGAACATTGCCATCATTGAGGAGACTTGACTCCGTCTGGCCTTATTGCTTCTGAAGATGCCCTTGCAAACTAGGATGCCAATTTGATAAGGAGATTTCAATATGTGAGCAGACCTTCTGGCATGATGACCTTTGAGTCGATCAAATTCAGGACTTTATCTTCACCTTTACCTCTGAAAGACTTGCAATCTTCAATTAAAAGGCCAGGTGCCCCAGAATGGTAATCATACTTGGCATTGAAACCCCAAAGGAAGCTTTGTCGGAGATGATCCTGATGTGATTAGCCCAACTGGTTTGAACTTGAGTAAATGAGGAAACTCGTTGCACGTACGTCATCAGAATATGATCAAACTTCTTCTCAAGTTGTTTTGGCCTATAACCTTATACTCTGCCCCTAGGACACTCTTGGGAAGCTGAGGTTGGATGCTGACATACGGCATCTGGAGGGAAGAGGTTGATAAAGTTAATAGATAAGGTTGCTCGGAAAGATCTCATGATCTCCTGCCTACGTATCTCCATTGACCAATGGAGAATCAGAGCAGCGTAGTTCCCCTCAATAGGGATGAAAATAGATTTGTTCAGAATTTCCATAACCAAGCTCATCTGAGTCTTCATCTGGTTGACTTCCTGTTTCAGCAGTTTCTGATTCCGAAATAAAGCTTGTACCTCGGCCCTGAATTGCCCCAGTTGGGTCTTCCTTTCGGTTACCTCCGTCCGGAGTTGCTTCAAATATATACCTTGATGACTATGATTCAAGTTGTCCATTCTGATGAGAAATCAAGTCAGGAAAAGAATTTGTCTCTGAACACCTGTCAAGAATGCAAGGATGTATGCAAATGCCATGTTCAATTATTTCTGAGGAATCTATTTGCTTTGATTCAAGTTTTGACACAGAAAAAGTTCAACAACATGATTCGGATATGTGATCCTCGGAAATAACTAAACATGTATGCAGAAATGCTATGATGTCATGTATGCAACAGACGTGTGATCAATGGTGTGATGTTGGTGTTGAGCAGTGAACCAACTGTTTGTATAGAACCCCAATAACGACACCATCTCTGTATAGAACCCCATAACTGAGAACCCAATAACTGTAGAACTGGATCACATAATAGAATAGTCACTGATGGTGTTGAAGTTGAACAACGAGCCAAGTATCTGTGGAGAGTCACAATATCAAGGTCATAATGGTAATCACAGTAACAATTTCTCTGAATAGAAATCCCAGATCTCAGAATCAAAGAACCATAGAACACTGAACAATACTGGCAAAGTGGGTATGTTGAAGTTTAGGGTTCCTGCAAACCTGTAAACCCCTCCCAATCTCACGGGTGTGCTACTCGGGTCAACATCACGGACTCTCAAAGCCGAATAGAAATAATACGTTCACCATTTCCGAAAAATGGCTCATGACCAAATCAGGGAATCGGTTTGGCATTATGTACTACTCAGGGAGGCCTCAGCTGAACTCCGGAAAAAACAAGCATCCCTCACAAGTCTCCAGCTTCAAGCACTGAATCGAGAAACAATAATACATTCATCCCGAAGGGTACAATACTATCGTCATACGAACAGTTTTGCTTTAACTGAATTCCTGTGAAAGAACCAGGCCATCCTATGCGAGTTCCCAATGGACCCTCGGATGCGAGTGGGTTTGCCAACAAATGTGGTCTGCCACTGTCATCACTGGAGAGGGGTGTTTCCATTAAGGTCCTCGAAGATCGGTCACCAGATGCACATAACTATCAAGGTCGTACCCTGAAGTGAGGTAATCCCCACACAGAATAGTTCCAAGACGGTCGCAATCTGGGTGTGGAACACATCGCCACCCATCATGGTGAGATACCATAAGAGTACAATGTCTGTCCACGCTAATCCTATGGTGCACTCAAGCCGGGTATTTGGCTTATCTCACAGTAACTCCCACCCACAGAAAAAATGAAAACCAGCACAGCCAGACAGTCCAGTATAATATGATGCATGGAAAATAAAATACTGAAAGCGATAAATAAATGCGATAAAGTAAAGCTGTAAATAAAACTGTAAATAAAAACAGTAAAGCTAAACTAAAGCACACAACAACAAACATATAAACACCCAAAGAAACAAAACCAAACAGGCGCTAGGATTGACTCTACAAGGGAAACCAGAAGAATCAGGTTAGCATTCCCCAGCAGAGTCGCCAGCTGTCGCTCCCGGGATTTTCATCCTAGTACAAACGCGAAAGTGGCGCGGAAAAGGTAGAGTCGCCAGCCAGACATTTTTATCCCGAAAGAATGGGAAAGGTAATGTTGCACAAACCTGAGGAAGAAGGAAAGGACAAGGCCTTGCGAACCAAAGATCTGAGTTCGGGAGTCGGTTACGACCTGGGAAGGTATTAGCACCCCAGATCGTCCGTCGTACCCGACGGGATCCACGCTTGCTTGCTTGCTTCAAAGGGTGAGAAGAATAACTGCTGCTGAATAAAACCGCTAACTGGAATGGGAATGAGGAATGAAATGAGAAAGGAATAAGAAAAGAGAATGAAAAGAATGGGGAAAATGTAGGGAAAATAAAGAATGTGCTCGAACGGGCCCTACCCCGCTGCCTACGTACCTCATCGGGATAATGAGGATCAGAGTCGACGTAGTTCGCCTAACTAAGGCGGGAATTATTTGTTTGTGTTTTTTACAGCTGGAACTGCGTATGTCTATGCTCAGGTGTTGCAGGCTCGTCTGGTACGAGTGCGTTTACCGTCTTGCAAATGAGACAAGTCGTCGCGAGTTCGCGTTGTGAGTGAATGAGATGAGAAAGAGAAGTTCCCGCAGGATAGTCGCTTATTATTTGTTTTTGTCTTTTAAAAGAAGTGTTTTGAATTTGTTTGTGAACGGTCTTGTACTAAGACCTATCCATCGCGGTGAATATTTATACCTCGCCTCGAAACAGGACGCATATAAACACTCTGCAACAAAGTCTCGTGTCGTACAAGAAAGTTCGATTTTTATTAAGTGTTTTATTGCTTTTCTTTATGAGATGAGAAAGAAAGACTCAAGTTGCAAAAAGGACAAACTAATGGGACTAAGACACAACCCTAATTTTATTTGTTTATTTACAAGAGAGGTCCTATGGTTAATAAGGTATTCTAATCCTAAGGAAGAAAAGGAAAAGAAGAAAAGAGAGCTTAGAAACTAACTTACTTCCTAAGGAAGTTAAGTTGTCTCTAAAGAAAGGGAAAGCCTAAAAGCAAAGCACAAAGTGCTAAGGAAAACACAATTAAAATGCATAAGAGATAGGAATGAAGTAATGCTTACCTCAATCTTTCCCCCTACAAAACAAAAGTTAGCATGACAATGCATATTGAAAGTAAAATCAAAGCATAAAAGCGATTAAGTACCATAAACGTCCTAGAATGGAACTAGGGTTCAAAATAAGACCTAAGTCTAAAGGTGAAGGTACCTAAAGGTTACATGACTTCTAAACTCAGTAGCTACATGCTATAGGTCCCTAAGTATGCTAGGATACCTCACAAGATTAAACTATGTCAAACTATGTACAAAAAGTTCACCTAAGTTCACCTAAATGCAAGTTAGGGTTTATGGATGAAGTATGAATGCATATGGCTTACAAACATGAATTAATACATGAAATGAGTATCAAAGTCAGTAGTGAATGCTTATGAATGTGGATGAATGAATATAAAATCATGGATGCATTGGTTTAGGCATATGGAGCAATGAGAAGAAGATGTGAGAATAAATGAAGCAAACATCGCATAAGATTACACATGATGAAAGTTAAGGAAGAATGACATGTGAATATGCATGAAATGATTATGGGTCAGTAGCATACAAGGTATGAGATGCAATTAGAATTCATGAATAGGCATTAATGATTTCCACATAATTAATGTTAAACATGAGAAGAGATTAACAAACCGTTTAAGTTAAAGTTAGTTCACATAAGTATGCACTTTAAAGCACCGAAACAAACCAAATGAGTATGGTTCAAAAAGTGGTCTATAACTAGAATTGAGGACATAAAAATGACCTATAATCAACTCATGAAAGCTACCAAAAAGTTTCTCAATCAAATGGCATGAGTGCCTTTCTAATATCTAGGTTATAGAGCAAATACACACATGAATCAACCTAGGATCTAGGTGACATGGAAAAATAGCAAAAAGCTTTTAAAAATTATGAAATTAAATCCCTGGAATAATAAAGTCATTATCTCACATTGTCCAAAAGTATTTCATAAAATTATGCACCAAAGTACCAAAACAATTCCTTGACTAGCAAGGTAACAAAACATGATCACCCAAAAACAACTCCACAAAGTGGATCAAAAAGGGCACTAAAAATTATGAAAAAAAATGCCTAATGAGCATCAAAATGTCACAAATTAAAGTGCTTAATCACACACAAAAAATAGGTTTCACGCCTATGGGGAAAAATTGATTTCGGTCCCTTATGCCAAAACCTTCCTTTTTGGGACAGCTTGTGAACTAAAATCCAAATTAATTATTAAAATCACCCAAATCTGGAAATAAAAATATGACAAATTAATTAAGAGGATGAGGGTCACTCATGAATTTTTCCAGAATTTTATCTCACCTAAAACTATTTTTAATAAATGCGACGAAACGGGTGAAAAAGTGGATTTTCAAGGAAAGTGAAAGGAATCGATCTTAATGGTTCTTAACCTAATCCCTAAGTTCCGAAATCGATTCATATCATTAATAATCACAAATATAACCAATGCCTCAGGTGGGAGGGCTCAGATGCATCTTAAGTTATATGATCCTAAGCCTCATACAAACTATAATGATGCGTTAAAGTCGAAAAAAGTCGAAATTACTTACTTGATCGAAGTGACGATTCTTCATATAAAAGAAATCCGAAAAAACTCCAAGCAAGGTCTTGTAATCTTCCATGAGCAAAATAAATGCTCATCATCCATATTTGCTTTGTGAAGCTTTGGCCATAATTGAAATCGATTCAAATCGATCAAAAACGTGAATGAACCAATTTAATCCATAATTAATTCAAAATGATAATAAAAATTGTCATTAAAATCCTAATTAAAATTGGCAAGGAAAACTAGTTCGAATGTTAATCATCAAAATCTAATGGTAAAATTAATCAACAATCTATGCCAAAAATTAATTAACAAGAAAAATAAAAAAAATAGTGAAAGACAATAGGATATTATTTAGCAATTAGGTGGTGCAGAGAATAACACAAGGCCAAAGGCCCAAACTAATTCAGTCTTGACCCCAGGGGTGCATGCCCGAATCTTGGTGGTCTAAACAGAAATTTCATGGTGCAAAAGGATCCGGCCCAACCCAATTTCCTTATTGAAACCCTAAGTTTACTCAATGAAGTCAAACCCTAAATACTTTCTTCTTCATCAACACAGCCGTTTCCTTTTCTTCCTTATCTCGTCTTCATCGCCGACGAACAACAAACCCAAAGCTTCACTCGTCTCAGCTAACCTCTCTAGTTCGCCTCCTTCTTCTTTAACAGACCGTTACCGAACCACTAGGTCACCGCCATTGTTATTTTATTCTTCTTCATCACGTGTCGGCAAAACTAATTCCAACAACCCCCGCCGAAAACCAGTACCAATCCTTCTTGCTTTGCCGTGAACTCGCCCTTTTTCTTCGTCATCGATTAACACCGCCAGAAAAACATCCAATATCTCATCGTGCCATGCCTACTCACCAACGGCGGCGAAGATCTTCAGTATATCACCACAAGTGTTGTCGTGACCTTCCTCCTCAACGTGCTCTCATTCAGCCAAATGAAATTCACCACCAAATCCACGACAAAACCTTGTCAGATCGGAGACGCTCCACACGGTTTCTTCTTGAGAACGCCTTAAGGATCCAAATCACGTCGTCAATTTCAATAAATCATTGTCCTAACCTTCGGATTGTAAACAACGGAGAAGTGGCGGAATCTGAAGAATTAACGGTGCTGATGAAGAATCGATCAGGTATATCTTTGTGTTTGTTCAATTTCTTGGGATGCGTCTAAACTGAAATGTTAATTCAATTTGCACTCTTCGTTCTCGTTGTAACAGGCCCTTGATTATACCTTATACAAGTCTCGATTCGATGGGCATTGCAACCATTTCTTGGTGATGATGCGATGCTGATTGGTGAAGGTTGTAGATTGATGGTGAGAGTGATGATTCAAGAAGGGACGTGTGGAGAAGGTTGAAGACAAACCATGATGCCCTACGAGACGCGGCGGAAACTGAATTGAGGTTCACATGGACTCAATGGATGTATTCAGGTATAATTCGTCTTCTTCTTGCACTGTCATCCTGAGTTATGATTCCACCTAATTTGAAGTGTTGTGGTGGTACTGAATCTTGCAGTGAAATGCGTTTGCGGTGATTACCGATGGAATCCGCAAGTGTGAGTGTTTGACGAATTGTTGACGATGTGGTTACGAATTCTGATGTGAGCTCTGATATTTTCTCCCTTTTTCGATTTCATTTCTGCTATGTCGAGTTGTTGTGATTCTCAATCATGGTTCTTGAATTCTCTTGCAGGGTTGCAGAAACACTCAAAAGTGGGAAGAGATGGTTGGAGGTGAGGAAGATCTTGGAATTTCGTTCCATTTGGTTGATGGATTGGAGAAGAGGATTAGGATTCATGGTGGACCAAAAACAACAGAAAATGAAAGAAGATGGTGGAGATAAAAAAATCCTTTGAGAAATTTCTGGACAAAAATTTATATAGGTTGCTGAGAGTTTTCTGAGATTGATCTTTTTTCTGTTATGCAAATCAGTTCCTTTGTAACTGTATTTTTTCCTGTTATCAGTTATGAAACTGATTTTTTCTCATTTTTGTAACTTTAGTCATCACTTGTTAGAATTTTCAGTGAATTCTTTTAATCAACTTTTGGAAATAATGTATGGACTTCACCAAAAATGATTTAGCAATAAAAAGAAAGTCTTAATCCCTGAACGAACATTTTGGCCTCGAATGAATATATTTTCTTTTGGGTTTGAATTGGAAAGGAATTTAGAAGATCAGATAATGGGTAATTGGTTCGCGTGAAAATAAAATTTGAATATTTGTATATGGATGAGATAAAATGTGTAAAAAAAACAAAATAGATTAGAACAAATGATTTGTGGGTAATGGGCTTAATGGATAGTTAAATCAAAAAATGAATATAACTCGTTTGAAATGGATATTGGGCATTCTCAAATGAACTTAAACGATGCCTTCAAAATAACCCAAAGACATTAATTCTCCACCGTTAATTTAAATCACATTGTTTGAGTGCACTCATTGAATAACTCCAAGAAGACCAAACCAACCCCCATATGATGATGAACATATAATAAGGAAGAAATCTCAACGTATCCCTGAGGAGAACCCTAGCACCATTAATCCCTGCTGAAAGACCCTTTTTCCTGATTCATGCCAATGAAATTTTGAACCTCTGAAATGGGAAAACACTCATGATAATGTAAGTCCAACCCTTGCTCCAACTTGATTGAAGTATGTACCCACTGAACCAAACCTTAATCATCCCTGGTTAAAGCCAATTCAAATTGCCAGAAATCCTTTGATCCTATGCCTTATGAATTCAATGCAAATGCAGGAATCTGAATATTAATGACCTAATGGAATATGCAGATGAAATGCAAAGCGGTAAGCCAGTTAGGGCAAAAAGAATGAGGGCAAATTTTGAGGTATTACACTCGTGCAATCTGAAAAACGGGGGGTTGTACCTGCAAGGTACTCTGATGCCAAAATAAGAATGGGCGCAAGAGTAAGCAAGTACGAGTATAGTGTTTTGTGGAGAGAGAATTGAACATCTGTCCCTCTCAAATGAGAGGGTTTATATGGAGAGCCCTCAGCGCGTGGCCAACAGTTCCTATTTTGGGTCTGGATCGTGGATCTGCCAAAATAAGTAATTGCCAGAACTCAACCGTCGGACGAGCATACTGGTCGATGTAGGGATATGTCGGGCATACGGTCATATGAGCAGGAACTATCGTGGCCGGATCTGGATGGTCATTGCTGAATATGGGCAGAGACCAAGAACGAAGAGAGACCATAAACGACCATCTTGAGGGCATTACAATAATGGATCTCCTTGACGTTTGGGCCATTGGGTCGTCTCGTAGATTAAGAGTATTGGGCCATATCTAGTTGTTGGGCCAGTCCAGAATAGTTTGTAATAAGAACATACAAATGCAGTGAATTAAAATGCGATGAAAAATAAATTAATAACCTGAAGTAAATGAAATTAGACTTGTATTAATGAGAAGAGATCCAAATACAACAAAGAAAATGGAAAAGGAAAAGATACAAAAGATGTGATAATCACTAAGTGTGAGCATTTATCACTTTGAAAATGTAAATATATAGTTCAGTAGAAATTTCGGCAGCGCTTCTGCAGGGTATCGATTGCTTGATAATGCAGGCCTGGAAGGTCCCATTTATATAGGAAGGCTTGTCTCCAAAACAATTATGAGATTTGAATTCAAAACGAGCGAAACTGTTGTGAACTGCTTCTGGAAAACTGCTCTCATGATGCATGGCAAACGCTATATGCCAATGGCGAACGCCATTTGGCTGAAGTTGAAATTCTGGCAATTTGGGGCAATGGTGAACTCCATATGGTTCCTTTTGAGGGAATGTCAAACGCCATTCACCTAGAGGTGGCATAATGCTTCAGATTTCTCCTCTTTCTTAGTTGTTTTGCCATGAGTCTTGTTCTTTTCTTTGATTCAACTGATATTGGTCCTAAAAACATAAAGTAAATAAAACATAAGTAAAATGATAGGAAATGCGATGAAGACTCGATAAAAATACGACTAAATATGCATGAAATGAATCGAAATAACCTATACGAAATCGAGTCATCAGGATGGTGATGATTGATTTATTATTTACTATTCTGACTTATGTAGTATTTTCATACATATGTAGTATTTTAAGACTTATGTATTATTTTGAGACATATGTATTTTGATACTTCTTTACTATTTTAAGACTTATGCAATATAATCCAAAATATAACATAAAGTCAATTGTCGATACAAACCAAAATATAACAATCAAATTACAATTATAATCTAACATACTATGACACTATAGGCATAAGGTGTTTCCAATGTTATGACCATCCACCAAATCCTATCATCCAAGAAGTTACATCTGGTGTGTGATACTTCTTTAAAACCAATGGGGTCGGTGGCAACAGAAATCCTCCATTCATGTTTACCTGTTTAGAAAATTAATATCAAAAGAAAAATAAGTAAGGCATAAATGAAAGATAAGTAATTAACTTAACAAACATGAACATTTAACTACCTTAACTCAATGATCTTAGTTTACAAAACCAATGCAGTAAATGGACACATTAGGTGAAAGTTAAGTTGTCATAGGAAAGAAAGTCAAACTAGGATAGCCCAGAGAGACGAGAATGATGTTATACCAATTTGATATCACATAACCCATTTTTGATAATGTCATTCATTTCTCTAGTTGTTGAGTGTGAAGACATGGCCTCTCAAAGGTTTTGATGAAGACAATATTATACATACAAGATGGTATTAACAAAATGAAATGGATCAAAGACATGCAAAGCTAGAACAAGTTTCAATTCCATCCAAGCTTCAAAGAATGTCAAGGATTGATCAAAGGTATATGGAATTCAATTCTTGCTAATGATTATACATGTGTTCCAAAGTCATTCATGCATGTCATATGAGTTTAGGGTCTTTAGAAACATTTTGCCATAGGTTTCACATTGAGAAAATAAGGATTTTTTTATTTCTACCCTGTTGTTAATCGGTTAACAGCATATGGTTAACCGATTAAGCAGTCAATATTTCAAATACTTTGGTACATTGAAAAGGTGTTAACCGATTAACCCCCAATGGTTAATTGATTAACACTGAAGCAGTGTGACAAATTTCAGCATTTTTTCGTCCCTTTAGTTTAAAAATTATTATCTTGAACCATGGCACCCCCTCATGAAATATACTTATTTGTAGAGGTGTATTACGGGTATTTAAACACAATTGCATCAGATTTTCAAACTCACATCTATGCAAAATTTCAAACATTCTTTCATCTCTTCAAACTTTCAAATTTTCTAAGTGTTCAACCAAGATTTTTCTAAGAGTGAAACTAGTACATTCAACCTTCATACAAAATCATTATATTTTCATTCCATACATCTAGAACACTTGTATAACATTGTGAGAGTTGATTTTTACAAGGAGAAGATCAATCTTTTGATTGATAAGACTTAAATATCCATTTCACATACTTACAAAAATTTAGATTATACATTGTTTGTCATATCTTTCTTTTCAGGATTGTTGAAAATAAGATTGTGAAGTTGTATTCCTTGTTGTCCTATTTTTGGAAACAAGAGGTCCATTGTGAGAGGATTGTTCCCAATTGGACTTAGTGTATAAAATCCAAGAGGTTATTCTTGGAGGTTGATTGTTAGCGTTTGTATAGAAAGACTAGGACGAGTCTTGTCTATTCTTAACAATAGTGAAATCTCTTTCGTATTGAAAGGGGACTGGAGTACTCTCGATATGTGAGGGGAACCAGGATAACCTATCGTGTTCTTTACTTTTTACATTTTACCGTTTTTCATCACACAGTAATCCTTAGGAAAGTAAAACATAAAACCGTAAAAAATCCAGAAAAATATGTAAGTACCTAATTCACCCCCTCTTAGGTGCAATTCTAACTTACATTGAGGACCTAAAGAAGATATCATCAAGGATTCTCTCACTTCTTATAAGCGACTTCCAAATAACTTCTCATAGAGACTACTTTTATAACCTCTAATTTCATTATCCAGGTCACGACGAACTATTGGCCAACTATCGTCACCACATCCATGCAATGATGCAATGACTTTAAACCCACAATTTCCATCACTCTTAACATCAATAATATCATCAATAAATGGTCAAATATGTCTAGAAATTGTAAAATGAACTTATTAGATGGTTTCTTCTTTAAGGTTTGGGATAACTATGAATATGACCTCTTTGAACAATAACAAACAACAACAAGTAATGGAGAATTTGTACATACCATAAATGCGATGAGAGACTCAAAGAAAAATGTCGGTTTGAGGTTCGAGCTTCATTCCTCCTTGGAGAATAATAGTGTTTCAGTTTCGTTCGCTGGAGAAAAATAGTGTTTCAATATCGTTCATTAGTTAGGGCACAAAAAGTGAATGAGACTTAACATTAAATCTAAAGGAACGAAAAATTATTTAGAGAATTTTTATCTCAGTTTTCTAAAAATTCGAAGGAACATGTCCGACGTAAAAACTAGAAAAATTAAAGGCGTTTTTTTAGTTCTAAATAAAACATAAAATTGCAAGCGGTGTGAATCGAAGCTCAAACCCTAAGCAACTTATTAAGTCGGTTTTTGGATAAATTGATGTAAGACATTAAGTTTTAAAAATAAATTAATTAATGGGCGCCTTTCAGGTCATTTGACCTCAGTTTTTCAATAACCGGATGAAAATTGCGTCATACAATGTATTATTTATAGTGGTGTCCTCTGTTAAACATTGCTAATCACAGGGAAGAACTTAATGTGTTTGTTCCTAATGTTATTGATGTACCATCAAAGCTCTTCAATTTCTTTCAGCTGGAAGGTGGACTAAAGATATGCACAACAAATCCACATTCTACAAATATTAATAACGGCTTAGGGATAAAAAATTTAGGCCGATCGCAAGGCCCAATAGCAAGTGTCATGTAGAAATGTGCATAAAACAAATGAGACCTTACCCAAGTTGAAGGCATGGGATTCCGAACTCCAACACACCTCTCATCATTAGATCCGATCAAACCATCAATCACGTAAGGTGTAGTATTTCATGAAAATAGTTTTAACTGTATGTCTTATATAAAACACAATACATGTTATTTAAGACATTCTCCACACTCAAATTATTTCCTCTCTCATTTACTTATTTCGGCGTTGAAGAGTTAACCTTATCGGTCCATCCCTATTGTGTCATACTAGAAATTCACTCCACCATATAGGAGCTCAAGTCCATTCGATCTACACATATCATTGATACGATTTTAACTGTCTTTTATAAAGCACAATGCATGTCATTTTAATTACTCTAATTCACACACTTAATTTATTTTCTCTCTCATTTTAAATATGCTTCTTTGACTCTTTAATCGTTGTTTGATTTCTAACCTATGGTAACTAAACATTATTCTTTCTTTTTCTTTATTTTCTATGTTTCTTTCTATCAATATAATTTTTTTAAAATAATTGACTTTCTATTTGTAGCACTTAAGATTTATTTATATAAATTAATTTATATAATTATATCATGAAAAAAAATGTAAAGAAATATGATTTTCAAGAATCAAACTATGGACCAACAACTCAGATTCATCTAACCCAACTAACAAGTATCATTGTTGTCAAGTCTGTTAAGGTGAAGGCATAGTATCCTCTAATACCCAAATAAATTTGAATCATGCACTCAACAAAAATAAAATTTATTCTATATTTTAGATAAGTCTTGTGATAGTTATCAATAAGACTGTTAAAAAAACTATAAATCGAATCGAACTTTTAAATCGAACTGAAGTTAAAATAATTGAACCGTTATATTTTGTTAGTAAACTAAATCATATTACTTAAAACGGTTTTAGAACCGAACCGAAACTATAACCGAATCGAATCAAAACTGAAAATGAAAAATACTAAAAATAAATTTTAATTAAAAATAAATTTTAAAAATAATTTAATGGTTCAGTTCTTTAATAAATGGTTTGGTTCGGTACGGTAAAATTTAT
Source organism: Lathyrus aphaca (assembly GCA_963966055.1). Classification (NCBI taxonomy): domain Eukaryota; kingdom Viridiplantae; phylum Streptophyta; class Magnoliopsida; order Fabales; family Fabaceae; genus Lathyrus; species Lathyrus aphaca. The sequence goes on from OZ014521.1 coordinate 20,706,411, forward strand.
CATCTAATAGTATACCAAACCAATTAATTTGGTTCGATTCGGTTCAAAGTAAATTCAAATGGTTAGTTTAAATTCAAATAAACTTTTACAATAATTCATTCGCTTTGGTTCGATTTTCTCACTAATCTGAACCGTGAACCGCCCTAGTTATCAACATGTTGACATGAACATAACTTTCAATACATTGTTCACAAATGCTACAAACCAAAATCTTCCAATTACACTGTTATCAAGTTTTAGCAGTGATCAGAACTCACAAGCAACCAAATAGGGACTTATCATATGGGGAAATGAAGCCGAAGACACAATCTAAATAACCTGTGATGCTTTTACACATCAAATGAACATGCCAAGTTGCACAATTAATATACAACTCTTAAAAATCATAACTATATAGTTCAGTAATATAATAATATCAGTAACAAAAATTGGTAGTAACATTAATAATAATCAAAAGTCACTAGTAGTTTACTTATCATCATCAAGGTGATGATGGATAAATATTGGAAGCCAAAGTACCACAAACAAGAGGCTTTGGAGTAGGAATTCTAAGACAATTCAAATCACCACCAGGAATCAAAGAACACTCAGGTTCAGGTCTCTGTAAATTCCTACCAGGTATACAATTATCCGAGAAATCAAAACCAATATTGAAAAGCCTAGAACATTCTTGACTCAACCCAGAAAAAAAATTATAAGCAACAGTTAAATTCAACAACCTTTTCAAAGAACATATCACATCAGAAATATCTCCAGAAAGCTTGTTATGTCCTAGATTAAGAACTTCTATATCTTGCAAACAAGATATTGAATCAGGTAAATGACCCACAAGAGAATTGAAACTCAAATCAAGAACCTGCATTTCTGTGAACACTCCAAAACCTTGAGGAATACAACCAGATAACTGATTGTTAAGAAAGATAATTTCTTTTAGTTTAGGACTCATGAAACCAAAACTTGCAGGTATGTTTCCGGTTAATTTGTTGTTAGCTAAATTGATCACTGATGCAGGTGAGTTACCGAAGGTTTGAGGTATTTCGCCGCTGAATTGATTGTTGTTGAGGAATATTGCATCCAGTTTCTTGTTGAAAAGTTCTTCAGGAAGTGAACCTTTGAAGGTGTTGAATCTAAGGTCTAGGTAAATTAAGCTTGGCATGTTTAAGGTAACTGTCGGAAAAGAACCTGAAAGTTGGTTGTTGCTGAGGTCTAGTTCTTGAAGGGAAGTGAAGTCTTTGAATGATTCAGGAAGTGTGCCAGAAAAGTTGTTAGTGTTGAGATGAAGAAGTGTTATGTCGGATAGTAGTGAGAGTTCTTTGACAAGTGTTCCTTGAAGATTTGCATGGTTGAGATCTATGCCTGCAACAACATTAGTAGTAGTAGTAGTACTAGATTCACAAAAGATTCCTTTGTAAGAACAAACATTAGGACCAACCCATGTTTCTAGAATGTTTAAAGGGTCATTGGTGATTGAAGATTTCCAAGCTTGAAGTGCTTTGTAAGCATTGTTTAGATTCTGCTTAGATGATCCATTGTCTTTGCCAATGCCTATGCCAACACCAATGCCTATACCAACGGAAGCTTTTGATGAATTTGGGAGGAGGAGAAGGAGGTGGAGGAAAGTTTGAATGATGATTTTGTTCATGTTGAGATGAAGATAGGAGAAAGGTTGTAAGGTTGTGTGTATAAGTAAAGGTTGTTACTTTATGGAAGACAGAGTGCAAAGAGACACATATAGTGATGGAAAGATGGGGTCTAGTTTGATGGTTTCTCACATGTCACTATCCCTTTGGTTTGTGTAATTTTATGCCTTTGATTATACGCTTTGTTTTGTGCAACCTTTTCAGCAAACAAGATGTGGACTTTTGTTGATTTGGATTTGAAAAGTTTTTGTTAATTTTGATGCTTTAAAATACAAGTAAATGCTTTCTTTTTGTTAGAAAAAGTAGTAGTTGTGAAAAGCTGGTGTGCTTCAGAAATAACCATCAAAGTTTCATTTAATGTTACTGCTAGGCTTTTAACATTTCAATCAAGATGGACGGTAAATATCCAATATATAGGTAGGACTGCTTGGATAATATATAGTGTCTATCAAAACAATGGAAAGATCAAACAAAATTGTTTTGTAGCATATTTTTAAGGTTGTGATAATAACAAAATATTTAAAAATAATCGGTTATAATAACATGTGTTTAAGTGTGTAGAATTATAGACTAAATTTTTTAATATAAGTTAGTTTTGATACTAATAATAACATATAAAGAGAACCTAAAAGATTTAGAATCTGAATGATCAAAATCCGACTTGAAAACTCAGACTTTGAAGGAGGTCAAATTTTGAAAATTAGACTTTAAAGAAAGTCAATCTCTAAAGACTCAGATTATGAACGATCATGACTTGAGACTCTGAAGACTCAGACTTTGAAGTCGGTCAACGCAAGGATTAAGAAGACTTTGATATTCACTATCAGATTCTAAAGTCAGCCAACGCAAGGATCGAAAAGACTCTGATATGTCATTTTCAGACCTAGAGAGCAATTTGTCTTCTTCGGATCACATGAAGATTTAAACAAAAATCTTCACAGACAACTGGGATGCAACGAATAATTTCTCTTGAAACAAAGGGATTTCAAATATCCTTTCAATTTTTCAACTTTTAGTATCAAGCTTCTTCAAGACTCACTTATGCTAGCTTTTCTCTTCAACACCTATTTTCTATCTCTCTCTATATAAGGAGCTGAAAATTATAAGAAAGGAAATCAACCTTTAATGATAAAAGACTTGTTACTTTGTCAAACAAAATGCACATGTTTAACTTAGATTTTTTTTTTATCATTTGTATATATTAGAAATTATTAAGTCTTACAGAGTCACATTGTGTTGTGTTTCGTTTACACCTTTGATTGTATATTAAGTGTAAGAAACAAACAATCTTTTCTTTGTAAGTTAGATTATAAGAAGTTTATTGCTTATGTATATGAGCATCTAAAGTCTCTTGATGTGTGCTTGAGCATTAGAAGTCTCTTACTTGTGTGTTTGAGCATTGGAATTCTATTACTTATGAGCTTGAGCATCTGTAATCAGTTGTGATTATAGTGAAATCCTTTAGAAGTGCAAGGGAACTGGACTACTCTCGATTTATGGGAGAAACCAGAATAAATTTGTGTGTCTCTCTTTCTCTCACTCTCTCTAACTCTGAATTTTTTTTATTCACTATAAACACTTAAATAAGTATCAGATTCTAGACTTTGAGTTCAGAATCTGATAAGAGATTTTGAGAAAAGAAAGAAAAAGCAAACATGATTCACCCCCTTTTTTCTCACCTTTAGTTGGCATCAGTGAAATTATGGTATGCAGATCTTAGATGTCCTAAGAGATGTCGAGACACTGATATATGAACTTAACACAATGGCAAGAAGAACACACAATAAAGTTGCAAAAAATAAAGAACACACAATCAATTATTAACTCAGTTCGGTGTACAACAACACTTATGTCTGTGGGCTACCAAGCTAGAAAGTAAATCCAATAAATAGTATTAGTTTGAAGTAAACAACCTCTGGTTTAATCTTCGCACCTAATCATTACATGTGCTTTATTTCTACCTAAGACTCTCCTAGGTATGAGACCCTTATCAATTCCCTTACAATCACCACGTGATCATACTCACTTAATGCTTAAAAGCTTAAAAGTGATCAACACTTTACAACTCAATAAAAACAGTCCAGCTCTAGTACCAACAAGACACTAGAGAGGCTTACAAAACAACAAACCCTAAAGCTCACTAAAAACAATACATGTTCTACATTACAATTAGGGTTGATCCATCCTATATAGAGCTATAATTCAGACTGGATTTTGGTTTTTAAATCGCAGCAAATCGGATGCACAAAATCTGCAACTTATTCTCCAAGAAAATATAACTTCAATCTAAAGTTTCCTAAAATGTCTCCATGTTTAGAAAACAACAAATCTTTAATTTCAAATTGAATCTCTAAATATCTTCAATCTTAGACGCCATCTAGGATTAACTAATATTTAAAGGCAATTTATACATATGATAATTGATTTCAAATTGTCAACTGATAGTCAGGATGTCGAATAAGCTTGTTAGGACATCTTATCCGACATCTTGAAAAATATGTTATTCTTCAAAATAGAAAATCTTGTTCAACATGTTGTCAATTTGTTTTACCAAAACTAATACCTACTACAAATATGTAGAATTAACAATCTCCCCCTTTGAATTTTTTTTTTGTTGCTAAAACAACTAAATAATCCTAGCATACAAAAGTTAGCAGCCAGACACATAGGTTTGAAAATAAATCAAACACATAAAAAAAATCATATATGCAGCAGTCAGTAACTCTCCCCCTCAACAACACTAGTTAATGATTCTTCTCTCCCTTAAAGTTAGTGAATAGTTAGTGCTTCTCCCCCTTTTTAGCCATAATATGAAAAAGGTAAGTAACGTGACCAAACACTAAATCAATAGCACATTGCAGAATAAGAAAGCAAGTTACACGAGAAGCACATAAGGTTCCAAAATATTAAGGGTATTTAACCCTTACATAGACAATCTGAATCACAAAAACCAAGAACTACATCATACATCATCTTCAGTAGCTTCATCGTCTTCTTTTTCCTTTTTCTTCATCAGGGTGATCAACATCAGATCCATCATCTTTTTCAACATCTTCAAGAGGTCCTGGCTCCTTGTTTTTCTATGCAATCAAAGCTTGAATCAGCTGCTCAAGCTTTTACTCCCTTACAGTACTCACCTTGATGGTGTTTTCTAACTCCCTGCAAGTCTCCTTTAGTTGAGCAATAATTTCTTCTTTGGAAGGCGCGGGTTAGATGTCTGAATAGATGTTGTAAAAAGATTTTGAAATGATCTCCAACAAAAAGTTTATAGTGTAAAGTCAAAGGAGATTCCCTTTTCATTACACTGTCAACATGCAATAGAATTCCAGAATGTTGATGAAGAATTATACCACAAATAAGAGATGGAAAATAGATATGCAGCTTAGTAGCAGTGAAAAGAGCTTGTTTAAGAATTTGATAAAAAATGTAAGCATCAAAGTTGAATTTCCTTCCAGTACCCACAACATATATAAACCTTCCAAGTCTAGTAAAAATAATGGAGGTGTGATTTGTAGGAACCCAATTCACAATAGCAACTCTTTGGAGAATTACGTACTTCACACAGAGCCTCTCAGCTAACAAATTTTCTTTGCTAGGCCAATTCTTCACATGTCTGCAAGTTATCTCTCTACATACCTGATCATCAGTATCTTCAAGCTCAACTTGAGATTCTTCAGATCTCCCTAGGAAGTTTTTGATAAGAGCAGGAGAAAATGTTACAACATTTCCTCTTATATAAACTTTCCTATATTCACTGCTATTCACATGATCACATCCCTCATGGATGTTTACCTCAAATTCCTTAACTAGTTTCTCATAGAATGGACCAAACTTGATGAAAGTCTTCATTAGCCTTGCATCTTCAGTAAGCTTCATCACCTCTTTACACTTAAGATCATTTTCCCAAGTTCTCTCTCTAAAGCCATTCTTCTTTTAAACATATACTTCCATCTTTCCACATTTTTCACAGCATAAAATGAAAAATTGTCCAAAGGAGCTTTAGGAGCAGAAACAGACATTTTCTATGAAGTAGAACTTTTCTCATGAGTGATGTCTTGGACATCATCTTCAGCATTGTAATCCAACTCAGTGTCAGATTGAGCTTTCCTTTTCTTAGTGATTGTCAAAACCTTGCTCCATGGTTTTGCAAGACCAAAACCAGATGTCTTCTTTGAGATCTTAGTATAAGTGTTATCAACAGTAACAACCTTATCTTTCTTGTTCTTGAGCCTCTTGGCAACACCATGATGAAGACTTTTGGCAATGACTTCATTGTCAGAGGGATAATCTTCAACATTGATAACATGTTCCTAAGCAATATCAACAATATTCTTTCTTGTTACCTCAGCAGCATCACCAGATCATTGACCTTTGGTAGAACCTTCTTTTGTCACAGGTGATGTTGTAACATCAACTTCAACATCTTCTAACATAGATGTAGCAAGAGTGTGCAAATTTCCAACTGATCCTTCTTGCTCAGTCACCTTAACCCCATGTTCTTGAACAACATTATTTCCAACCTTACCCTTAACTTCATCAACTTTCTCAATCTTTGTCTCTGGTTTAGATTGAGCCACAGTGGTAGGAGGTCTAATTTGAGCAAGAGACCTAGTAATCCCATGGATAACAATATGACTTCCCTCATCCAGGGTCCGATCAATTATTCTTCTAATACTCCTATGGATAATAATATGATTTCCCTCATCCAGGAAAGATCCAATCATCCAGGTTGTAGTCTTCATTACAGTCACCCACAACATTGATTTGATATCTTATGACCCCTTGATTAGTGATACGAACAACACGAGCACGACGAACAACCTTCTGAGATTCTGCAGTGAAACCCAAACCAAACTTGTCAGATTTGTAAGGGATGTTGGGGAGCTGACCCCAAATAGCAGAACCACCTTTTGCAACCACGACCTTAGCATCTTTGAGAGAGGCCATTGGAGGAGGTATGTTAGTAACTATAGGAACCCTTTCAGAAACAGGAACAGACTGAGGAACAGGATCAGAGCAAGGAACAACTTCAAATGTTTGACACGAAGTTTCAACCATTTCACCCTCCATTTCTACATACTTGAAAGTATTCACGTGGCTCACCATGTATTGTTCTTCACCATAGACAAGGACAATTTTGTTCTTTACTGGATATTTCAACTTCTGATGCAAGGTGGAAGTCACAGCACCTGCCCCATGGATCCAGGGGCGCCCAAGCAAACAAGAATACGCATGACGAATATCCATCACATAGAAAGTAGAATTGAAGACTTGAGAGCCTACTTTGATCGGGAGATCTACTTCTCCATGTACCACTCTTCTTGAACCATCAAAGGCCCTCACCACTACATCACTTGGTCTTAACACAACATCTTCAGGACTAAGCTTGTCCAGAACCTCTTTAGGGAGTACATTAATGAAGAACCATTGTCCACCAGCACATGAGACAAGGTAGTGCCCCTACATTCAATGGAGATATGCAGAGCTCTATTATGATTCCTCTTGGCAGGAGTTAGATCAGCATCAGAAAAGCCCAACCCATTATCACAAGTCAGATGTGCCACACAATTCTCAAATTGATCCACAGAGATCTCATTTGGCACATGAGCAGTCTTCAAGAACTTGATTAAGGCTTTAGCATGGGCCTCAGAACACAACAATAAAGATAACATGGAGATTTTGGAGGGGGTATGCCCCAACTGGTAAACAATATCATAATCACTCTTACGAATGATCTTCAACACCTCTTCCATCTGTTTAGAAAGATTTTCAACAGTCGGTGCCCCAACTTGCACAGGTTCAATTACAAGACCTTTGCCCCGAGCATCAGTATTTGGCCCAGAAATGGAGGTAGTAGTTGAAGTAGCTGCATTTTTGGAGGTAGTTTGAGGAGAGAAGATTCTTCCACTTCTAGTGATCTTACTAGATCCAGCAATGTTATCAACATCAAGACCAACATCAGTAACAAGTGCATCAGTCACAGGTTCTTGTTTGATACCATGGATATAAACATCAGAACCATAATTTCAGGGTATAGCTTTATCAGAAGTATAAGGAATAGGACCAGGAGTGGTAATGATCATGGGAACCACTCTAGCTTCAGCAACAGTCCTCACAGGGCCTTCAGCAGTAATCCTGACAGGACCCTTAGAGGTGATCCTGACAGGGCCTTTGGAGGTAATCTTCACTGGCACTTTTTCAACCATAGCTACATCTTCCAGCTTCGTACTTCGAGTCAGATTTTCACACATACTTTCAATAGAAGGTGTCCTCTCAAACAATATAGTGTAATTGTCCATGAGGCGTTGAATACCATCTTTCAATCTCTAGCAGCTATCAGGTTTGTAAGCACAATAGAAACAATCTTTATTGCAACCTGGAAAGAACCCAGCCTGCACCATCTTCTTCTTGTTAATGGATAGAGGAGTAGTCACATCTGCTACTGAGGAAACATAGGAAACTTCATCAACAACATTAACAGTCTTCTCATGGTTGGGCATAGGAGCAGTAATCACATTTGGGGTCCCAGGAGGGTCAAATTCAATTTCCCCAGCTTCAATCATGTCTTGAATCTTGTTTTTCAACACCCAGCAATTGTTGGTGTCATGTCCCGGACTATTAGAATGATATGCACATCTTGCATTAGGATTGTATCGAGGAGAGGAAGTGTTAGGATTCTGAGGAGGGTCCCTCAAAGTAATGAGTTCCCCTTTCAACATGTGTTGCAAGGCTTGGGCCAGTGACATGTTGATCTTGGTGAACTGTCTTCTAGGCTTCTGTTGATTGTTTTGTTGTTGCTCTGGTGCTGCAGGAGCAGGGTTGGAGATGTGAACTGCTCCCACAGATTGGTGACTCCTGTTACGATTATGTTGACCATACCCGGCATTAGACTTCTTCTTTCCACTAGGGGGTTTCTTAGCAGTGTTTGATGAAGAGGCACTCATTTGTATCTTACCACTTCTTATACCACTTTCCACGCGTTCTCGAGTCATTATCAGCTCAGTGAAACCAGATGATGAGCTTCCAATGAGGTGACTATAAAAAGGACCATTCAGCATACTCATAAACATATCCACTAGCTCCCTGTCAGTCAGAGGAGGTTGAACTCTGCCAGCCAGGTCTCTCCATTTCTGGGCATACTCTTTGAAACTCTCCTTAGCACCTATAGACATGCTTTGGAGCTGCATGCGAGTAGGTGCTAAATCAACATTGTATTGGTATTGCCTATATAAGGCCTCAGCAAGATCATTCCAATCATGAATATTAACACTTTCCAGTTGATAGTACCATTCCAATTTAGCTCCAAACAAGCTCTCTTGGAAGAAATGAATCCATAACTTCTTATCAACAGTATGTGGTTGAATCCTCCGGACATAGGACCTTAAATGCAGCTTAGGACATGATACACCATCATACACCACAAAAACAGGAACCTTGAAACCAATAGGTATAACCACTCCAGAAACTAAACTCAGATCTTCAAAATCAAGCCCAGAAGATTTTTGCAATTCCATGGCATTCATTCTGTCTACCAGCATCTTGTACTTCTCCTCACTAGCAGGATCATGATAATAATTTGCCTCAGAGTCAGAATCTTCCATAGTATCATGGAGACTACCTCCCTCTTTCTCAGAATTCTCTGACTCAGAATCCTCAACCTGTTCCTTAATCTTGATAGGACCCCTGAACCTTCTTCCCAGATTGATAAGGCCTCCTGATTTTATAGTCTTCTTCATCTTCTTAGCCAGCAGTGTTTTCAGCTCATCTTGTCCCTTGGACAAGTTCAGGATCAGCTCTTGGAATTGTGCATTATGATCCTGGAGATCTTTGACAGTCTGTTCAAGAGCCATTTCTTCTGAAATAAACAGCAAGAAGATAAGATACATGTTCACAAGAAACCTGTGATACAATGACATAGTATGTAAATGCATATGCAATGTTTTCAAGGACCGCAAGATTTAAATTTGTTTAAACAACCAGCAAGTAAACTTTTATTAGTAATCAATAAACTTGTTTTCCTCTTGGGCTTACAACAAAAATGAAATTAATACAAAGATGGGGTTTTAAGTCTCCCATGGACGTTTCCTCTTTGTGTTGAGGTATGAGTTGAGATTCCGCTCCTCGTGAAGTTGTCTTGTCAGCTCTAGGATTCTTTCTTGACTAGCTTTGAAATGAGTCTCAAAAGTATCCCTGTGCTCCTTCAACTGGATCCAGGACCTCTGTAACTCTTCCATGTCAGTGGGTATGTCGGGGTGAAGAATGATATAAGGAGTATCTCCTTCAGCAACAGGCTCCATGGTAACTGGCAGGATAGCAGGGTATGGCATCATAAGAGTCTGAGCACGTGCTCGTACCCATCTGAGATAAGGTTCCATAGGAATAGTGTACTTTGGTTCCAGAGTCTTGCTGTCAACCTTGTTCACTTTACCCCAAGATCGTATGAACCTTTGTCGGTAACCTTGCAGATCGTTGTCGTAGTCGAACACAATACCCTGAATAAGCATGTCATGAGGACCTTCACTTCGAGCATAACCAAACTGACGTAGAGCTAAGGAAGGGTTGTAGGTAATGCCCCCTCTTATGCCTAGAAGTGGCACATTAGGGAATTCCCCACAACGGTCAATGATAGTAACATTCTCCATAGATCTAGAACACCAATGAATGACTGAATGAGAAAGTGACATGATCCTTTTAGACCACCTGAACCCTTGCTCATTCTTCATCACTGATCGAGGAAGGTGAGAAATAAACCACCTGGACAATAGAGGTATGCAGCACATCAGAGTTCCTCGTTGTAAACACCCCAAATTTTCCCTCACTAAGTTCACACCATGGCCTGTGATCTTTTCATTTGCATAAGTTCAACCATATCACCCCATATTGCATATTTGCTTCACTGCATTAGCTAAAGTTCATCTGCATCTAGGGTTTGTGATCTGAGCAATCCATGAGCCATCTGAGCCACTTCAAAGGTCTCAAATAATCCCAATAGGGTCCATGTATGTTCAATCATCATATTATATCCTCCTGAGATCAAGAAAGTCAGAAAATCACAAGAACTGGCAAGGCATGGAAGCAGAGCCAGGTTTAACTACACAGATGACCTAAAACTAGGGTTTTGGTTTCAGAGGCCATAACTCCAAATTTTTTGGTCATTCTTGTTTCTATTGGTCTCTATATGATATAAGGATCATGCATACCAAGTTTGATGGAAAAATTCATTGTGGAAGTCATCTGATCACTGGGTAACTTCTTGAGCAAGTCAGAGCCAAATCAGGGCATCTGAGGCCCCCCAACATGGAACCAAAGTGGATTTTTCATCAAAATGAAGTTATATGGTCTTTATTTGATCGTTGGAATGCTTTGAAGTTCACAAATTTGAAGAAAAGTGGGCTAAACCAAAAGTTGCCAAATATGGAAATGACTTGTAATGTAAACTTTCCATTTTGGGAAAGTTTTTCAACCTCCTCTTTCTCAACCAAAAAAGCTTCAAATGAAAATTTCTTGGTCATGAAAGTTGTAGATTGGATTATTCCCTTTTCAAAAAGTACAAGAACAAGATCTAATTCATTTTGGAACTCAAGTTATGGCTTTCCAAAGTTGGAAAAAATCACATAAAATTCACTTTTGCACCAAAGAGGCATTTTGCAAAATGGCATGATAAGGCATTCTAAAGGCTTCAAATATTCACAAATACTTCACAACTTACTCATGTGACCTCTAAAGATCAGATTTGTGCTTTGAATCATTTCATTCCATGCCTTGAATTTCAAGTAATTCAAAAGGGGCCAAACTTCTTCAAATTTACAAAATGGATCAAATCTCTTCAGCCACTTATGCCAGCTGCAAAATATGACTTCCATGGACCTCCTTGAAGCTAGCTAACTCGAGCCATACCCTTGTACCATGCCTGAACCAGCCCATGCCTTCACTTACACAAAAGTTGACTTCTTGCATATTGAACCATACCAATCAGCATAGGCCACCAACAACTCTCAGACCTATCAAGACTTGATATGTGTACCAAAGGCAAGCCATTTCACATAAACTTGGAGACTGAAACATAACACAAGCCAGCATTCACCAAAACTCCCCTTTATGCATTTTCATTTGAAACTCATCACACAAGCTACAAACATCAAAACAAACTCCATAGAACAACTCACCATGAACCACTGATCATTCCCACCCATTATCTTGCCCTAAAAGCAGCCATATCAAAAACAAGATTTCCCTCCCCCTTTGAACTGAACTGAATCAAACTCACAAACTAGCCACAAAACACTCCAACCAAGCATCAAAGCTTCTTCAAGGAGTTCATTGGAGGCATTTGGAAGCAAGAAAGCAGCCTGAAAGCTCCAGGGTTGCAAGCTTCACCTCAGGTAGCCATACGAAATTATTTTTCCAGAAGCTTTATTTTAAGTTCTCAATTGGTTAAGTTTGATTCCATGAGTGCAATGAACCTTTTTACTTTTGAAAATGATGAAGAATTGAGAGTGTATGGCTTGTCTGAAATTTTTGCAGTTTTTGTTCTTAGCTTCGATTCTTGTTAATGGTTGGAAATAAATGAGGTTTGAGGTTAGGGATGAGTTTAGGAAGGTGAAAGGAACAAATCTGGAGCTTTAGAGCTCCAGAAATGACCTAGGGAGCGTTTTAGGAATTTCTCAGGTGAGGGGTGGCCGGAGAAGATGACCGGAGGTCATTTCCGGCCACCTGAAAGTCATTAATGCTTAATTAGGGTTTAAGGGTAGGTTTGAATCTGGAGCGTAGGATGAGGCTTCCCGCGCGTGTTTCAAGGGCTCAGATCATGTCATTAGCCCTAATTTCTGTTTATTTAATTTAATCATAATTAATTAGCTGAGGTGAAATCCAGACCATTCATTAACGCGCTAGTCAACCATTTCCTTTCAACTTTGAATCTGGATCATTGGATCAGATTACTTTTCCTTTTATTTTGTTTTATTTCATTTTCTTTCTATTTAATTTGTACATTTTATAAAAAAATAGTAAAAAGACTTCAAAAATTCTGAAAATTTTTATTAAATCTTTTATGAATTTTCAGAACCCAAAAATATTTTTATTTTTATTTTTTGCATTAAAAAATATTTTTAAATCATTTAAATTATTATTCTTAATTAGTTAATGAGAATTAATTAATTAAAAATACATTTAAGTATTTAAAAATCCCAAAAAAATTCAGAGAACATTTTCAAACATTTAGAAACATTTAAAAACTCACAACACAAATTTCTTTTTGGTTTTGATCACACTTTGATAATTTTCAAATGAATTAGGGTTCTTAGAATATTTTTAACCCTAACTTCAAAAATTCATAACTTGTAAACCAAAGTGAGTTTGTGAATGATTCTTTTTGCATTGTGTTATACATGGTTTCAAGCATCCAAAAGCATTTTTGTTTCATTTTTATCTTACATTTTCAATTTATTTGACATTTTACCTTTAGGATCACCCTTAAAACCCTAGAAATTTAGAAAAATCATAAGTCCCTTAGGGTTTAGCTTCTGACCTCCCCCTTTGGGCAGTGAACTTGTATAGGTTTAGGGTTCCTTTGGTTTCATTTTCAATTTTTTATTTTACCATTTGCTTCTGATTTTGGATTTTGCATCTCATATGATCATATAACCCTAATTTGCATCATCATTTGCATCCATCTTACATAAGCTTGCATACATGAACTTGCCATGACATCTTTTGCATCTATATGACATATAAGACATCTTAGGACATGTTGAAATTATGTTTGATCATTGCATCATCCATTTTCCATGTTTTTGCTTTCATTTCATGTCATATGCATTCTTGAACTTTCATGCTTCTTGCATGTCTCATTTGCATTCCCATCCTTGTATGATCATCTCCATCTCATGACATACATTTGCATCATCTCTTTGCATCATTAACATCATGAATATGCTTCTGATTTTGGTTTGCCTCCTTGCATTTCATTTCATCTTCATTTCCCTTTGCTAACTTTTCAGGTGGTAAGTGTTTGAGAAGTGAATTTGCCTTCACTTCTCATAATATCTTCTCATCTCTCTTATGCATCCATTGCTGAATTTTATCTTTGTATTAGAGTGAGCTTGCTCATTCATAGTCCTTTCTCACTTTCTTTCTTCAAGTGATTTATCTTCTTAAGTGAAGTAAGTTAACTTATTTCTCTTGTTTCTGTTCCTTCCATCTTTCCTCTTCCTTGGTGGCTTTTCCTTGAAGATCTCTTGCAAGCCTCATAAATCCTAGGAACACCCAAGCATGATTACAATTAGGGTTTGATTAGTCCCCCATTAGTTTTACCTTTGTTTCATCTTTTGAGTCTTCTCTTCTCATCTCTTAACCAATGACTAAACCTTAAAGGTTTTAAGGCTTTGTGATTAGGGTTATGCCTACATCCTTCTATTAGGATGGAGTGTATAACTTTAATCCTAAGTGTTTAACCCTTAATGTGTTTAAATCCTTTAATCAATCCATCTAATAATCACTAAGACATCAAGCTTGTAACTTGGGTCTTGTATTAGGGTTCTAATTCTTCCTTAATTGGTTAAGAAGGACTAACCCTAGTGTTAATGGACAAGTCTCCCTCAAGTTGTCTTACAAACCATAAAATCCATTTCTTAATCTTATCATTAATTAAAATCCACTTTAATAAAGGTTTTGTTTTGTCATGAGGTTAATCCCTAATCATGGATTAAGTTAGGGAGCCTTCCTCAGCTTAAATGTTCTCATCTATTATCCTTCTATTAGGATGGTGTAATGGGTCCATTAAATCCTTGATTATGGCTTAATGATCTTAACCCTACATCATGGTGATTAAGTGTGAGGTGTTTACTTCATACTTAAGGTATTCTCATTACCCCTAATCAGAGGGAGGATGTGATGAGTTTACTAACCCTTGGTTTAGGCTTAAGCTCATTTTCTTATGACAAACTTCAAAAAGCAATAAAAGATTGAAAACTCAAAAACAAACAATAATCGTCTCCTTCGGGATTCTTTTCTCACCTCATTCACTCACAAACGAGAACTCGCTTCTTCCGTCTAATGCAAGACAGTTTGCACCTGAGCCAGACAGGTCATACACTTGAGCATGGACGAGTGAGCAGTTCACAAGTCAATCTATCTTTCAGTTTCTTTGAGTCGAACTACGGTGTTCTGACTTCCTCATTGCATGAGAGGATACGTAGGCATAACTTAACAGTTATCGAACAAAAGTCTCAGTGTATTCCCCCCTCTTCCAGCATTATTCTTTGAGCCTCATAGTCTTGAGCATTGGACTCTTTCCTCACACTGACACTTCTTTTATTCACTTCACACTCTCTTCCAGCACTGACACTTGCATTCGTTTCCAGATTTTGTACACAAATAGCACTAACACTACCCCCTTTAAGCACAAACTTTCAAGCGTGGATCCCGTCGAGTACGGCGGACAATCTGGGTGCTAATACCTTCCCAGGTTGTAACCAACCCCTTTTCTCAGTTTCTCTGGTTCGCGACCGTCTTATCCATCTTTTCTTAGGTTTATGCAAAATTACCTTTCCTTCGGGATAAAAATGCCTAGTTGGCGACTCTTTTCAGTTCATCTTCATGTCCTCTTTCGCCGACCGTTCGCGCTTGTACCGGGATGCAAATCTTTGGGAGCGAAAGCTTGGCGACTCTGTTGGGGAGACTTATACTGTAACCAGGGCTTCTGGTTCTTTTTGTGGGTTCCTCCTAGCGTTTGTTTGATTTGTGTTTACTGGGGTGTTATGTGCTAAGTGTGTTTATTTATTTGCTTTATTTATTGCTTTATGTACAGCTTTATTTATTGCTTTCTTTACAGTTTTTATACATCATACTGTCATTATCATTGCTGGATCTGGTTTCTGTTTTGGTGGGTGGGGTTCTATTGAGTGATTAAGGTCCTATACCTGGGACCTGAGAGACACCTAGGCAAGAGTGGTTCATGTTCTTTCCCATTCCATTTCGGTCTGATGCGGGAATATGAAACACGGTTCAGATGTGGGTTTCTTCTTGAGAACTCTGTGCTACAAATTTCCTGTAGTGCTAGGGCTATCTAGGAAGCCTGCTAAGTCTGGATGACTTTTATTATGACCTTCAGAATCTGGGGTGAATTAGAGGAGGATCTTTTATGGTTATTGTAAACACTGTACCTTCGGGTTAGAAGTGTTTACACTCCTCATAACTGATCCAAGTCTGAGGATCCTTGTTCTAGAACATTACCTGTGAGGGGGTTGGGCTGTTTACAGGTTTGCAGGAACCCTTGGCCACATCATACCCTATTACTGTATTGTTTAAGAGTACTCCACTTTGGACAGTTCTTGTGATTAACCCTGGACATGTGACTCTTTATTTGAGTCCCCCACCCTGGTTACTGGATTTCTGAGCCTCCATCCAAACCTTTGGACATACATGGGCCTTATATCAAGACAGATAATCAGATCCAGTTCTTGATCATAAACCCTTGCATATCATTTGCATATATCATCATTGCATCATTTAACATTTTCTTATTTGATTTTCAGGGTATCCACCTCATTGAATCTTGGTTTTGGTTTTGACCCCTTCTTCTGGTTAGACCTCTGCTTCAGCTATCCTCTTCAGCATCTGCTTCAGTTATCTCCCTCACCACCAGCATCAGTTTGTCAGAGATTTACTTCCAGCTTCTCAGTTTGTGATCTTCATCAGCATTTGTCTTCAGCTTCTTCAGCAACACTCATGGCTACTCCCATGAAGAGCAACATATCCTACCACTTTTTTGAGCCTGTGTTGACTGGTATCAGGCAGGTCCATTCACTTATCACACCTGACCACATCCCACTGTTTAGAGAGCACTATGGGGGTATCTTGGATATGGTTATGGACCTTGATCCTTCTCAAAGGAGCATGATCCACACATGCTTGCAGTTTTATGACCCTCAATTGAGATGCTTCACCTTTCCAGACTTTCAGTTAGGGCCTCTGCTGGAAGAGTTTTATTTGGTGATTGGAGTACCTGTCAGAGGGGGAATCCCCTTCAACCCAGAAATGACTGCTCCTAGGAGTGAAGAGATAGCAAGGGCATTGTACTTGGAGCCTGCCCTTATGGAGCAAAGCATGACAACAAAAGCTGGGATTCCTGGTTTACATTTGGATTTCTTGATTTCTCAGGCCATCCTGAAGGCTTCATTGGGAGAGTGGAAGGCATTCTGTGCACTGTTAGCCCTCAGCATATATGGGGCTATACTGTTTGCAGATGAGCCTAAATTTGTCAGTAAGAATGCCATCCATTTGTTTCTTCTGAAGAACCCAGTGCCTACATTACTAGGGGGATTTTTACTATTCCATTCATCAGAGGAATCAAAAACAAAGGGGGAAGCTGGTAAGGTGTTGTGCTCCTTTATTTTATTCTTGGCTGCTCAGACACCTGCCTAAATCAGATGCTTTCTTGAACCCACATCAGCAGAAAAATTGGGCCAAGAGGTTCATTGCCTTAAACTCAGATGATATCAGATGGTGTACCCAAAGCACCAAAGGCAAGGACATTATCACCCGTTGTGGGCAGTACCCTAATGTGCCTCTGATAGGAGTGAAGGGTTGCATCAACTGCAACCCTTTACTGCTTAAGAGACATTTGGGATATGCCTTAGTTCACCCTCCCAGAGGACATGATTTAGCTGAGACCCTATATTGTGAAGTGCAACCTAATTCAGCTTTTGTCAGGCAAGCATCCTGGGCTTGGGACAACATCCAGACAAAAGGGGTAGCTATTCTTGGAAAATGTAACAATGTCGCTTCAGCTCAGTACTATGACTGGTCCCGTACTAGAGCTCAGATTACCAGAATGCCTTTTACCTTGGAAGACACACCTGGACCATCTACAGTACAGCCTGCAACAACAGTTAGCCTGGAGGAATTTGAAAAGTTGAAGGAAAGGAATAAGCAGCTATCCCAGGCCTTGAAGAAGACTCTTTGGGAAAGAAGTGATGCTCGCCTGAACATTGAGAGATTGGAAAAGCTCAGGGTTTAGCACCTTGCCAAAATTGAAAAGACAGAAGACTACATAAGAAAAGCAAGGGCTGGGGAATAGATATTGAAGAATGCCTGCAAGGAGGCCAAGATTCAGAAAGCTAGGGCTGAGCACTATCTGCAAGAGAGCCAGGCTAGGGGGTAAGGATCACCGAAGCCCGTGCACAAGAAGACCAGAAGACTCAGGCCAAGATTGATCAGTTAGAAGCCAATGAAAAGAAGCAGCAGGAAGCCTTGCTGGCAGCTCAGAAGGAGATATCAGAGTTGAAGCTTAGAGCAGGGTTGAAGAGATCAGGTATACCCAATAGCTTGGAGAACTCCTCCATTGTAGGAACCAGCTGATATTCGGGGAATGTGAAACAATGATGTTTAGGGTCAAAGAACTGAAACAGAACACTCATCATGTCTTCATTGAACCCTGAAGTGACTAGATCCAGTAGGTGACCATGCCTCTTGATGAACTGGGAGTTTTCAGAAACCTGAGAGACCAATTCCTTAAGCTTAGGAGGTATCCCTACAAAGTTGATCCGGATAGTATCCCTACAAGCAGAAGCCATGGCCTGCATCAAAGAACAAAGATAAATCCTTTGGTCCTTGAAATGGTTAGTGAAAATGCTATGCTTATGATGCATGATGATGTTATGATGTTATGCTCAATCAAAAACATGTGGCACACACAAACAAGTCACACAATAGCCCTAGGTTTGAAGGCTTGCATGAGGTTTAAAGGTAAGTACCCTCCCCTGAAGTTAGTTGGTTCTAAGGGATCTCAATATCATTGATCCTTCAAAAGGGTGGTTGTTCAGTAGGCAACTTACTTGCCAACCAAAACCCTCCAAGTTTAAGATCTCAATGAGTGTAGCATCGATTGTAAACCAACTTCAGTCTTCACCAAAGCCGGTTATCTCACTACTTTCTAAAGGCCAAGATGGGATGACTAGGGTTCTAAAAGTCAGTTAGTGTATTGACAACATATGGCAGCCCCATATTATCCTTAACTTACTTAAGGAACATAAGCACCAATCAAAAAGTCACACTAACTATGGCCACCAGATCAACCATATCGGTATACGCCGAACAGTTTCCTTGGTTTATTGCCATTTACCTAAGGTACACTAGATCCGGGTTAGGATCTTTCACACATAAAGCCAACAAGTAATATAAAGCAAACAAAGCAAACAATTTAAGTGATCTAGTTCCTAAGGGTATCCCTCTTTTATTAGTATACTCCCCAGCATAGTTGCCAGTTCTGTAACACGGTGGGAGAACTGACTTTCTATAAATGTTGCGGATAGCAAGAGTCGCCACCGACTTTTATTTTATCCAAAAGGAAAGGACATAAAAGAACAGAAAAGACCTTAAAAGATTTTGAGTTCGGGGGGTAGGTTATATAAAGGGAAGGTGTTAGCACCCTTTATATCCATGGTTATCCATGGGCTCTTAGTTACTTAGCTCACTTTGAATTGTTTTGAAAAGGTGTAGTGTGTGATTAGAAACTTTCTAAGTACTTTGTAATGATCCTCGTATGGATGTATACAAAGACTTGGTTTTGAAAATTTGTTTGAAAAGTGATGTGTAAAAAAGTATTTTGAAATGTGTGAGCAAGTAATTAAGAGGAACCTACCCTATATAAAGTCTTTAATGTTCTTATGTTCTTTCAATGGTAAGACTATCCCTATTATTAAGGAATAAGTAGTCATTACCTTGTATGTAATTAAGGGACATGTGTAGGGACATCTGAACTTAAGCAACTGCAAGGTGTCTTTAGCAATTCGTAGGGACTTATCATCTTTCATTCGAAGGGACAAGATCATTTATCGTAGGCAAACTCAAAGGGACTTGATCTTATAAATTGAAGGGACTTGATGATATTTGTGAAGGGACTTTGCTTAAGACGCCTTGCTTGACCTTTTGAAATAGGCAACATGAGAGGTAACCTTAGAAAGTGCAATATGGCGATCAAAGATCGACTTACGTGTGTGCGTGTTCATATTCAAATATTTATCTTTTAAAGTTGATTATTCTAAGTTAATTTTAATCACAAGTATGTTATTCACACCCTAAAATTACTAACCATACAGTAAATATATTCATAGCAAAAATAAAGCAAAAATTCAAAACTAAACTATTACAAAGCTTCGGGACAATTACAATATAATCGATAAATATAATAAAGATAAATAATAATAAATAAGTAATAATTAGTAATAAGAATTAAGATGAAAGGTTAGAAAAGTAAAAATAAGAGAAATAAGAGATTAGCAAAAATAAATTAATATTAGAAAAGATTTTAAATTTTTAATAAAGAAAATTGGTTTTAATAATAATTAATAAATATTAAATTATTTACATATTTAACAAAGGATTAATGATTAATTATAATTTATAAAAATATTAAGTTAAATTCTAAAGTTAAGAAAAACAATTAGGGTTAGGGTTAGGGTTGGAAAAATTAGGGTTAGGGTTGTAATCATGAGAATTAGGGTTTTTAATTATTAATTTACAAAATAATCAATTTATTTACAAAATATATACAATATTAATAAATATAACAATTTGATTTTTGGAAAAATAAAGTTTGAATTTTAAAAATATGAATTTTTTTGTATAAGAAATAATATAAACATTTATTTAGAAATTAATTAAATTAAATAAATATGATATAAAAGAAAACAAAAAAAATTGAAAAAAACATACCTGGGGCTGGGATTCGAACCCAGACCCTAGGCTTCTCACATGCTGGACCAACAACCTCACCACCAGGCCAAGCGTGTCTTGGTGACTATATCATGGGTACGAATCCTTTTGTTATTAACCTGCAAAAATAAAAAATAAAATGCAAAAACAAAATGGCCTGGGGGGGAATCGAACCCAAGACCATTATATTCACAAGCAAACACACAAACCAGCTGAGCCACATGGGGCGCGTTCAACATAGATTCAGCAATAAATCCTTTTATTTTAAAACAAATTTTTGAATATGACTTTGGCACCAGGCTGCTTCATCTTCAACCTATTACCTGCGAAATTTCTTTCGAATCTTCCTGCGAATTTACCTACATTCGAAACCTGCAAATCTCATATCATCATCAAAACGTAATGATTCATCAAATTGATCACATGGTCATGATCCACAAACATCATACAGTTCATTTACAGCTTTAAAATTAATTTATAATGGCTAAATCGAAGAACCCTAAATTTTGTTCAAGAACCCTAACAATGGCAACTTTCGGTTTAGGTCATGATTCTCCAATCTTTTTGTCCATAAATCATCTAAACATCACAACTAACACAAATATATGATTAGAATTCATTATCATTGCACAAATAATCATAATCGAAAAAAATAAGAACAAGAACATTATGGATTCAGTTTATGCTATATGTCATGATTTGAATGTTGTAAATGATTCAAATAGGTTCAGTGATCATCAAGGAATATGTTGCAACCTTCAAAACCTCTTGGTATAGTCTCTAAGTCAAAAATCGAATCTCACTTTTTGGATGAAAATTTGAAGTTTGATGAATGTTGTTGGAGGCGGGATTTCGTCCCCTTGCACTTGTGATCAGTTTGTGTATATGTAGGGAGTTGAATTAGGTCAAAAGTTTTTGGATTTATGGGCTTTATCTTGATTGCTTGATCATGAAGTTTCACAACTTTCAAATATTGAAAAAATCTCATCAAACCTTTCTAATTTAGGCTAGCACGAATTTGTTTGATTCCAATCAACTTTAAATGACTTTTAAGATTTTCTAGAAGAAGAATCATATTCAAATATTGAATTTTCATATTTTATTTTGATTTAAAATGATTTTTAATGTATAAAATCAAAATAAATAAAATAAAATAAATAAAAATCTGAAAAAATGATATTTGGTTCGTGCATGATGTCATGGTAGTGATTGGGTCATAAAAATGCAAGCCCACGTGGAAAGAAATGATTCAAAGACCCCATTTGCTCAATAAACCTCTCAAAAATTTCCCAACTTTGCAAAGACATATTTCCCTCAAATTTAAGGCTATGAGGGTGTTCTTGGACATTTTTGAAAGCTTAAAGAGTCCTCTAACAAACCTCTTTGGTCTCATGTCCATATCTTTCACCATTTTCAAGTTATGCCCTTTGGAAGATGTTGACTTTTTGTTGACTTTTAAAAAGACCTATAATGTCCTAGCTCATACCTTCCAAATGAAGCATTGTTGGGCTTGGCTTATGAGACACAAAGTTGTATAGAATTCAATTTTATTCAAAATGAGCTTTGGATGGAAAATTCTTGATGAAGCATGTGAAAGTTATGGCTGGTCAAAGTTCAGTTGACTTTTCCTGTGAAAACCCTAATTTAGAAACTCCTGATTCTTGATGATCTGAAATCTCCTTGATGAATCATGATCAACCATTGATCCAATGATGAATTTTACTTCATAAACTTAATGTTGGCAAAAAATCATGAAGTTTGACTTTGGTTTGACCACAATTGACCTCAGTTTGACTATTTAACCATTTAAACTGATTTTTGCATATCTGATCATCTGACTGAGCAAACCTTTTGGGAAAGCCTTGAAACTTGACATAGGGATTCTTGAAGACATGTGGGATTTTATGAAGTTCACTTGAGGCCTTGGAAGTCCATTTAGCCTGATGAAACTCAAAACCCTAATTTAGGATGCACAACTTATAAGAAGGCTTTGTCTGAGGGAATTGTCAAACTTTCTGACTAATTGTGGACCTTGTGAACCTTGTGAACCTCTTGAACCTATTGGGAAACCTTAGTACACAATTTCTTGTCTAGGTGAGGGCAAATTTTGGGGTGCAACAGGAACAAACACAAATTTGAATAGTGTTCCCACACCAAATTAATTGCTATAATTTCTTTTACAAACAAATTCCTACTTTACCCCATAATTTTTTAGCTTGATTTATGGAAAGTTATCACTGAAAGATGTCATGACATCATATGTAACATTTTAATCAGGTAACATTTTCTTCGTCCAGGTCAGTTGGGAACAACTACTACCGGTTGTTATGTACTCAACTCTAGTAGTAAATAGAAATACATAACTTTGTCTTTTATTGAACCACGAATTCAATGTTTTTCCCAAAAAAACACATGCTCCAGCAGTGAATTGAAATCCTTTTACTTGATTGATTTGGATACCAAGAAAGTAAGTTAATTCACCTACCAAGCTCATCTTAAAATTCAGATTGTATTTTTCGTAAAAGATGCTGGAACATTTCATCTGACATCCCTCTAAAAATAATATCATCCACGAAAATTTGATCTATCTTGAATCTCAATAGACATGCTACTCTAAGTAACACTATGATAGATTCCAATCGAGCTAAAGTGGCAATTGTTTCATATAGGTCCACCCATCCAATTTGAGCAACAAGTCTGGTATTCATACCTTGTTCACCCGACTTGTTATTATACACCCATTTTGTACCAACAATACTTATCCTTTCAAACATTGGCACCAGATACCAGGCTTCATTCCCTTTGAACTTACCCAGTTCATCTTGCATAACATTGCTCTAAAACTCATTAATCAAGAGTCCCTTTACATTATTGGATTCAAATTTGGAGATAAAGAATGCTTTTGACATAGTTTCCTTTGATTTGGTACTGGTTCCATCATTTATGTAAGCAGATGTTACAACATCCTCTTCGACATCATCTTCAACTACAACATCTATAGACTCCATTATAACTTTAGTCCTGGAATATAATGTTTTATAGTCTCATTGATTAACTTTTAGATTGGGAATACTTATGACTGCTCCATTTGACAATACTTTCTTCATTTCCTTATGATGTAAATTATCAAACTTCTGATGCCACAACTTCACTCCATATTCTTTAGATATCAAACATGTGGATGAACAATTTATTTCTTGAGGAGTCCACACGTAACAATTGTTATTAGATCTTACTCCCTTCATGATAACTTTGTTCTTCTCATTTGTAACTAGACATTTTGATTTAGTTAAGTTAACTTTGAAACCTTGATCACATAGTTGACTGATACTTATTAGATTTGTAGTCAACCCTTTAACAAATAACACATCATTAAGACTAGGCAATCCAACATATTCCATCTTTCCAATGCAATTTATTCCACCTTTCGATCCATCACCAAAAGTGACATAGTTGGTGGAATGTGATTCAATGTCCATCAGAAATTTCTTGACACCAGTCATGTGTCTAGAACAACCACTATCAAAATACCAGTCCTTTCTAGTATAAATTCTTTGAGAAGTGTGAGCTATGAGAGCAATATTATTATCTTTGACAAGCCACATCTTATTTTCCTTAACACCATTCTATTTTCTTCTATATTGTGTAGCAGGTTTGGGATACCCATGTAATTGGTAGCAGTAGGGTTTTATGTGACCCAACTTACCATAATGATGACATTTCCAGCCTTGTTTCTTGCCTCCTGAATTATTCTTATGATGTCTTTTATAATTTTGGGACATTTTATTCTACATCGTCTGATTCTGAGTAGATTTCATTATAGACCATTTTTCTTTTGTCTTCACAACTTGATCATCATAACCAAGACTGTAACATCTCCAATATTCTTCCCAATTTGAAGGATTTCATCCAGCACATTAGAAATACTATTAAGCATTCTTACGGATTTAGTCATAGACTCAAGTTTTGAGTTGAGCACGATAACTTCATCTTTTACATTAGAGATGGCAACCATATGCTTCACTCTTTCAGCATGAAGTTGATCAATGACTATATGTTGGTTTTATCCCAATTGATATACTTATGCACTTCTAAGGTATAACTATTTTTATGAATCAACAATTTCATCATAAGTGAGTTCTTATCTTTCTTATTCTTCATCAGAATCACGAGTTCCAGCAAGGGCAGTGACCTATTTGGAGGACTTTCTTTCACTTGAAGAATCGTCTTCTGACCATGATGCAGAAAAACTTTTCTTTTGCTTCTTGAGATGAGTAGGTCACCCAGATCTTATGTGCCTAAATCTATCACATGCATAACATTGGAATCCCTTGCCTTGGTTAGTATTCTCTTCAGCTTTGGACCTTCTTCAGAAATTCCATGTTTTGTTAATGTCTAAGGACTTGCTCTTGACATTTGAAGTTGGATTCAAGTCCATATTTTCCATTACCTAATTGTACTATTTTCTAAATAACACAATAGCTTTAGACAAACCTTCCTTTGTATCAAGATCACACTCATCTTTATTAGACACAAAAGCTATATCTTTCTTCTTTTTAGGATTATCACCTATGATCCCTACTTCAAAGGTCTGAAGAGATCCAATGAGTTCATGAACTTTCATGGTATTTATGTCTTGAGCTTCTTCAATGGCAGTAACCTTCATGTCAAATCTCTTGGGAAAAGACCTTATAATTTATCTGACCAACTTAGCATCTGACATTTATTCCCCTAGGGCACTTGATACATTATCTATATCAATAATACTTATGTGATAATCTTGAATGCTCACATCCTCCTTCATCTTCAAGTTCTCAAACTTGGTAGTAAGAAGTTGAAATCTTGACATCTTCATCCTAAAAGTTCCTTCATGAGCAGTCTTCAGAATCTCCCAAGCATCTTTGGCAATATTAGAATTGTTGATTAATTTGAAGATGTTTTTGTCTACTTCATTGAATAGGGCATTCAATGCTTTGGAATTTCCTTGAGCCAAATTATAATCGTCATCATCCCAGTCTTTTTCAGGTTTCACCACATTAGTAATGTTACCATCCTTATCTTTAAATATTGATGGATCCCATCCCTTGACCATATTACAAGACTTGCCATTTATGGATTTGAGAAATGCCAACATACGAGCCTTCCAATAGTCATAATTGGTTCCATCAAGAATAGGTGATTTATTCACCATTCCTCATTCCTTGTCCATTATACCAGAAAGTATTGTCCCTAGATTTCACCCAGAAACAGAATAGGGTGTAAGCTCTTGATGCCAATTGAAATTCTGTTATGCAGATCTCATATGTCCTAAGAGATGTCGAGACACTCGTCTCTGCACTTAACACAATGAAAAGATGAATACATAATAGCGTTGATGAAAGTAAAGAACACACAATAATTGGTAACCCAGTTCGGTGTACAACAACACCTATGTTTGAGGGCTACCAAGCCAGGAAGTAAGTCCACTAAATAATATTAGTTTGAAGTAAACAACCTCCGATTTAATCTTCGCACCTAATCACGACCCGTGGTTAATTTCTACCTAAGACTCTCCTAGGTATGAGACCTTCCCACTTCCTTTACAATCACCACGTGATCACACTTACTTAATGCTTAAAAGCTTAAGAGTGATCAATATTTTACAACTTAATAAAAATAGTCCAACTATTGTATCAAAAAGAGACAAGAGAGGCTTACAAAACAACAAACCCTAAAAATCACTAAAAGCAATATATGTTCTACATTAGGGTTGATCCATCATATATATAGCTATAATTCTGATTAGATTTTGGGCTTTAAATTGCAGCTAATCTGATACATAGAATCTGCAACTTATTCTCCAAGAAAATAGAAATTCAATCTAAAGTTTCTTAAAATGTCTTAATGTTTAAAAAACAACAAATCTTCAATTATAAACTGAATCTCTTAAAGTCTTCAATCTTAGATGCCGACTGGGATCACATAATATTCAAATAATATTTTGTAATCTGTACATATGACAATTGAGTTCAAGCTATCAAATGGTACTCGAATACACTTGTTAGGACATCTTATTTGATATCTTGAAAAACATGTTGTTCTTTAAAATAGAACATTATGTTCAACATTTGTTGTGAAATTGTTTTACCAAAATTAATTCCAACCACAACTATGCAGAATTAACAATCAGAGCAAGGTTTATCCTCTAACACTTAACCGTGGTACATAAAAGACCCTCAGAGAAAAATATTATTGATGTGTTTGAAACCTCTGGTCCCATAAATAATGTTGTAAATTATGAATATATTACTTATGAAAAGAACAACTATAATTTTAAACCTCCAACCTTTATTGGAGATTCTTCTGAATTTAAATGGTGGAAAAGTAAGATGTACACTCACATCATAGGTTTTGGTGATGAGTTATGGTACATACTTGAAGATGGTTTTGATATTCTATTTGATGGAGTTGGAATGGTTGCTGATAGAAAAAGCCTCGCTCCTACTCAAAAGAAGATCTATATAAAACATTACAGAATGTGTGACATTCTGGTTGATGCTCTACCAAATTTTGAGTACCTTAAAATTATCAAAATATCTATTTTAAAAACAATTTTAAATCCTTGGTTTCTACATGTGAAGGAAGTCAATAGGTGAAAAAGGAAAAGGCTAACCTCTTGTTCCATACTATGAATTTTTCATAATGAAGGAAAATGAAGATATTGAAATCGTGTTCTCAAGGTTTCAAGTTCTTGTATCTAGACTTCAAGTTCTGAACAAGAGTTATATAACTTCTGATCATGTCAAGAATATTCGTAGGAGTCTTCCTAATAAACATAGACAAGAGGTGACAGACATTCAAGAAGCCAAGGACTTAAAAATAATATGTCTTGAAAGCTTTATGATCAATCTCCAGAGTCATAAGATGGAGCTCATATGAGATGAACCTGCAAATAAATCAAAGTCTCTTACTTTGAAATGTATATCCCAACTTGATAAGTCTCCTAAAGTTTGGAAACCTAAAGAAGCTACTCGTGTAAGAGGTTTTGAAGAAGATTCAAATTATGAAGAGATGGATTTCATAATCAAGAGATTTTGGTATATTGAAAAAAAAAGGTTCCCTGGCAGAAGCAATGGCTTCAGATGATCAAGTTCTAGAGACAAGAAAGATGATCAGAAGGAATGCTTCAACTACAATAAGTCTGGTCACTTTATTGCTGACTATCTAGAGTGTCAGAAGGACAAGTCAAAGAAAGAAAGTTATTAGAACGAAGCTTCAAGAAAAAGTTCAAGAAGAGTCTCGTGGCAACATAAAATGAACTTAACAAAGAATAAGAATCTGACAAAGATAATAAGAAACCAATCTAGCTCTGGTGGCTCAAACATCTTTAGACACGAAATCTGACTCAGATTCTGGCTCAGATTCGAAAGAAGAATATGAGGTATTTTCTAAACTATCTCGTTCTAATTTAATGACTCTTGTTCAAGACTTTATGGGTCAGTTCCAAGACAAAGCCAGACACATGAAAATTTTGAAAAAGTTATGTAAGCTTGTGACAAGTGAATTAAAATCTGTGCATATTAAAAATGAAGTTTTAGTAAAAGATCATATTTCTCAAGTTCAAAAAGTGTCTGATAAATCTCCAGATGAGCATGAAGTTGCTCTTCAGGAATTTTTCATAAAAGGCTTTGATAGGACATGACTTCCATTCATGATGGTATAAGTAGGAGGAAAGGAGAAGGCATTGGTTTTTCACAAAAAACTGACAATCTAAGGTTTGAAATTGTAATTAAACTAATGAATCCTTATTCTTCAAGCTCTGTTCAGAAAGGTTTATACTTTCACTTTGTACCAGCTGCTGACAAAGTAAAGGTTATTAACTAGTTAGAACCAAAGATTATAAAGTCAAAGTTTCTGAAGAAACTAGAACCAGAGACTTCAAAGTTAGAGGTTCTGTAGAAACTAGAACCAAAGACTTTAAAGTAAAATGTTCTGAACAAAACAGAACTTAAGAAATTGGAGTCTAAGGTTATGAAGGGTTCACAACCAAAGGATACAGATAATTCAAGACATAAAACGTTTTAACAAATTTTTTTGAATGATCCCAAATCCTACTACATGAAGGTTATGGTACAAAATAAGAAGAAGAAAAAACATTTCAGAACTAACCCCAAAGGACCCATAAGATTATGGGTACCTAAATCTAAAATTGTCTTTACATCAGATATGCATCAAGGGAGAAGAAAATCAATAGTCTTGGTACCTGGGCAGTGGATTCTCATGACATATGATAGAAGAAAAGCATATGTTCCATACCCTAACTTTGAAAAGGGGGGATTTCGGAGTTTAGAGGAAACCATAAAGGAAGGATCATTGGTACATGTACTATTGGTGACTCTTATACTATATTAATAATGTTTGGTTAGTAGATAAAGTGAAAAATAATATACTGAGTATTAGTCAATTTTGTGACATTGGTTATGAAGTAATGTTTAATAAGAACAACTATATAGTTATGAATGAGTCTGACAAGTCCATAGTGTTCAAAGGTAGGAGAAAAGGAAATGTCTATAAAATTAATTTCTCTTAATTGGCTTATCAAAAGGTAAATTTACTTCTATTAGCAAGTGATAAAAAATGGCTTTGGCACAGAAGGTTATGACATGCTAACTAGACATTAATCTATAAGTTTAGCAAGTTAAAACTTGTCAAAGGTTTGCTAGAACTCAATTATCACTCAGATGCTCTTTGTTGAGCATTCCATGTTGGAAAAAATAACACCTCTTTTAAATCAAAGAACATTGTCTCTACCTCCAGACACTTAGAACTACTTCACATTGACTTATTTGGTCCATTTGGTACTGCATCAATCAATGGGAAGAAATATGGATTAGTCATATTGATGACTATAATAGATGAATTTGGGTCAAATTTCTTGAAACTAAAGATAAGTCATGTGACGTGTTCAACATCTTCTTCATATAAGTACAAACTGGGAAAGAATCAAAGATTATAAAAGTCAGAACCATAACAAAATGGAATTCTCCATGAGTTCTCTTCTCCTATAACACCACAACAAAATGGAGTTTTAGAGAGAAATAACACATTTTTACAAGAAATGGTTAGAACCATAATTTATGAAAATAATTTACTTAAGTACTTATGGGAAGATGTTGTAAACACAACATGTTATGTTCATAATAAAATGTATATTAGACCTATTTTGAACAAAATTTTATATGAGCTTTTAAAAGGAAGAAAACGAGGTATTTCTTATTTTCATCAGTTTGAATGTACTTGTTACATCTTAAATAATAAAGTTTATCTAAAGAAATTCATTTCCAAAGCTCAAAATGGTATCTTCTTAGGATATTCTGAGTGTTAAAAGGTATGCATAATGTATAACTCTTAAACCATAATGGTTGAAGAATCAATACACATCAAACTTTATGACAAAGAGCCTGAGAATGAAATACTAGAGCTAGTTGAAAGTTTTTTCAAAATTTCATGTATCTGAAGACACTTCAGAAGCTGGTGATTCATAAGCCACCAAACCTTTAGAAGATGAACCAGAAGTCAATGGTCTAGAAGATGATCTAACTTATAAAGCTCATCTAGAGGAAGAAACATATAAAGAAGCTTATGATGGCTCATAAGAGGCAATAGAATCCAAGAAGACCTTCAAATATAAGTTTTCACGTCTAGAAGAGCTAATAATTGGAAATAAAGATAGCCCTATAGAGATAAGATCTGCTTCATAGATGAACACTCAATGTTAGGACTCATCTCTATTATTGAACATACTTTTGTTGATGAAGCACTATCTGATGATGGCTGGATTATGGAAATGTAATAAGAGCTTAATTAGTTTCAAAGGAATGGTGTTTGGGATCTGGTACCAAAAGCTCATTAGAAGAACATTATTGGGAAAAAATGGATCTTCAGAACAAGCTTAATGAGCAAGGTGAGATGGTAAGGAATAAAACTATACTTGTAGCTCAAGGCTACAGTTTGCAATAAGGTATTGATTCCTCTGAAACCTTTGCACATGTTGCAAGGTTAAAGAAAATAAAACTACTTTTATCCTATATTATTAATCATAACATCACTTTATTTCAAATGGATGTTAATAGTACATTTTTAAATGGATTTTTTTTTGAAGAAGTGTATGTCAAACAACCACCCGGGTTTAAGGATTCAGTCCACCCAGAACATGTCTTTAAACTTAAGAAATCACTTTATGGCCTCAAACAAACTCCTAGAGTTTGGTATGAAACACTAAGTAATTTCCTATTAGAAAATGCTTTTTAAAAAGGACAAGTTGACACTACATTGTTCTGAAAGAAACTTAAAAATGGCATCTTAATTATTCAAGTATATGTTGATGATATCATTTTTTATTCTAATAATGCTACTCTTTGCAAAGATTTTTCTGAGTCAACGCATGCTGAATTTGAAATGAGTGTGATGGGAGAGATGGAGTTTTTCCTTGGAATTCAAATCAACCAATGCAAGGATGGAGTCTATGTTCATCAAACTAAGTAAGTAAACGAGCTTCTGAAGAAATTTAAGCTACATGACTACAAGATCACGACTACTCTTATGCATATTACTTGCAGTCTAAGCAAATAGGAAATTGACACTAAAGTGTGCCAGAAGCTGTACAGAGCTATGATAGGTTCTATACTTTACATAACAACTTCTAGACCTGATATTTTATTCATTGTATATCTATATGCAAGATTCCAATTAGATCCTAGAGATATCCATTTAACTTTTATCAAGAGAATCTTTAAGTATCTAAAAGGAACTACTAATCTAGGACTATGTTATAAAAATCCATAGATTACAAGCTAGTTGGATTCTATGATGTTGACTATGTTGGGGATAGAATTGAGAGGAAATCCACTAGTGGAAGCTGTCAATTCATAGGTGAAAACCTTATATCCTGGGCTAGTAAAAGACAAGCAATTATTGCTTTTCTACAAAAGAAACATAATACATCTCAATTACAAGTTGTTGCACACAACTACTCTAAATAAAATATCATTTAGAAGACTATCCAATTTATGGAAGCAATATTCCAATTTATTGTGATAATATTGATGTTATCTATTTGACAAAGAATCTTATTCAACATTCAAGAAGAAAACACATTGAAATAAAACATCATTTTATTAGAGACTGTGTTCAGAAATGTGTGATAGATATATAGTTATTTGATAGTGATCATTGATATGATGATATATTTACCAATCCTCTTGTCATAGAAAGATTTGAATTTATTAAAAATAATATGAACATGCATTTTGTAAAATTATAGTGCTTGCTTTTTAATGGAGAATCAAAGTTAGATGATGACCAGAAGCCATTATGATCATAGGTTTTGAACTAGCATATGATGAATAGTAGCCTTTAAAGTATCTCAACCTCTGATGCTTAGAATTTTCTAAACAGTCTCTAATAGCATGTAATTTAAAAATCTTTTCAACTTATTTTTCTACCTGTCTCACTTATGTGTCATGAATATGAAAGGGTTTCTAATGCATGAATATTAACTGTTGAGTAATGATGAATTGTTTTGAATACATTGTTTTGTGTCTCCTTTGTCATTAAGTTTTTTTAATCAAAATTGAAAATAATTTTCACTCAAAACACTTTGAAATTAAAAACTCATACACTTTCTCTCACTTCACAACCCACACCTTCGTTCTCAAACTTTCTAAGAAAAATAACCCATTTAACAAAAAATCCTTTTAGAACCCAAAACTGCATTTCATTGGCATCTTCTTCTCACCAAGGTCCCATGAAAATAGTTTTCACATCAAACCCATAACGATGAAGGTCAGAGAGAATGAACTAAAGTTGATTCAAGATCAAATTGTGGATTTTGATTCTTTCAATGTAAATGGGTATCTTGTGAATGAGTATTTTGAAGTTCAGGGATGGAGATTTGCTTCAAAATGATCAATGGAATCATTTACCCCTATCTTGTCAAGGATTTCTGGGTTACAACATAAGTTTTTTTAGAAGATTATGTCGCATCTGAGGAAAGACAACTGATTGTTGAAGATGAAGCAAAGAAAGAGAAAAGTAGAGATGAAATAAGATTGAAAGAGTTCAAAGAAGTTGAGATTAGGCCTGAACTGATGGGAGTTGAAGTAACCATCACTCAGAACCACATTACCCAGCATTTTGGTGTGTCTGATAAAGGAAGATTTGCTTTGGACACTAAAGAAAGTAGCAAAGAAGTTGTTGGGTTTGGACTCCCTTTCTATGTGGAGAAAGACCTAAATATGATTAACTCATTTATCTCACTTATTTAAGTTGGGAGGATTAATTTAGGTTTGAGAGAGATAGAAAAAAATAAGGATTCAAAAGAGAGAAAAGAAGAGAGAAACCCATTCCCGTTTTTCTGAAACTAGACTCACTAAATCGACGATCCCTTGTTTGTTAACTGTCGAATCAAACCCAAATTTGAAGGTCAGGTTTGTAACACACGTATCTAACTTTTGATTGTTCAGAATTTCAAAATACATTTGATGTGAAAGTTATCTTCTTCCCACTGAAGCTGCAGATTTGGGAAATTTTTTTTCTTTTTTATTCTTATTTGTAAGCTAGTTTGCTTTGTGATTTGTTATTGTTAGCACTAGTTTATGAATCACTTGAAGACTCTCTTGTACCCTTAATTGATTATAGTGATTATTTCTTTGTTGTGGATGACTCATGGTTCTTAATCTTATATTTAGGGGTTTTCCACATTAAAAATATCGGTGTTCTTTTGTGCTTTTATTTGTTCGATTTGTCGTCCTATATTTGTTTTTAATCCTCAAGGTTCCTACAAGTATGAGAATTTTATATACGATGTGTATTAATTTGTTATTGTGTCTTAATTTCCCATTAAAGTTGTATCAGAGCTCTTGGTTAAGGCCAATTTTACTTGTTTGAATGGTGGAGTCAAATACAAAGATGAAGATGGTATTGTTGAATGGTTTTAATAACCATTTATGGAAGTGGAAGATGAAAAACTTACTATTTGTGACAAATATCATTTATCGATTTTTTGTTACGCAAAGTTGGATTACTTGTTTGAACGTCAACAAGTATGTGGTTTTATTCAATAATATGTAGAAGTTAATGTTTATAATCATATTGCTAATGAGACACATAAACAAACTTTTTGGGAGAAGATAGATTCCTTGTATTCCTCTAAATCGGGGAATCATACATTGTTCTTATTGAATAGCTTCATAAGTTTGAAGTATAAGGAGGGGACTTTATTTCAAATAATTTGAGTGAATTTTAAGGACTCTTTGTTCAGATGTCAAAAACAAGTATCAAATTTGATGATGAACTTTTAGGACTATTTTTATTGTTATCTTTACCAGAATCTTGGGAGACGTTTCAGTTTTTCTATCACAAGTTCTGCTCCTAGAGATGTTGTTTCTTTATAAATAATTAAGGGTGATATTCTTAATAAGGAGGTGAGAAGGAAGTCACATGTTTCTTCATCTCAACCCGAGGTATTTGTCACTAAAAATAGGGGAGAAATCATTAAAAAAACACTAAAGGGTGGTAGATAAAATAGCATAAGCAAGTCCAAGTCGCGATAAAAGAATCTAGAGTGTCATTATTTTCACAAAATAAGACACGTACATAAGCATTGCTATTAGTGGAAAATAGATAAAAAAAAGGCAAGAACGATAAGTCTAAACAAAGAGACCATGAAGATTATGATTAGAATTATGTTACTACTGCTACTAGTGATGATCTTGTTATTCTCCATGACCATGAGTCTTTTAATCTTGTATCGGACAAGAAAATGTGGATAACTGACAGTGGTGCTACATTACATGTTACACAAAGGAAGGATTTCTTTGCATATTATACTTCTGGTGATTTTGGAGTGTTGAAGATAGGTAATGATGGTGTATCTAAGATAATTGGTGTTGGCGATGTTTGCTTGCAAGCCAACACGAGAATGAAATTGTTGCTTAGAGGTGTCAAACATGCTCCAGATGTTCGCTTTAATTTGATCTTTGTGCATATGCTAGATAATTGTGGTTATGATAATCACTTTGCTTCTGGAAAGCGGAAACTCAACAAAGGTAACTTGGGTGTGACTAGGAGGAAAAAGCTTTCTAAATTGTATTGGACAAAAGCTTTGGTTTCTAGGGACATTGTGAATGTTATCAACATGGAAGATTATTGTGGAACCTAAGACTTAGTCATATTTGTGAAAAGGGCTTAATTTTTTTGCCAATAAGGTTGTTCTTCCTGGATTAAAGAATGTAGATTTGGAGAAGTGTTCTAATTGCATGAATGGTAAACAGACTATAGTATCTTTCAAGAGACATCCTCCCTCAAGGAAGTTAAAGTTGTTTCAATTAGTACATTATGATGTTTGTGGTAATTAAAGGTAAAATCCTTTAGTGGTGCACTTTATTTTGTTAGCTTTATTGATGATTTCTCCACAAAAAACTATGGGTTTATGCCTTAAAGACAAAAAACCAAGTGTTGAAAAAGTTCAAAGAATTACATGCTTTGGTTGAGAGGTAGACTGACAAGAAGCTGAAATGTGTTCGTTTAGACAATGGTGGAGAGTATTGTGGGTCATTTGATTCCTATTGCAAGCAACATGATAGTGTACATGAAAAGACTCATTCTGAAACTCCTAAATTGAATGGTTTAGCAAAGATGATGAATCAAGCACTAATCGAGAGAGTAAGGTGTATGCTCTCTGAAGCTAAGTTTCCTAATCATTATTGAGTCAAGGCATTTTACAAGGAAATACATGTTCTTAATCTCACTTCTACTATTGATTTGAATAGTGAAGTTTCAGAAGAAAAAAAATTGGTTTGGAAAGAATGTCAAGTATGATAATTTGAGAGTCTTTGGTTGTAAGGCTTTTGTGCATATTCCAAATGATGAAAGATCCAAGTTGGATGCAAAGTCAAAACAATGTATCTTCATCGGATATGGCCAAGATGATTTTGGTTATAGGTTGTATGATCTTGTAGGGAAGAAGATTATTAGAAGTCAAGATGTGGTTGTCATACTCTAAATTTTGACCATAATTTTTCTTTTATACACTAGGTTGTATCCTTATTTGCATCAGATGCATAACATTTTACATTACACATGCATATCACTGATCCTATTGAGGTTACTATCTTTCTAACCTTCATTTCCTCTTTGTTCAGATCAAGTTTTGGGTCGAGGTGCAGATTTGCTTATTAGGCCAAATGTGTATGTGCGCTGGTGGACAAATTTAAGCCAAGACCGATCTAACTTCGATCAAAACAAGAGTTTTGTTTCATTTTTTTAAGGTCATCAGTTTATGTTGGATCCCGTTTGTCTCATGGTAGAAATCTTTAGGTTTGTTTCCAGCCAAAGCCAATCTCAAGCATTTAAGGTGGTTATAGAGAAACACACTTTCTTTAGGCCCATCTCATCCTTTGCCACTAAGGACTCAGTTATGTGTTCAAGCGAAATGGAGGAGTGCGAAGAAGCGTGTTGAGTTCTAAATACATGGAAATTTAATTTAAGATTCATGTATTATAAGTGGTCTAAAGTCGAAGGTTTCTTTTAATTTTTTTTGAGTCATAAGAACTCTTTTTTTTTATGACCAATTCAATTAAGCCATTCAAGTAAGTGGGCCAACTTTGTTTCATTGGAGTCGTTAAAAAACGGGCTAGAATTTGAGGCCATATAAGGCCATTTGTTTTCCTTTTTGAAGTTTATATGAGAATCTTGTTCTCACAAATTTGGTCATCTTTAGATGACATTTAATTTGTATGATGCCTCATATATTCAATGAAGGAAACGTGACTGTGTTTGCTTATGGGGGCTACTGGCAGTGGGAAGACATACAAGGAACTGAAGAACATCCTGACTTGATACCGCTAGCAATGTCAAATATCATTTATGTTTGTCAAAGCATTGGAAGCACAACATAATTGATTACAGGCATTCAAAATCAACACATAATTGTTCAAAGACAACAAAAACAAAAAGAGCACATTACATAAAAGGAAAGTCCAAACAATATCTAGTAACCTCCGTACCCTCACCAACATACCAATGCATGAAAACACACTTAGCATACCTAAAATCAAACTTATGATCAACCCTCGAAAACAACTCAGCAACACTCGTAGAATTAGAGATCATACGCACAACCGTTTACACCTTGGCAAGGTCACCACCAAGCACAACAGTTGGAGGCTGGTAATTGATGCCACACTTGAACTCAACTGGACACTAATCAACAAACTGAATGGTCCTCTTGGTCTTGTTGGTTGCAATAGCAACATTCACATCCTTAGGCACAACATCACCGCGACACATCAAGCAACAAGCCATATATTGGGGGAATTAAGATTGATTCAAGGGGTTATTACAGTGTTTATGAATGTGGTTTCAACATTTGACGGAAATTCCATCTTTCTTCTTCTTCATTCTGTTTCTAATACAGGTCACTGTGACTCCAGTTGCTCCATGTTTTCACCTTAGGGCCTCTAAAATTCAGTTTTGATAATCCACATCATAATTCACAAGTGATGATCCATTTTCAATCCATTCCAATTCGTCTAAGTTCAACCAAATCATTTTCGCATATAATCTCACATTTCAATTCATATATATTTATGCATTCATACATAATCATATATTCATTTTCAATTAACATTTTTTCATCCTGCCATACAAAGCCATATCACATTGTATCATTCAAGTATTTCAAAAAAAAGTTCCACAGATCATTACGTATTTATGTGTATCATTGCATTGGCATATCATCACATATTTGTTCATATAATTGCATTGACATGTTGAAACAAAGATATGTGAAAAGGATTTCCGCAACAAAAACAAGTAGTTCCACAATAAAACAAAGGAAAACTAATGTGGACCACTTTCTCTCACACAAACAGCCAAAAATTGAAAAAAGTACAAGCAGACCTGCTACCTGCTATAGTAGAACCGCAGACTGCTCCTGTACTCTTGTATTCTTTACTCCAAGACAACATGCCACCCTCTGCCTCCTTTGTACCTTCAATAGTTGTCCCAAACACCTACACCAAAAAGAACATGAAGAAAAGTTTAAAACAAAACTTTGACCAAAGAATTCATTAAAATGGTAATACCTTGCCTATGCGTTTCAAACCTCATCACCTGCATCAAGGAGAGAGTATCAATAGTCAGAGGCAAAAGTGATAAAGAGTCCAATGCTTGAAGAAAAAGAGGAGGGAATAGCATTGGTTTTATAGAATACAACAATGGCCCTATCACAATACAAGAAAGTTTCGGTTTTTGAAAAGCTTGGGATTAATCATGTCATGTACAAGCCAACAAGCGAAGAGATGGCCAAAAAAACCCTAATTTCTCTACTATAAAAAACAAGAGTTATGTTCATATCAAGGGAAAAAAATGAAAAGACCTAGCCGCAGGAATACTACAAAAAACCCTAAATATTCTAAAGTTCATACAAAGGAACTAAGTCGTTCAGCTATCAGTTGTAACACCCCAAAATTTGCCCTCATAATTATTACTAATCTAAGTGACTTATGTTTGCTTTCATCTGCATTTTCGGGTTTCAGAGGATGTCTAGTTCAGGTGATTAGTATTCCAGTGGTGAATTGTCTGGCAGATCAGGAGGTTGCCTGTCCATTGTAATGGGGAGTTATTGGAAGATTTTTGGGTTTGATTTTTGGAATAAACTCATGTGTCGAATGTGTATTAGTGGTTTTTGGCAGTGGCTCGTGTCTATATCCATTACTGTTATTCCCATCATTGTATATCCATTATTCATCCTTTATTCAGTAACCACAGTTTAAGTATCCATCTTGCCAGTTATAATCAACAAATTAATTCATGTTTAATTTCCATTAGAGAATCCTTAAACCTTTATTCCAAACCACATCAATTCATTCATTTGTTTTATTCCTCAGCCATTTGCGACCATTTTTAATTCCCAAAGTCATTTCTTTTATCCATATTTTGTTCATCCTAAACCTTCTGAAGAATTACCTTACGACCATAGAAATCCTTTTTTACTTTCTTTGTCGTCTCTACATTCTTTATCTCAGGTCTACAAACAACTAAACATTAAGTTTATTGCAGAAGCTGATTATTTGCTTCTGGAACTGGAAGTAAGGAAAAAAAACATGAAGTTTTTCGTGTTTTCTGTTTTGTTGTATGCTCATTGTGTTTGTGGTATAGAGGTTGTGTTTGACTTGGCGAACAAGTTTCC
Source organism: Lathyrus aphaca (assembly GCA_963966055.1). Lineage (NCBI taxonomy): Eukaryota > Viridiplantae > Streptophyta > Magnoliopsida > Fabales > Fabaceae > Lathyrus > Lathyrus aphaca. Next base: position 20,744,997 of record OZ014521.1, read on the forward strand.
ACCTTCAGGGGCGCTGATTTGGAATGAGAGTTTTTTGTTTGTGATAAGTAGATTGGTGTAACTTGTACCGCGATTCGATTATCGGATGTTGGATTTTATGGAAATATTCCACCGGGGACTATTAGCAATCTTTCAGAGTTTCCAATTTTAAGTTTGAGATCTAATTTCATAATTGTTTTTTTTCTTTCCTTCTGTTTTTTTTTTCTGATTTGAAGAGTGTATCTGTTTCTTTATCTTCAGTTCAATTGTTGGTGGTTTTCTTGGGCTTGTGGCATTTTTTTAATGTTTGTTTGCTGTGGTGCTAGAAAAAGAATGAAGATGCTTATGATGAAGATGTATTGTTTTTCGCATTAAAATGATACAAAACAGAAAATACATAACACAATGAAAGTAAGAAATTGATATAAAAAAAGGATAACAGAGGTACAAAAATATTCGAAAAAATAATCATATCGATGGAATCGGTTACAGGAGGATTCGGGAAAACTTGGAACGAGATGGAATGCTCAGAACTAGTTACATAGTTATGATAGAAAACCACACAAAATAACTCTCAACACTCATCACGAATCGGCTCTGGAATCATCAAATTTCATTAGTAAACTCCTCATAACTCAACTTCAGAAAAATAACATAGCAGAAACGTTCATAATGGAAGAAGAGTTTTCTAACAGAATTAGTTAGAGCAACTGCAATTTCCGGAACCCGGTCACGTCTTTGATCTCTCCACATATTCAGCTTCCTTTTGTTTCTGAACTCTCAAATTGGTCTTCATAAAATCTCTTTGAACCATTGTACGTCAATCTCCTTCATCAACCATTAGAAGCTCAGAAACTGACTCTCAACTCTCATCAAGTTCAGAAGAAAAAGCTAAGACTTCAGTTGTAAAATCTGAATAATAAACTTCGATAGAAACCGATCTTCATCGAGTTTTCATCATTCACCAACATCACCATTCTTCGACCTCGATCGTTCATTACCTTCTTAAATTAAGGTCAGCATCGCTACAAGAATGAAAAACTCACAAAATTTCAGGAATTTAGAAGAAAGCCAATACAGATATCAGTTACCAAAACCCTAAACAAAAAAAAATCAGAAAACTCACCCACTTCGACCCGATTCATAACAAACTAACAGAACGATAACCGAAATCATAACCGACTTTACATTGGGCAGTCACTAATACACTCCTCTGATCTTCTATAAAATGAGAACTTCAGCTTCATCTTGGCTCTCTCAAATTTTTTATGGATTTCTCTTCATTCATTCCTCATCACCCCTTCTTCATTCATCCCAAAACTCTCCCTCACTCATATTCATAACTCATTCATCCCAAAAATCTCCCTCACTCACATTCATAACTCATCATCACTCAGATTCAGATTCATCCATCTTCATCAATATTCACCATAATCAATTCCATTCAGCATCATTCTCTTCAATTGAATCTGGATCCTCTTCAATGGAAAACCAATAACACACAAAAATAGATTTCATTCCCCTTCATCACAAAACAGAAAATTGAACTTTTCTTCACCCATAATCAAGTTTGTTTTCTTCATCAGAACAAGAATCAATAAATCGAGCATCATCACTAAAGTTTCATCAACATTCTTCATCATCATTCTCACCGCGTTCACATCTTCTTCCTACACTTAATCAGCCACTATGCAACGAAATCAAGAACATTGCTCAGAATCATGAATTGACGACAAATTCGCAGAACAGCTCGATAAAAAGAAATCATTATGTAGAGGAAAGTTAGGAGGGATCGTGAATACGACTTTGTACCTGAACGCGTAATAACTTCAATCGTCTTCGTCAACGGCCTATCATCATCATCGTCGCATATTGTTCAACCATTTCGTTGGCGAGCTTACATCATATCAATAACCACAAGACCGCCACATCAGTCTCGTCCTCAACCTTCCGTTTTCGCACCATCATCATCTTTTTCGATCATCATCTTCTTCGATCGTCATCTTCTTCTTCTCCGATCATTATTGCATCAATCCTTCCGACTTCGGTTGAAGGTACGAGTTCGAAGTTCACCCTTTTACCTCATTCAAGAATGCTTTGGTTTATAGAGTTAGGGTTCTTTAGTTTAAAGATTTGAGATGGGGATAAGAAGAGAGGAGAAGTAGGTGTTCATGGATTATGGTTTGGGGAGAGGCCATTGGCGGCGGAGAACTGCCGGCGCGGAATTAGGGTTCTTTTGGGGAGGAATAGGAGAACGTGTTCGTGTGAGGGGGAAAGGCATATGGAGTCTGAGGTTTTGTATTGTAATTACTTATGTTATTTTCTTTGTTTAATCCTTGATTAAGAATAATAAAAGCTCATAATAATGTAATTAAGGCCACCGTTATAAAATTAAAATTCATAAAAAACCATTTAATTTTCTACCAAGAATTTGGGGATAAGGAGATAAGGTTCTGGTTCGGCGGTCCACTCCGGCGGTGACAAGTGTCACCGTCCGGTAGGACCACCAGATTTCAATCATGCGCGGGCAATATCACCACAATAACCATGCACCTTTTCATTGATAGACACTGGATGAGGAGACTTGATCAGTCCTTAGATCGTGTGGACCAAGGCTAGTCAAAAAAGTTGACTGATGACCCACCTTATGCTCCCTCAAAGCTTGCGCTTTTGGGCCTAACGCAAGTTGCTATCCGCACCCCTATTTAGAAGCCCATTGGTTTTTCTAACCTAATTATTTCTATTCCCCCCCCTCCTATTTCCTTTCTCTTTAATTTTCTATTTTAATGCTTGTTCAATTTAAATCAATAAAAAAATACCAAAAAGCATAATAAAATTCCCCAAAATTTATAGTAGTCTTTTAACTCAATTTAGAACCTTTCTACATTTTTACTTTCTGAATTTTATCATTTTTCAATTTAATTTCGATTTTTCATTTAATTGGTTTTATATTGAATTCTTTTATGAACACATAATTTTGTACATTTTATTTCTTCCACTTCCTATAATATTTTTGTCCCATTCTTTTTGCTATGATTAGAAGACAAATAATAGAACATGGAATAATTTTTGGTATATTTTTTAGACCATTTTATCCACTGTTTTGGTAGTGTGGTTTGTGTAAAATTATGATTGAATCTTAGAAAAATTTAAGTGACCATTTGACATAGTTAGACTTTGAATTTTTAGGAGATTTTTTAACATAATATTATAGTCAGGTTAAAGACCCTAGAGAATTAATTTCATATTTTTCCCGGTACTTTTGATATTTTTGTTATCTTAATTCATTTCCATCATATTGTTGCATATGCATCCTCATTTCATTTACTAACAATTTTCCTTTCGTGCGAGGTATTTTTCAAGGATTCGCGTATGGACTTGGATTATGTTTATTATGCCTCGATTATATTTTTGTGGTTTGTACTTTGTGATGTAATATTTGTATAGTTCCTATAATTAGGATAGAAAAGATAAAACGAATCGATAGAAAACCAAATCTCAAAAATAAAATAAATAAATACCCGATCCAACGTCGAGTAAATTTTCAAATAAATAAATAAATAAAGTTTCATGTGACTTTAGGATTCCTCGATTACCATTGCTCCACTCCATTATACCAAAAGAAAACCTTGTATGTTGCACACCATAAGTCGTGCGTCTCAGCACCACGCAACCGACCCACCCGATCCATCGTTTCATCCCATTTACGTTTCATACACGTTTTTACACCACCATGACTTTGGAGGACCATATTGTTCATTATTACTTTTTGTACTCGCATTTCTAGTCTAATATCTTTAGGTAGATTTAATCTTTCAAACCTCACTAACCATAGGTCACCTTTAAACTCAACTAACTTAGGGTTGTGTCATAGTCTCCCTTTAGAGTTTTTCCTTTTGCAACTTGAGTCTAACTTCTCATCTTAAAGAAAAATCAAAATACTTAATAAAGGAAAATGTGTACAATGCGCCACGAGCCTTAAGCTATACAGGAAATGACTAGTGGAGGTCTCCTTCACTCTTCTAGGATACTTTACAAACGTTCCATTGGGGGCGACCTTGGAAAGTATTCGCTCCTGTATCATAATCTTTAGTGTTGTACTTACGATAAACATAAACTCAAAACACTTATTCTAAAAGACAATAAACCAAGACACCACGTCTTCTCATCTCATACTCTTTGCGGACGAATGCGACTTGCCTCGACAGTTCAAACAGCGATACGGTAAACACCCTCGAGTCAGAGCCAGTAACACCTGAGCTAGAGCTATGGCAACGTCATCCTAAAAAACACAAACAAGTTCCCGACTTAGTTAGACGAACTACGGCGACTCTGATCCTCATTTTCCCGATGAGGTACGTAGGCATTGGGATAGGGCCCATTCGAGCACATTCTTTATTTTCCCTACATTTTCCTCCTTTGTTCCACCTTCTTTTTCAATTCCTTTCCTCATTTCACTTCCATTCCAGATAGCCATTCTTTCATTCAAGCAACATCTTATTTCTCACCCTTTGAAACAGACTAACAAGCGTGGATCCCGTTGGGTACGGTGGACGGATTGGGGTGCTAATACCTTCCCAATTCGTAACCGACTTCCGGACCCAGATCTTTGGTTCGCAAGGCCTCGTCCTTTTCCTTCTTCCTCGGGTTTGTGCAACATTACCTTTCCCATTCCTTTGGGATAAAAATGTCTGGCTGGCGACTCTGCTGGGGATCGAACCCATAATCTCTGATTTCCCCTTTGAGAGTCAATCCTAGCGCTTGTCTGTTTCTGTTTTCGTTGGGTGTTTATTCGTTTGTTGTTATACTTTAGTTTAGCTTTACTGTTTTATTTACAGTTTATCGCTTTACTTTACAGCTTTATTTACAGCTTTCTGCACTTTACTTTATTGTTGCATATGCTGGCATATACTGTACTGGCTGTTCTGGTTTTCCTTGGCGGGATAGGATTATTGTGAGATAAACCAAATACCCGGCTTGAGTATACACATAGTGTAGATGTTTAAGTATTGGCAGAATTTTTGACCAAACAAGAAATGTTAAATTCAGTTCAGAATGTCCTATCAGATGTTAGGACATTATCAAACAGAGTATATGAACTTATTTCAGGATGTCTTACCAGATGTTGGGACATTGTGTAAATGACTAAGTTCAGTTTTTCAGGATGTCCCAACAGATGTTGAGACATCTCAAACCTGCTTCCAGAATTAATTATTGACTAACTAATCAGAGATATTTAAGGAGAGTTATCTGGAATTAATTAATGATGGATAAAAACAGAACAAGGCGCATCTGTAGGGAGTTTTATATTGAAGATTCAGATTAAAACAGAAGACCTAAATCACCTAGAATCTAGGAAGTAACAAACCCTAAATTCAAGGTGGAAGCTGCATGTGCATTAGGGCTGGATCATCCTACAGAAAGCCCAAATTACAGATACCTATTTAAGCAACAGAAACTCATAGTATTGTGTACGAATTTCAGAAGACCAAATAGGGTGTCTAGTGTTTTAATAGCAGGTGTTTTTAATTGTACCACTTTATGAGCTTTTAAGCAAAAGTGCATTTGTGACTTGATTGAAACTGTGAAGTAAGATCAAGCTGTATTGTTTGAAGAATGTCTTCAATTTCATTAAACTTGTAAACTTGATCACTGTGTGATTGAGGGGGAGTGAGTAGGGTACTCTTATCTAAGGTGTGTCTTAGGTAGAAATTGCATTGGGTAGTTATTAAGTGATAGATTAAACAGGGTGGTTTAAGTCTAGAATTAATATTACTTATAGTGGATTTCCTCCTGGCTTGGTAGCCTCCAGATGTAGGTGTGGTTATACACTGAACTGGGTTAACAAACTTCTGTGTTGTTTACTTTTCTTGCTATTTAAGTTTTGGTTAAATTTGTCAAGTGTCCTATCAAGTGTTGGGACATCTCTTAGGACATCTCATACCTGATCACAGAATTTCAATTGGCATCAGAGCAGGCACCCTGCCTGTTTATACTGGGTGAGATCTAGGGAATACAAATTCTGTAACATGTACAGAGATATAGGGTCAGTAAATAGACCACCTATTCTGGATGGATCTAATTATGACTACTGGAAGCCAAGAATGATTGCATTCTTAAAATCACTTGACAACAGGGCATGGAGAGCAGTCAACATTGGATGGGATTATCCTGTCCAAGATACTAAAGATGGTTCAAAAGTGCTGAAACCTGAAGAAGAATGGAGTAAGGAAGAAGAAGATTCAGCACTAGGCAACTCAAAGGCCTTAAATGCTTTATTCAATGGCATTGATAGGAACATCTTCAGACTTGTACATCATTGTGAGCTAGCCAAAGATGTGTGGGATACTCTCAAAACAACTCATGAAGGAACATCAAAGGTAAAAATGTCAAGGCTTCAACTTCTCACTACCAAGTTTGAAAACATGAGAATGAAGGAAGATGAATCAATTCATGAATTCTACATGAATATCTTGGATATAGCCAATACTTCTGGAGCATTGGGAGAAAAAATGACTGATGAAAAGCTTGTAAGAAAGATTCTCAGATCTTTGCCAAAAAGATTTGATATGAAAGTCACAACAATAGAAGAAGCTCAAGACATTTGCTCTATGAAAGTTGAAGAACTCATTGGTTCCCTTCAAACTTTTGAGATGGGAATGAATGACACAAATTCTAAAAAGAACAAAAGCATAGCCTTGGTTTCAAATACTGATGAAGAAGAAGATGATGAATCAGCAAATGATAAAAGCTTATCAGACAATCTTGCTATGCTTGGAAGACAATTCAAACAGATTCTCAGAGGTATGGAAGGCAAATCCAATTCCAGTGGAAGATTCACAAACTCTTCTGAAAACAAGAGAACTTATGATGCTAACAGAAGATCAAATCTTGCTGAAAAGACCAGTCAAGAAAAAGGAATCAAGTGCCATGGGTGTGAAGGATATGGACACATCAAGAATGAATGTCCTACCTTCTTAAAAAGACAAAAGAAGGGACTATCTGTAACCTGGTCTGATGAAGACTCAGGAGGAGATTCAGAAGAAGAATCAGCTAAGCATATTACTGCTTTAGCTGGACTGTGTGAATATGATAGTGATTCCAGTTGTGGAGAGCTTACTTATGCAGATCTTGAGCAAGCTTTCAAAGATCTATACAAGAGAAGCACTGAAATATGCAGTGAGGTTATAAAGCTAAAGAAGCAGAATGAGGTATTAGAAGATGAAAAAGCAAGTGATCAAGTAATCATTGATACCTTGAAAAGTGAAGTAACTCTTCTCAACTCTAAGTTGGAACATATGTCCAAATCCGTTAGAATGTTGAACAGCAGCTCAAATACACTGGATGTTATTCTCAGCAATAATAAACATTCAGGGGACAAAAGTGGACTGGGATATAACAGAGATGAAGCAAGCTCTAGCAAAACTACTTCAAAAACTACACAGTCAAACAAGATGTCCCAACAGATGCTTCAACATCAGAACACAAAGACAAACATAATGTTCCAACAGATGTCTCAACATTCTGGAAAGAACAAAATGAAGAAGAAGTATCAAAGATGGAGATGCCATCACTGTGGAAGATTTGGGCATATCAAACCGCACTGTTATAAGCTACATGGATATCCAAATCAGATGTATCAGCAACCTTCCAAGAAGAAAGTAGAAGGTACCAAGAAAGTGCTGCATAGACATCAAAGAAATCAGCAACCTCCTAAGCAGAAGACAGAGGTCATCAAGAAGGTTTGGAGACCAAAAGCTGGCACTCAGACTGATCAAAGCCACATACCCAAGAAGAAGATCAACAATCAAGCTTGGAGATCAGCTGAACAACACACAGGGCAGAGGCATCAAAAGAAATCTCAACTCATCTGGTCAAAGAATAGTACTGCATATATAGCACATACATCACTAAGAGTATCAGCTAAAGAAGACTGGTACTTTGACAGTGGATGTTCAAGACACATGACTGGATTGAAGAATCTGCTTGTAAACTTAAAATCACATTCATCCAGGTATGTAACATTTGGAGATGGAGCTAAAGGAGAAATCAAAGGAGTTGGGACCTTGGACTGTCAAGATGTTCCAAGACTAGATGATGTGTTGCTAGTTAAAGGTTTAACTGCTAACCTGATCAGTATAAGTCAATTATGTGATCAAGGATGCAGTGTAAACTTCACAAAAACTGAATGCATATTGACTAACAAAGAACAAGAAGTGGTCATGAAAGGAGCCAGGTCAAAAGACAACTGTTACATGTGGGAGCCACTAGACTTCAGTCCCACTTCAACTTGCTCTCTAGCTAAAGAAGAAGAAGTAAAACTATGGCACCAAAGACTAGGCCATCTTCATTTCAGAGGCATAAAGAAGATCATATCTATGGATGCTGTAAGAGGTATCCCTAAACTGAAGATTGATGATGGCAAAATATGTGGTGAATGTCAAATAGGCAAACAAACCAAGATGTCCCATCCAAAGCTCCAACATCTGACAACTTCCAAAGTTTTGGAACTTTTACATATGGATCTTATGGGACCTATGCAAGTTGAAAGTCTTGGTGGTAAGAGGTATGCCTATGTGGTGGTTGATGACTTTTCAAGATATACATGGATAAATTTCATCAAAGAAAAGTCTGATGTATTTGATGTATTCAAAGAATTATGTCAAAGATTACAAAGGGAAAAATCCAGCTGTGTGATTAGAATTAGAAGTGATCATGGAAAAGAATTTGAGAATCAAAAGTTCTTAGATTTCTGCTCTTCAGAAGGAATCAATCATGAATATTCTTCACCAATCACTCCTCAACAGAATGGGATTGTTGAGAGGAAGAATAGAACTATTCAAGAATCTGCAAGAGCTATGATCCATGCTAAAAAGTTACCTCTGTATTTCTGGGCTGAAGCTATGAACACTGTCTGCTACATCCATAACAGAGTTACCTTGAGAAAAGGAACTTTGTCCACAATATATGAAGTCTGGAAGGGCAGAAAACCCACTGTTAAGTACTTTCATGTGTTTGGAAGTAACTGCTATATTCTGGCAGATAGGGAGCAAAGGATAAAAATGGATCCTAAAAGTGATGAAGGGATTTTCCTTGGATACTCTATAAACAGCAGAGCATATAGAGTATTTAATTCTAGAACCAAGGTTATCATGGAGTCCATAAATGTGATAATTGATGATGATTCTACAGATGTCCCAGAAGATGTTGGAACATCTGCTGATATCAAGATTGAAGCTGAAGAAAAGAATGATCAATATAACTTCACTCAAACTGATACAAGGACAGAAGAATCAAGCAAACCTCCCTCCATCAGAATACAGAAGGATCATCCCAAAGATTTGATAATTGGTGATCCCAACAGAGGTGTGAGCACTAGATCAAGAGAAGTGATTTCAGGTTCTTGTTTTGTTTCCAAAATAGAACCTAAAAATATCAAGGAAGCTCTCACTGATGAATACTGGATTTGTGCTATGCAAGAGGAATTAGGTCAATTCACAAGGAATGAAGTGTGGAATCTTGTTCCTAGACCTGATGACATAAATGTGATTGGTACAAAATGGGTGTATAAGAACAAGTCAAATGAACAAGGAGTTGTTACAAAGAACAAAGCTAGACTTGTAGCTCAAGGATACACTCAAATTGAAAGGGTAGACTTTGATGAAACCTTTGCACCAGTAGCAAGGCTTGAATCAATCAGACTGCTGTTGGGAATTGCTTGTATCTTGAAGTTCAAGCTATTTCAAATGGATGTGAAAAGTGCCTTTTTAAATGGCTACCTTAATGAAGAAGTATATGTAGAACAGCCTAAAGGATTTGTTGATCCAAGCTGTCCAAATCATGTATACAAACTAAAGAAGGCACTTTATGGGTTGAAGCAAGCTCCAAGGGCATGGTATGAAAGACTGACCACATTTCTTATCAAGCAAGGATACAGAAAAGGTGGGATTGATAAAACCCTGTTTGTTAAAGATGAAGAAGGAAATGTCATGATTGCTCAAATATATGTTGATGACATTGTCTTTGGTGGGATGTCTGACAGGATGGTCAAACATTTTGTCAAGCAGATGGAATCTGAATTTGAAATGAGCCTAGTAGGAGAGTTAACCTACTTTCTTGGTCTGCAAATAAAGCAAATGGAAGACTCAATGTTCATTTCCCAAAGTAAGTACTCCAAGAACATAGTCAAGAAATTTGGAATGGAAAATGCTTCTCATAAAAGAACTCCTGCCCCCACACATTTAAAGCTGACTAAAGATGAAAAGGGTGAGAATGTAGATCAAAGCTTATACAGAAGCATGATTGGAAGCTTGTTATACTTGACTGCTAGCAGACCAGACATTGCATTTGCAGTAGGAGTTTGTGCAAGATATCAAGCTGATCCAAAAGTCAGTCATCTCAATCAAGTCAAGAGAATTCTTAAATATGTTAATGGTACTTGTGACTATGGCATAATGTACTTTCATGGTTGCAAACCAATTCTCACTGGCTTCTGTGATGCTGATTGGGCTGGAAGTGCTGATGACAGAAAAAACACTTCAGGAGGATGCTTCTTTCTAGGAAACAATTTGATTTCTTGGTTCAGTAAGAAACAGAATTGTGTATCCTTATCTACAGCTGAAGCTGAATATATAGCAGCTGGAAGCAGTTGTTCTCAGTTGGTTTGGATGAAGCAAATGCTCACTGAGTACAATGTCCCACAGGATGTCATGACATTGTACTGTGACAACTTAAGTGCAATAAACATATCAAAGAATCCTATCCAACATAGCAGGACCAAGCATATTGATATCAGACATCATTTCATCAGAGATCTTGTAGAAGAAAAGGTGATTTTATTGGAGCATGTAGCTACAAATCTGCAGTTAGCTGATATCTTTACCAAAGCATTGGATGCTACACAATTTGAGAACTTAAGGGGCAAACTTGGAATCTGTTTATGTGATATTTAGCAGTTAATGAGATGTGCCAACATGTCATATGACATTGTATGGCATAAGTTCCAGATGGCAAAACCAGTCTGGACAAGATCCTTGGGAATTCCATTCCTAATCATTTGCACTGTAACGGCTACTTATTTAGTAACTGTTTATAAGCAGCTATCAAGATTCTCATCATACTATCACAAGCGAATCACATTAACTAGCTATCCTTCAGAAATCATAAACCCTAAAGCTGTTCATCCATCTTCCTCAACAATGTCTCAAAACCCTAACACAACTGAGGAAGTTCTCAACAAGGAAGACGTAGTTCATGCCACTCCCATCTCTGTAGTACCAATGCAATCAACCCCATTGGACGAACTCAGGGGAAGCGTTTCTCACACTAAAAAGGCAAGAACTCCAAAGAGAACTAAAGATCAAGTACGCAGCAAAGCAAAAGGCATTCCCTCTCCTGCTAACAGGCCCCCAAACTCTTCAAAATATGTTGATGATTCCATCAAGGAGATTGTCAACCAAATTCTTTTTGAACAAAGAGTGGTGAGTGGGATCTCTGTTCCTTTGAACACCATGCCTGCACCTCAAGAAGAACCAGCTCAAACTGCAAAGGACACTCCTGCAGAACAAGATGTCCCAACAGATGTTGGAACATCTGCAGATGAGAAAGAAAATTCATCTGATGCTGATACTGAACAGACTGAGGACCAGAAAAAGGCCTCAAGTGAAAGTGATAAAGAAAACTCTGAGGATCAGATCAAAGCCTCAAATGAAGATCAAATCCCTGCTGATCAAACAGCTGAAGAGGAGACTGCTCAATCTCCTCCAGTGGTCAACCTGGAGCAGGACTCTGATGCAGAAATCATAGCATCTGTTAAACCCAGCATAGCCAAAAGGCTAAGGTCCAGGAAAGGAAAGATGCAAGTTGAACCTGCCATTCCTGAGAAGAAGAAGGCTAGTCCAAAGAAAGGCAAGGCTAAAGCTACCTTTGGTCCAACAAAACCATGGAGCAAAGTCCAAACCCAGAAGAGAAAAGCTGCCACACCATCAGATTCAGATGTTGAATCAGATGTCCCAACATCTCCTCCCAAGAAGAGACCAGCACCATCTAGAGCTTCAACTGCTGTACCAGAAGCTCCCTTGGACAACATATCATTCCATCATGTCTCTAGTGTTAACAGATGGAAATATGTGTACCAAAGAAGGGTTGCCCTAGAAAGAGAACTGAGCAGCAATGCACTTGAGTGCACTGAACTGATTGATCTCATCTCTGCTGCAAGACTATTCAAAACAGTCTAAGACCTCTCTCCCTGCTATGAACTTCTTGTCAAAGAGTTCATTGTGAATCTTCAGGAGGATGATGCGTGTTTTTCGCAAGTGTACGAATCACGTCAAAGTAATATAAAAGATTATCGAATCCACAGAGACCAAGTGTCAATCTATCAAACCTGTTGTTATGGTGTGTATCTAAGGCAACTATTTTTAAGGGTTTTAATAAGGGTGCAATGGTAAATAAAATTATAATTTTAAATAATAAATAAAGACAGGCTCGAATGTAATTCACGTAATCAATGATAATCCAGTACTTGTTAGTGGAACTACTTATGGGCAGTGTTTTCTTCTTTGAAAAGAACTAATTTAACAGGAACTGTCGCTTTCGCGTATTCAGAACCGAGTTGTACTCTCTAATCAACCCCTCCTATTGTCACGGATAAAAAGGTGCGTACTGCGTTAGAGTAGTAAACCTATTTTTAAGAAATATAGTATCTTAACTAAGTTGAAAAGTATTTTAACCTGGACTTCTTAGCAAAAAGAGGTTCTTGCGAACCAGAGTTTAAACTTCCTAACGCGTCCGAAAATTGTTTTAAAATCTCTTTTCTTTTTAATCTAAAATCTCCTAATGAACTATACAAAGCGCTTTTGGCTGTTTTTGAAATAGTTAAAAACAATTATTTGAATTGAAAGATAAAATAGCCCTTAGGTGTTTCCACGAACAATTATACTGATTACTGGTTTAATTACGATCCTTACATTCTAACCTTTATGGAATTAGTTAGACATGATAAAGTAAATATTCTTTTTATAGTTTTTCATAAAAGTAATTTAAAGCGAGTGCAGGAAATAAACAACGTAAATGTGCGAGTGCAGGAAATAAACAACGTAAATGTGCGAGTGCAGGAAATAAACAAAGTAAATGTGCGAGTGCAGGAAATAAACAACGTAAATGTGCGAGTGCGGGAAATAAACAAAATAAAAGCGAGGCAGAAATAAATAAAAGTAAAGTACGAACTTGAATTAAAATGGCGGCAGGATTAACTTCCTCCAGAGTGCTCCAAAACTCGAACCACAGACAGATTACAGACTCGATCACTCGATTGCAGAGGCACCCCGATGTGGAATGGCAACTGCTTTATAACTGATATATGCCTAGAGAATTCTAATTCTGGATGAAGAAAAACGAAAATCTAAGGTCCTATTTATAGTAAAAACTGAAAGCATGAAATGACCGGGACGCCCCTCCACTAAAAAGTGGAGGTTACTGATTTTGGCCTTGTGGCGCCCGCCACAGGCCTATGGCGCCCGCCATGGTCCCTACAGGGGATGATGGAGTGGGGAACGTGGGTCTTGGAGGTTGAGGAGTGGTCTTGAGACGTGGCCACGTCATGGCTAACCCCATGGCGCCCGCCACGGTGGGTGCCGTAAGTGCAAAATGCTGAATTTCTAGGTTTTCGTCCGTTTTCACTCCTTTTTCGCTCCTTTTCCCGATTCAAGCTCCGATTATTATAAAAACCTGAAAACATAAGAAAACAAAGCAATAACAAAGCAAAACAACAATAAAAGCTAAGAATGCATGCGAAATCGGAGTCAGAAATACGGTGAATTTTAGTGTGATCAAATTCTCCCACACTTAAACCTTTGCTTGTCCTCAAGCAAACATTAAAGCTTAAGAAAAATATGGTGTCAACACTTGTCTTTGGGCTAAAGGGATTCTAAGTTCAAGTCAGGATGCAGTGACAGATACTAACTAAGTGAACCAAGGGTACCATAGTAACACAAACACAAACTTCAATCCTATATTAACCACTCCATATCATCCCACGATACCTAGGCCTATCTTCTCATCTTTTTGTGTCCTTTTCATTCAGGCGCAATCACATTAAGCCCGTTATCCGTACATGCTTCATAGTAGAGTGACCGGTTAGTGATTCTGATCCATAACATAAGGTTTCTGGCACATAAGCATGTGTAAACCTGTTTTTATTTCGCCTAAATGTAGCTGCGGGGGATCGGATCGTAATCCGCCCTACCAAGTTCAGTGCCAGATACCTCTGAACCAACTAACAATAGGTGACTTGCAATTTTTTTTTTTTTCTTTTTGTGGCAAAAATTTTTTTCTTCTCTTTTTTCGGTTTAAATGACTTTGTGAGGGTCACCTATACCAGAGTTTGCCTTTTTTTTTTTTTTTTTTTTTTTTTCTTTTTTTATTAGCACTGGATCATTCACTTATATTCATCGGCCCCCTACGTAGAGCATGCTTAAGCCGGAGCTGACTGCTAAGATAAACTACTTAGGACAATTTTTAAAATGATAGTAAAGGCCAAGGTGGTGGGGTTTAGGAGTGATTCCTATATTCAAGAGGTTTATGGTGCTAAAATGGTTCTGATGTTTCAAAAAGTTGACCTAAGTCACCACATCCTAATCTAAACCTGTCTCAAAGCCCAAAAAACATGTGAAACAACATTGTTTTCTTTTTTTAAAAATTTTCTGGTAAGGCTAAGGAAATGGGAAAAAAATGAAGATGAACTAAAAAGACACTATACTGGTGACTCGTCAGACTCATGCATTATCTAGGAAAAATAAATTACTGAAAGGGAAATAACTGAAAGGAAATTAACTAAAAAGGGAAATGACAGAAAGCAATAAAATCCCCTCCCACACTTAAATCGAACATTGTCCCCAATGTTTCGAAATAAGATAAGGGGGGTAACCTGAAAAAAAAACTACTGAGGAGGGGCACTGGTGCCTTCGCCGTCCTGATGTGATGGTCTGGAACGACGGGATCTACTACGATGCTGGTCCCTCCGGTCGAGTCGTGCTGATAAAGCAGCCTGAGCACTCCGGACCTCTCGAAGGTTACCCAAGATGGAACCCTGAGTAGCCTCTACAAGCTGGTAGTGTCGGCTGTTGAACTCTCTCTGACGGTTCTGCTCTAATGAGATATCGTTCAAGGTACGGCAAACGTTGCTATAAGCACGATCCGAAACCAATCGCGATTGTTGCATGAAGCTCATGTTGTCCGTCAGCTGCTGTGAAATAGTAGAGAGAAGGCCATCACGCCTTTCTTCTCTAGCTGTCATATCACGCCACATCTCCTCGGTGACAAAGAATCCAGGAGCAGTACCTGCAACAGGGTTAGAGGAAGATGGTGCAGTGTGTGACTGTGAAGGACGATGGGGGGACATGTGAGGGATGGGAGACTGCTCTCTCCGATCATACTCATCATCAGTGTCATGTGCCTCCCCATCGGGAATATTAGGAGGAAGTGGACCCAAAATACGTGGAGCATTAAGATCATAGGTCCAGTTCCTTTCATCACGTACATCAGTACGTCTACTGCATGGTAAAGCAACAGATGGGATAGCTACCCCATGAACCATCAACTCATAACCACCTTCTCTCCTCGTTCGGCACAATTTCATGTCCTTCAGAAATTTTAAATTAATTGTGCGAGGAGGTAGTGGTTCAAGTGTAGCTATCTCATTGTTCAGGCCAAGAGCCCGAGCAATAGATGTAACAAGTCCTCCAAAAACAATCGGTCCTGTTTTATTAGTAAATAAAGTCATATGGGCAAGCATAAACGGGACCGGATTGATGTGGGTTCTAGTGAGGCATCCTTGCAAAAATAGGAGTTCACGAGCATTTACCTTGTTTGGACTTTCCCGGCCAAAAATAGTACATGCCAAAAGAAGTCTAAAAACTCTTATGACCGGGTTGTGAATGGTCGACGCAAGTATCCCTTCAAAAGAATTAATTGAAGTACTTGAAAGCCTTTGCCAAAAGGTAAATACCTCGGCCGACCACTCAGCATCCAAAGGTGCCTCACAAATTGCACCTTCCCTATGAGGGATTCCTAACAAACCTGCTAGATCGTCAGTACTGAATTCATACTCAATTCCGAACAGTCTAAAAATAACAGTACCAACAGTGCTAGCAGTGCTAGGACTGACAGTGTATATCAAAGAACTCAAAAACTCAGTTGTCAGTCGCTCATAGGTAGGTTCCTGATTGATGAAGATATTATGCAAGCCTAGAAATTCTAGTAAATTAAAAACACTATGATAAATACCCAAAGCATACAGACAGTTATCGTCGACGTACCTAGTCGAGAGAATTTCTCGACTTTGAAACCTCTGAATAATTTTCCGTTGCCTTTCGCCCGGTCTTCCATCACGAAGAAGAAATCCGTTGAACTCCATTGTTGAATGCTCCTTAGGTAGTGAAAATGGTAGAAAAAGTGGTTTATGAGGGAATGATAAAGTTTTGATTTTTTTTTGGTTTTTGATGGATGAAAATGGAAATGGATGTTGGATATGTTTTATGGATGGTGGGTATTTTGAAAATGAGGGAGCTTTAATGGGGTTCAAGGAGGATTTGGAAGGTTGGAAAAATGGGTTTTGGGTGAAGAAAGGGATGAAAATGGTGGAAATGGGGATTGAATCCCGTATTTGTTGATGGTACGGTGTGGCGCCCGCCACAGGGCCTATGGCGCCCGCCACAAGGCCAATTCCTGGGCCTTGTGGTTTTGGATCCTCCTTTTGGGCCTTCCTTGCACCTTTGGTCTTCGGGGGGTCTGGATAGCGTTTTCTTCTTCTTTTCAAGGCTTGAGGCTTGCATATTTTTTTTGTGAAGACAAAAATGAAATTATTTTTGTCTTATATTTTTTTTTTCTTTGCACGACAAAAAGTAAAAATGATTAAAGAAACAAAAAAAAGAAAAAAAGTTAACATTAGTGCATAATATGTATATATATAAGGAATTCAAAGTGCATGAAAATATAAAAGCTGCAGTAAAGTAAAATATGTCTGGAAATGCGATAAATAAAATACTAGGGTAATGCTGTCAGGGTAGAATGAGTCATGTGGTAGGCGTCTTTTCCTGGCTTGATCCACGAATCTCAGCTATCTCCCTCCGAAGCTCTTCAATCGCCTGATGTAGAGTATCGGTCTCTGAGGCATGAGCGAGATCAGAAACCTGCATCTGTAACTCTAGGTCTGCCACTTCCTGCTTGAGCAGGGCAGTCTCCTTGCGGAGCTCATAAATCTGTGTTTGTAGGTCAGGTGGCTGCAGAGACATATTGTTAGACATAACAGTGATTTGGGGAGTAAGAGGTGTAGGAGTGTACTCAGCGGCGGGAGGCGATTTCGGCTCTTCGACAGTCTCTCCATAACCCTCTAGAGCATAACTCCAATTTTCAGGATCATGGACACTGGTCATCAACTGATCTGGTAATGTAAAGTAGTGTATCGCTTCGCCGTCGATCAGCAATCTAAACATGTTGGGCTCAAAAGAAGCCCTCCTCATCAGTCCTCTATCAAGACAAAAATCAATATCCAGGGTGGTGTAGCAGCAGAAGGTCCTGAGGTGCAATAACTTGCGAGACAGACCCAATGCAGTAGCTATCTGTGTAACAATCCCACCGACATGGATGATGCCTACTGATGATCTGGCAACACTAGCCAAGCCCTTTAACAGAAAGTTGCCACAAGCAACAGGGCGAGACTGAGTCGCACAAAACAGTAGGAAAATCTCCTCTTCACTTAGCAGTGTCTCTGTATCTGGAAAACCTAGGAAAGAATGTGCTAGAATCATCTGGAAGTACCTCAATGCAGGGTTGTGGATTACCTGAGAAAACTGGGTAGAAGGATCTTGGCTCCCTCCGCCGGATATTTTAGTCCAAAACTTTTCCACTTCTCTGCTCATAAAATACCCCATCGGTGTATCTGGAATAGCATCAGGAGTAGTCTGGAAACCTAGCAAATCACCAAACTCTCTGTGAGAGAATGAGTAGTCAATCCCGAACAACCTGAAAACAGCGAGTCCATCGGGTCCAGCCCAAGGGTCATAATGAAACGAGCTGAGGAACTCAAGAGTCAAGTTCCTATAAGTGTTGTTCCTGTAGTCAAACTGTTCCCACTGGAGTTGATGGCATAAAAATCTGACGCTTGGCTCTATCCCCAAGGCATCCATGCAGTCATGGTCAGGGTACCTGGTAGGAGCCATAGGGCGTCTCATGTGGACATAGTAACGCTCTCTCTGTGCATCATCTCTAAAGGCCACGTGCATGTCATCAGGGTTCTGCATTCTGTACAAGGTTAGCAAACAAGTCCTGAAAGCACATAAAACATTCAATCGTTAGTCCTGACATAATAATAATAATATAAACAAAATAAAGTAAAAGTAAAAAATAAAAAGTACAAAAATAAGAAAAACCATGGGTTGCCTCCCATGCAGCGCTTGTTTAACGTCATTAGCTCGACGACCGATAATTAAACATCATTGGAAGGATATGGTGGATCACTCAGAGTATGGCAGGTGTATGTTGTTGGAATGTCACCTCCTTCGTAGGGCTTCAACCTCTGTCCATTGACGATGAATGGTTTACATGTCGGGTTCTTGATTTCAATAGCACCGGATCTCAGGATCTTAGATACTTCGAAAGGGCCAGTCCATCTCGAACGGAGTTTACCTGGAAATAGTCGTAACCTAGAATCGAACAGGAGAACAGGATCGCCTATCTTGAAGTCTCTTCTTATGATTCTTTTGTCATGCCAAGCTTTTGTTCTTTCTTTGTATATGATGGCATTTTCGTAGGCAGATTGTCTGAGCTCTTCTAATTTGTGGATGTCAAGGATACGTTTCTCACCAGCAGTCAAGTAATCCAAATTCAAAGTTTTGATGGCCCAATAGGCCTTATGCTCCAATTCAAAAGGTAAGTGACATGATTTTCCATAGACCAGTTGATAAGGGGTTGTTCCTATAGGAGTTTTGAAAGCGGTTCTATAGGCCCATAATGCTTCTTGAAGTTTCTGTGACCAATCCTTTCTAGATATAGAGACAGTCTTCTCGAGGATTTGTTTTATCTCCCTATTAGATACTTCCACTTGTCCATTGGTCTGTGGGTGGTATGGTGTTGCTACTCTATGCTTAACTCCATACTTGCTTAAAAGTTTATCAAATATTCTCGATATGAAGTGTGATCCTCCATCACTTATGACTAAACGGGGGGTTCCAAACCTGGGAAATATATAATTTTTGAATAATTTGATGACTACTCTGGTGTCGTTTGTGGGTGCGGCGATAGCTTCAATCCATTTAGACACGTAGTCAACAGCTACTAATATGTACTGATTTCCAAAAGATGGTGGGAACGGTCCCATAAAGTCTATACCCCATACGTCGAAGAGTTCTACTTCTTGGATATTTCTTAACGGCATTTCATTACGTCTTGAAATATTTCCTGTGCGTTGGCATCTGTCACACTTGACAATGAAAGCATGGACATCACGCCACATAGTAGGCCAGAATAGGCCAGCTTGAAGAATCTTGGCGTAGGTCTTCGATGTGCTTGCATGTCCACCATAGGGTGCAGAATGACAATGCTCAATTATATTATTTACCTCTTCTTCTGGAACACAACGGCGGAAAATGCCATCTTTACCTCTCTTGAAAAGAAATGGTTCGTCCCAATAGAAGTTTCTCACATCACTATAGAACTTCTTCTTCCGGTGGTAGTTTAGATCAGGGGGTATGATGTCAGCGGCTAGATAATTAACAAAGTCTGCATACCAAGGTACATCACTTATGGCTAAGGATTTTTGAAAATACTCATGAGGATCTGGGTTATCTTCTTCAATGGTTTCCAGTTGGGCTATCAGTCTATCATAGGCAAAATCGTCATTTATGGGAACTGGATCAGGTTTCAGGTATTCTAGCCTAGATAGGTGATCAGCTACCACATTATCAGTGCCTTTCTTATCACGGATATCCAAATCAAACTCTTGCAGTAATAGAATCCATCGAAGTAACCTAGGCTTGGCATCCTTTTTGCTTAGTAAGTAACGAATGGCAGCATGGTCGGTGTAAACTATAATCTTGGCTCCTACTAGATAAGATCTAAATTTGTCTATTGCAAAAACTACAGCTAGGAGCTCTTTTTCGGTTGTTGCGTAGTTGAGCTGTGCAGCGTCTAGGGTTCTACTGGCATAATAAATCACATGTAACTTCTTATCTTTTCTTTGACCTAGAACGGCTCCAACAGCGTAATCACCGGCGTCACACATTATCTCAAACGGTTCTGACCAATCAGGGGGTTTCATTATAGGCGCTGAAATCAGAGCTTGCTTCAGGAGATTAAATGCTTCAGTACATTTTTCATCGAAGATAAATTCAGCATCTTTCATCAAAAGACCAGTTAAGGGTTTTGTTATTTTGGAGAAATCCTTGATAAAACGTCGGTAAAATCCGGCATGTCCAAGAAAACTTCTTATCTCCCTGATAGTCTTCGGCGGTTTTAGATTCTCTATGACTTCTATTTTTGCTTTATCTACCTCTATACCTTTTTCGGAAACTATATGTCCTAAAACAATCCCTTCGGTGACCATGAAATGACATTTCTCCCAATTTAGCACAAGGTTTACCTCCACACATCTCTCCAGGATTTTCTCAAGGTTGACAAGACAATTTTTGAAATCTGATCCACAAACTGAGAAATCGTCCATAAATACTTCCATAATTCCATCTAAATAATCAGCAAAGATAGACATCATGCAGCGTTGGAAAGTTGCAGGAGCATTACAAAGTCCAAAAGGCATTCTTCTATAGGCAAAAGTTCCAACTGGGCATGTAAAGGTAGTTTTTTCTTGATCTTCGGGGTGAATAGGTATTTGGAAGAATCCGGAATATCCATCTAAGTAACAAAAGTAAGAGTGTCTGGCTAGGCGCTCCAACATTTGGTCTATGAATGGTAATGGGAAATGGTCCTTCCTAGTTGCTTTATTTAATTTTCTATAATCTATGCACATACGCCAACCTCCATCGGTTCTTTTTGCTACAGGTTCGCCCTTCTCGTTTTGCACGACTGTGATGCCTCCTTTTTTAGGTACTACATGCACAGGACTCACCCATTTACTGTCCGAGATCTGATATATTATACCTGCCTCTAGTAACTTAAGAACTTCAGTCTTAACTACAGTACTCATTATAGGATTTATTCTTCGTTGGTGTTCTCTGGAAGGTTTTGAATCTTCTTCAAGCAAAATCCGATGCATGCATACGGATGGGCTTATTCCTTTTAGATCAGAGATCTTATATCCTAAGGCTGAGGGGTACCTACGTAAAACTTCTAATAATTGATCGGTTTCTTTTTGGTTTAAGGTAGCACTGACTATAACTGGACGATTCATATCTTTATCGAGAAATTCATATCTCAGGTTTTTAGGCAGTTCCTTAAGTTTTACGGTCGGTTTCATAGGGCAAGGCATAGGATCTGGGGTAAGAGATAAACATTCGTGAAGGTTATCATCAATGTAGGGTGTTTTATAATTGTCATCTTCCAAAATAAGGGTTGATGGCAATTTTATAGATTCAGTTTCTTCTTCTTGTTCTAATTCCCTAATGCATTCTTCGATGATATCTAAGGCATAACAGGAATCTCCTATCACAGGTGCCATAAGAAATTTTGACAATATAAATTCTATCTTCTCTTCACCTACCTCAAAAGTTAGTTTTCCTTTTTTAACATCTATTACGGCTCCAGCAGTCGATAAGAACGGTCTACCTAGGAGTATCGGTATGTCGTCATCTTCTTTAATGTCCATGACAACAAAATCAGTAGGTATAAACAACTGACCTACCCTAACAGGGACGTCTTCAAGTATGCCTATAGGGTATTTAACGGATCTATCGGCTAATTGAAGTGACATCTTAGTAGGTTGTAATTCTCCTAAGTTTAATCTCTCACAAACTGCTAAAGGCATTAAGCTCACACTAGCTCCTAGGTCTAGAAAAGCTTTTTCGATGACATGATTCCCCAAAATACAAGGAATGGAAAAATTTCCGGGATCTTTATCTTTCTTTGCTAACCTATCTTCGGAAATAGAATTACATTCCACGGGTTTCGGATCTTCAAGTCTACGTTTATTTGTAAGTATGTCTTTGAGAAACTTAGCATAAGAAGGTATTTGGGTGATGGCTTCTGTAAAAGGGATTTCTACGTGAAGTTTTTCTATAACCTTAACGAATTTTTGATATTGATTATCGATTTGGGTTTTCTTTAATCTTTGAGGGTAAGGTATTGGTGGTTTGTATGGCGGTGGTGGTACATAGGTTTTATTTTTAGGTTCTTCTCCTTTTTCTTGACTTTCCGGGGTTTCAGGCTTCTCTGGTTCCTTTTCCTCATTCCTCTCAGAAGTTTCGGGCTCACTTAATCTAGGGTTCAAAGGTTCCTTATAAGCGGTTCCACTTCGTAGAGTAATGGCATTAGCTTGCCCTTTCGGGTTCTGTTGAGGTTGTCCAGGGAACTGTCCTCCGGGTGTAGTCTGTGGGGCTTGGTTTAACGCTACCTGAGAGATCTGGGTTTCAAGCATCTTATTATGAGTAATGATTTGATCAACCTTGGTTCCTAACTGGGTAATTAGTTCGTTAACATGGACGCTTTGGTTCATGAACTCTTTGTTCTTCTGTTTTTGAGCAACGATGAAATCTTTTACAATTTCCTCAAAGCTCGGGTTTGGTGGCACAGGTTGCATAGGTTGATTTGTTCTAGGGGATTGGTAACCTTGTTGTCTCGGAGGTGCGGTATTTTGAATAGGGTTATTATTTTTGTAGGAGAAGTTTGGGTGATTCCTCCATCCAGGGTTATATGTGTTTGAAAATGGGTTCCCTTGGGTATAGTTCACTTGCTCGGTGTTGGTTTCATTTAACAGATTGCATTCGGCGGATTGGTGTCCTTGCGTTCCACATATCTCACAATTCGGCGAAACTGCGGCTACAGTATTCGGAGTTGTACACATATGTTCGACTCTTAGGGCCAACGCGTCCATTTTAGCCTGCATCATGTCTATAGAGCTTAGCTCATGTATTCCTCCTTGGGCCTCCTTCTTTTCCACTGTCGCTCGTTCTACTCCCCATGATTGATGGTTTTGGGCCATATCCTCGATAAGGGCACTAGCTTCAGGGTAAGGTTTATTCATCAGTGCGCCACCAGCGGCAGCGTCGATGGTCATTTTAGTGTTATAAAGAAGTCCATTATAGAAGGTTTGGATGATTAACCAATTTTCTAAGCCATGGTGTGGGCATGCTCTTAATAGTTCTTTATATCTCTCCCAGGCTTCGAACAACGACTCTCCTTGGTGTTGGGTAAATCTAGTTATTAGGTTTCGAAGAAGAGCGGTCTTACTCGGGGGAAAATATCTAGCAAGGAAAACTTTCCTAAGGTCATCCCAAGTGGTTATTGAATTGGGTGGAAGGGAATCTAACCATGATAGAGCTTTATCTCTGAGGGAAAAGGGAAATAATCTTAAGCGTATTGCCTCAGGAGAAGCTCCATTGGTTTTAAAGGTGTCTGCTAACTGAAGAAAGTTTTTTAAATGTTGGTTCGGGTTATCAGTAGCGAGACCTGAGAATTGTCTCTGTTGCACTAATTGCAGCAGGGATGGTTTAAGTTCAAAATTATTGGCTGGGATAGCGGGGTTTACTATACTGGAACTAGGTTCCTCGTTTGATGGTTGGGCGAAGTCCTTAAGAGGTCTTCGGTTTTGTTCTTCGGCCATAGCTATCCTATTCCTATGGAAAAATAAACGTGCGCGAGCGTAACGTTCAGGTTCAGCTAGAGGGTCTACTAAACTTCCGGCACTGCGAGTCTTTCGCATTGACCGGTGGGTAACAACCTTAGTCTAAACGGTATAACTACAGGGTAATGAAATTTGACGATATTGGTCCCCGGCAACGGCGCCAAAAACTTGATGCGTGTTTTTCGCAAGTGTACGAATCACGTCAAAGTAATATAAAAGATTATCGAATCCACAGAGACCAAGTGTCAATCTATCAAACCTGTTGTTATGGTGTGTATCTAAGGCAACTATTTTTAAGGGTTTTAATAAGGGTGCAATGGTAAATAAAATTATAATTTTAAATAATAAATAAAGACAGGCTCGAATGTAATTCACGTAATCAATGATAATCCAGTACTTGTTAGTGGAACTACTTATGGGCAGTGTTTTCTTCTTTGAAAAGAACTAATTTAACAGGAACTGTCGCTTTCGCGTATTCAGAACCGAGTTGTACTCTCTAATCAACCCCTCCTATTGTCACGGATAAAAAGGTGCGTACTGCGTTAGAGTAGTAAACCTATTTTTAAGAAATATAGTATCTTAACTAAGTTGAAAAGTATTTTAACCTGGACTTCTTAGCAAAAAGAGGTTCTTGCGAACCAGAGTTTAAACTTCCTAACGCGTCCGAAAATCGTTTTAAAATCTCTTTTCTTTTTAATCTAAAATCTCCTAATGAACTATACAAAGCGCTTTTGGCTGTTTTTTGAAATAGTTAAAAACAATTATTTGAATTGAAAGATAAAATAGCCCTTAGGTGTTTCCACGAACAATTATACTGATTACTGGTTTAATTACGATCCTTACATTCTAACCTTTATGGAATTAGTTAGACATGATAAAGTAAATATTCTTTTTATAGTTTTTCATAAAAGTAATTTAAAGCGAGTGCAGGAAATAAACAACGTAAATGTGCGAGTGCAGGAAATAAACAACGTAAATGTGCGAGTGCAGGAAATAAACAAAGTAAATGTGCGAGTGCAGGAAATAAACAACGTAAATGTGCGAGTGCGGGAAATAAACAAAATAAAAGCGAGGCAGAAATAAATAAAAGTAAAGTACGAACTTGAATTAAAATGGCGGCAGGATTAACTTCCTCCAGAGTGCTCCAAAACTCGAACCACAGACAGATTACAGACTCGATCACTCGATTGCAGAGGCACCCCGATGTGGAATGGCAACTGCTTTATAACTGATATATGCCTAGAGAATTCTAATTCTGGATGAAGAAAAACGAAAATCTAAGGTCCTATTTATAGTAAAAACTGAAAGCATGAAATGACCGGGACGCCCCTCCACTAAAAAGTGGAGGTTACTGATTTTGGCCTTGTGGCGCCCGCCACAGGCCTATGGCGCCCGCCATGGTCCCTACAGGGGATGATGGAGTGGGGAACGTGGGTCTTGGAGGTTGAGGAGTGGTCTTGAGACGTGGCCACGTCATGGCTAACCCCATGGCGCCCGCCACGGTGGGTGCCGTAAGTGCAAAATGCTGAATTTCTAGGTTTTCGTCCGTTTTCACTCCTTTTTCGCTCCTTTTCCCGATTCAAGCTCCGATTATTATAAAAACCTGAAAACATAAGAAAACAAAGCAATAACAAAGCAAAACAACAATAAAAGCTAAGAATGCATGCGAAATCGGAGTCAGAAATACGGTGAATTTTAGTGTGATCAGAGGATTGCTCAAATGGTAAGTCATCTGAGTTCAGAAAAGTGTTTGTGAGAGGTAAGTGTGTTGAGTTCTCTCCTCAAATCATAAATCAATACCTAGGAAGAGAAACTGATGGACCCAATGAGCTAGGTAAGACAGATAATCAAGTCTGTAAGGTGATCACAGCAAACCAGGTCAAGGCATGGCCTGTGAAGGGAAAGCTCTCAGTGAGCATGCTTACCAGAAAATATGCCATGCTGAACAGGATTGGTACAGCTAACTGGGTGCCTACCAACCACACCTCTTCAATCTCCACTGGCCTGGCCAGGTTTGTTTATGTTGTGGGAACTCAGACCAAGCTGGACTATGGAGCTTACATTTTTGATCAGACCCTGAAGCATGCCAGCTCCTCTGCAACAAAGCTACCAATAGCTTTTCCTTCATTGCTATGTGGTATAATATTAAGCCAATATCCTGGGATTTTAACTGAGAAGGACACAGTCTGTAAGAGAGAAAGCCCCCTGGCTTTTCACTACAAGTTATTCCTCAGTCATCATGCAGCAGATGTTGAAGCACCTTCTGGGACATCTGCAGGTCCTTCAACTGCTAAGAATCCAATCTCCAAGAAGGCTTTAATTGCTGAACTCAAAAGCACCTGCAAAGAGCTTGAAGCTAGAAAGCAGAAGCTTGAGGAAATCATTCAAAGGTTGGAGAGTGAAGAAGACCAGAAAGCTGCCTCTGATGAAGACAGTGAAGCTGATGAAGAAACAGAAGCTGATGAAGAAACTGAGAGTGATGAATCTGAGTGATCATTGTATGTGAGGCAAATGTAATGACAGCAATGTATTTCTAGAATAGTGTCTTTGGTCCCTAATTTTGTGTCTACCAAGGGGGAGAACAACAATAAATTGTATTGCTGTTTAATTAATGAATGAAAGTTTGCTTCTGAACTGAATAAGTTTTTTTCTGTTGCAACAAGACTGGATACATATATGTTTGAGGGGGAGTAATCTCAAATAAGAATCAACAGAAAAATAATGCTATACTCTGATAAAAGGAACTTCTGCTGCACTCTGATAACCAGAAAAGATGTTAGCCAAAAATTAGCCAAAGGGGGAGTTTGTAGATGTTTAAGTATTGGCAGAATTTTTGACCAAACAAGAAATGTTAAATTCAGTTCAGAATGTCCTATCAGATGTTAGGACATTATCAAACAGAGTATATGAACTTATTTCAGGATGTCTTACCAGATGTTGGGACATTGTGTAAATGACTAAGTTCAGTTTTTCAGGATGTCCCAACAGATGTTGAGACATCTCAAACCTGCTTCCAGAATTAATTATTGACTAACTAATCAGAGATGTTTAAGGAGAGTTATCTGGAATTAATTAATGATGGATAAAAACAGAACAAGGCGCATCTGTAGGGAGTTTTATATTGAAGATTCAGATTAAAACAGAAGACCTAAATCACCTAGAATCTAGGAAGTAACAAACCCTAAATTCAAGGTGGAAGCTGCATGTGCATTAGGGCTGGATCATCCTACAGAAAGCCCAAATTACAGATACCTATTTAAGCAACAGAAACTCATAGTATTGTGTACGAATTTCAGAAGACCAAATAGGGTGTCTAGTGTTTTAATAGCAGGTGTTTTTAATTGTACCACTTTATGAGCTTTTAAGCAAAAGTGCATTTGTGACTTGATTGAAACTGTGAAGTAAGATCAAGCTGTATTGTTTGAAGAATGTCTTCAATTTCATTAAACTTGTAAACTTGATCACTGTGTGATTGAGGGGGAGTGAGTAGGGTACTCTTATCTAAGGTGTGTCTTAGGTAGAAATTGCATTGGGTAGTTATTAAGTGATAGATTAAACAGGGTGGTTTAAGTCTAGAATTAATATTACTTATAGTGGATTTCCTCCTGGCTTGGTAGCCTCCAGATGTAGGTGTGGTTATACACTGAACTGGGTTAACAAACTTCTGTGTTGTTTACTTTTCTTGCTATTTAAGTTTTGGTTAAATTTGTCAAGTGTCCTATCAAGTGTTGGGACATCTCTTAGGACATCTCATACCTGATCACAGAATTTCAATTGGCATCAGAGCAGGCACCCTGCCTGTTTATACTGGGTGAGATCTAGGGAATACAAATTCTGTAACATGTACAGAGATATAGGGTCAGTAAATAGACCACCTATTCTGGATGGATCTAATTATGACTACTGGAAGCCAAGAATGATTGCATTCTTAAAATCACTTGACAACAGGGCATGGAGAGCAGTCAACATTGGATGGGATTATCCTGTCCAAGATACTAAAGATGGTTCAAAAGTGCTGAAACCTGAAGAAGAATGGAGTAAGGAAGAAGAAGATTCAGCACTAGGCAACTCAAAGGCCTTAAATGCTTTATTCAATGGCATTGATAGGAACATCTTCAGACTTGTACATCATTGTGAGCTAGCCAAAGATGTGTGGGATACTCTCAAAACAACTCATGAAGGAACATCAAAGGTAAAAATGTCAAGGCTTCAACTTCTCACTACCAAGTTTGAAAACATGAGAATGAAGGAAGATGAATCAATTCATGAATTCTACATGAATATCTTGGATATAGCCAATACTTCTGGAGCATTGGGAGAAAAAATGACTGATGAAAAGCTTGTAAGAAAGATTCTCAGATCTTTGCCAAAAAGATTTGATATGAAAGTCACAGCAATAGAAGAAGCTCAAGACATTTGCTCTATGAAAGTTGAAGAACTCATTGGTTCCCTTCAAACTTTTGAGATGGGAATGAATGACACAAATTCTAAAAAGAACAAAAGCATAGCCTTGGTTTCAAATACTGATGAAGAAGAAGATGATGAATCAGCAAATGATAAAAGCTTATCAGACAATCTTGCTATGCTTGGAAGACAATTCAAACAGATTCTCAGAGGTATGGAAGGCAAATCCAATTCCAGTGGAAGATTCACAAACTCTTCTGAAAACAAGAGAACTTATGATGCTAACAGAAGATCAAATCTTGCTGAAAAGACCAGTCAAGAAAAAGGAATCAAGTGCCATGGGTGTGAAGGATATGGACACATCAAGAAGGAATGTCCTACCTTCTTAAAAAGACAAAAGAAGGGACTATCTGTAACCTGGTCTGATGAAGACTCAGGAGGAGATTCAGAAGAAGAATCAGCTAAGCATATTACTGCTTTAGCTGGACTGTGTGAATATGATAGTGATTCTAGTTGTGGAGAGCTTACTTATGCAGATCTTGAGCAAGCTTTCAAAGATCTATACAAGAGAAGCACTGAAATATGCAGTGAGGTTATAAAGCTAAAGAAGCAGAATGAGGTATTAGAAGATGAAAAAGCAAGTGATCAAGTAATCATTGATACCTTGAAAAGTGAAGTAACTCTTCTCAACTCTAAGTTGGAACATATGTCCAAATCCGTTAGAATGTTGAACAGCAGCTCAAATACACTGGATGTTATTCTCAGCAATAATAAACATTTAGGGGACAAAAGTGGACTGGGATATAACAGAGATGAAGCAAGCTCTAGCAAAACTACTTCAAAAACTACACAGTCAAACAAGATGTCCCAACAGATGCTTCAACATCAGAACACAAAGACAAACATAATGTTCCAACAGATGTCTCAACATTCTGGAAAGAACAAAATGAAGAAGAAGTATCAAAGATGGAGATGCCATCACTGTGGAAGATTTGGGCATATCAAACCGCACTGTTATAAGCTACATGGATATCCAAATCAGATGTATCAGCAACCTTCCAAAAAGAAAGTAGAAGGTACCAAGAAAGTGCTGCATAGACATCAAAGAAATCAGCAACCTCCTAAGCAGAAGACAGAGGTCATCAAGAAGGTTTGGAGACCAAAAGCTGGCACTCAGACTGATCAAAGCCACATACCCAAGAAGAAGATCAACAATCAAGCTTGGAGATCAGCTGAACAACACACAGGGCAGAGGCATCAAAAGAAATCTCAACTCATCTGGTCAAAGAAAAGTACTGCATATATAGCACATACATCACTAAGAGTATCAGCTAAAGAAGACTGGTACTTTGACAGTGGATGTTCAAGACACATGACTGGATTGAAGAATCTGCTTGTAAACTTAAAATCACATTCATCCAGGTATGTAACATTTGGAGATGGAGCTAAAGGAGAAATCAAAGGAGTTGGGACCTTGGACTGTCAAGATGTTCCAAGACTAGATGATGTGTTGCTAGTTAAAGGTTTAACTGCTAACCTGATCAGTATAAGTCAATTATGTG
This sequence comes from Lathyrus aphaca, assembly GCA_963966055.1. Taxonomy (NCBI): domain Eukaryota; kingdom Viridiplantae; phylum Streptophyta; class Magnoliopsida; order Fabales; family Fabaceae; genus Lathyrus; species Lathyrus aphaca. The sequence continues at coordinate 20,774,730 of OZ014521.1, forward strand.
ATCAAGGATGCAGTGTAAACTTCACAAAAACTGAATGCATAGTGACTAACAAAGAACAAGAAGTGGTCATGAAAGGAGCCAGGTCAAAAGACAACTGTTACATGTGGGAGCCACTAGACTTCAGTCCCACTTCAACTTGCTCTCTAGCTAAAGAAGAAGAAGTAAAACTATGGCACCAAAGACTAGGCCATCTTCATTTCAGAGGCATAAAGAAGATCATATCTATGGATGCTGTAAGAGGTATCCCTAAACTGAAGATTGATGATGGCAAAATATGTGGTGAATGTCAAATAGGCAAACAAACCAAGATGTCCCATCCAAAGCTCCAACATCTGACAACTTCCAAAGTTTTGGAACTTTTACATATGGATCTTATGGGACCTATGCAAGTTGAAAGTCTTGGTGGTAAGAGGTATGCCTATGTGGTGGTTGATGAATTTTCAAGATATACATGGATAAATTTCATCAAAGAAAAGTCTGATGTATTTGATGTATTCAAAGAATTATGTCAAAGATTACAAAGGGAAAAATCCAGCTGTGTGATTAGAATTAGAAGTGATCATGGAAAAGAATTTGAGAATCAAAAGTTCTTAGATTTCTGCTCTTCAGAAGGAATCAATCATGAATATTCTTCACCAATCACTCCTCAACAGAATGGGATTGTTGAGAGGAAGAATAGAACTATTCAAGAATCTGTAAGAGCTATGATCCATGCTAAAAAGTTACCTCTGTATTTCTGGGCTGAAGCTATGAACACTGTCTGCTACATCCATAACAGAGTTACCTTGAGAAAAGGAACTTTGTCCACAATATATGAAGTCTGGAAGGGCAGAAAACCCACTGTTAAGTACTTTCATGTGTTTGGAAGTAACTGCTATATTCTGGCAGATAGGGAGCAAAGGATAAAAATGGATCCTAAAAGTGATGAAGGGATTTTCCTTGGATACTCTATAAACAGCAGAGCATATAGAGTATTTAATTCTAGAACCAAGGTTATCATGGAGTCCATAAATGTGATAATTGATGATGATTCTACAGATGTCCCAGAAGATGTTGGAACATCTGCTGATATCAAGATTGAAGCTGAAGAAAAGAATGATCAATATAACTTCACTCAAACTGATACAAGGACAGAAGAATCAAGCAAACCTCCCTCCATCAGAATACAGAAGGATCATCCCAAAGATTTGATAATTGGTGATCCCAACAGAGGTGTGAGCACTAGATCAAGAGAATTGATTTCAGGTTCTTGTTTTGTTTCCAAAATAGAACCTAAAAATATCAAGGAAGCTCTCACTGATGAATACTGGATTTGTGCTATGCAAGAGGAATTAGGTCAATTCACAAGGAATGAAGTGTGGAATCTTGTTCCTAGACCTGATGACATAAATGTGATTGGTACAAAATGGGTGTATAAGAACAAGTCAAATGAACAAGGAGTTGTTACAAAGAACAAAGCTAGACTTGTAGCTCAAGGATACACTCAAATTGAAAGGGTAGACTTTGATGAAACCTTTGCACCAGTAGCAAGGCTTGAATCAATCAGACTGCTGTTGGGAATTGCTTGTATCTTGAAGTTCAAGCTATTTCAAATGGATGTGAAAAGTGCCTTTTTAAATGGCTACCTTAATGAAGAAGTATATGTAGAACAGCCTAAAGGATTTGTTGATCCAAGCTGTCCAAATCATGTATACAAACTAAAGAAGGCACTTTATGGGTTGAAGCAAGCTCCAAGGGCATGGTATGAAAGACTGACCACATTTCTTATCAAGCAAGGATACAGAAAAGGTGGGATTGATAAAACCCTGTTTGTTAAAGATGAAGAAGGAAATGTCATGATTGCTCAAATATATGTTGATGACATTGTCTTTGGTGGGATGTCTGACAGGATGGTCAAACATTTTGTCAAGCAGATGGAATCTGAATTTGAAATGAGCCTAGTAGGAGAGTTAACCTACTTTCTTGGTCTGCAAATAAAGCAAATGGAAGACTCAATGTTCATTTCCCAAAGTAAGTACTCCAAGAACATAGTCAAGAAATTTGGAATGGAAAATGCTTCTCATAAAAGAACTCCTGCCCCCACACATTTAAAGCTGACTAAAGATGAAAAGGGTGAGAATGTAGATCAAAGCTTATACAGAAGCATGATTGGAAGCTTGTTATACTTGACTGCTAGCAGACCAGACATTGCATTTGCAGTAGGAGTTTGTGCAAGATATCAAGCTGATCCAAAAGTCAGTCATCTCAATCAAGTCAAGAGAATTCTTAAATATGTTAATGGTACTTGTGACTATGGCATAATGTACTTTCATGGTTGCAAACCAATTCTCACTGGCTTCTGTGATGCTGATTGGGCTGGAAGTGCTGATGACAGAAAAAACACTTCAGGAGGATGCTTCTTTCTAGGAAACAATTTGATTTCTTGGTTCAGTAAGAAACAGAATTGTGTATCCTTATCTACAGCTGAAGCTGAATATATAGCAGCTGGAAGCAGTTGTTCTCAGTTGGTTTGGATGAAGCAAATGCTCACTGAGTACAATGTCCCACAGGATGTCATGACATTGTACTGTGACAACTTAAGTGCAATAAACATATCAAAGAATCCTATCCAACATAGCAGGACCAAGCATATTGATATCAGACATCATTTCATCAGAGATCTTGTAGAAGAAAAGGTGATTTTATTGGAGCATGTAGCTACAAATCTGCAGTTAGCTGATATCTTTACCAAAGCATTGGATGCTACACAATTTGAGAACTTAAGGGGCAAACTTGGAATCTGTTTATGTGATATTTAGCAGTTAATGAGATGTGCCAACATGTCATATGACATTGTATGGCATAAGTTCCAGATGGCAAAACCAGTCTGGACAAGATCCTTGGGAATTCCATTCCTAATCATTTGCACTGTAACGACTACTTATTTAGTAACTGTTTATAAGAAGCTATCAAGATTCTCATCATACTATCACAAGCGAATCACATTAACTAGCTATCCTTCAGAAATCATAAACCCTAAAGCTGTTCATCCATCTTCCTCAACAATGTCTCAAAACCCTAACACAACTGAGGAAGTTCTCAACAAGGAAGACGTAGTTCATGCCACTCCCATCTCTGTAGTACCAATGCAATCAACCCCATTGGACGAACTCAGGGGAAGCGTTTCTCACACTAAAAAGGCAAGAACTCCAAAGAGAACTAAAGATCAAGTACGCAGCAAAGCAAAAGGCATTCCCTCTCCTGCTAACAGGCCCCCAAACTCTTCAAAATATGTTGATGATTCCATCAAGGAGATTGTCAACCAAATTCTTTTTGAACAAAGAGTGGTGAGTGGGATCTCTGTTCCTTTGAACACCATGCCTGCACCTCAAGAAGAACCAGCTCAAACTGCAAAGGACACTCCTGCAGAACAAGATGTCCCAACAGATGTTGGAACATCTGCAGATGAGAAAGAAAATTCATCTGATGCTGATACTGAACAGACTGAGGACCAGAAAAAGGCCTCAAGTGAAAGTGATAAAGAAAACTCTGAGGATCAGATCAAAGCCTCAAATGAAGATCAAATCCCTGCTGATCAAACAGCTGAAGAGGAGACTGCTCAATCTCCTCCAGTGGTCAACCTGGAGCAGGACTCTGATGCAGAAATCATAGCATCTGTTAAACCCAGCATAGCCAAAAGGCTAAGGTCCAGGAAAGGAAAGATGCAAGTTGAACCTGCCATTCCTGAGAAGAAGAAGGCTAGTCCAAAGAAAGGCAAGGCTAAAGCTACCTTTGGTCCAACAAAACCATGGAGCAAAGTCCAAACCCAGAAGAGAAAAGCTGCCACACCATCAGATTCAGATGTTGAATCAGATGTCCCAACATCTCCTCCCAAGAAGAGACCAGCACCATCTAGAGCTTCAACTGCTGTACCAGAAGCTCCCTTGGACAACATATCATTCCATCATGTCTCTAGTGTTAACAGATGGAAATATGTGTACCAAAGAAGGGTTGCCCTAGAAAGAGAACTGAGCAGCAATGCACTTGAGTGCACTGAACTGATTGATCTCATCTCTGCTGCAGGACTATTCAAAACAGTCTAAGACCTCTCTCCCTGCTATGAACTTCTTGTCAAAGAGTTCATTGTGAATCTTCAGGAGGATTGCTCAAATGGTAAGTCATCTGAGTTCAGAAAAGTGTTTGTGAGAGGTAAGTGTGTTGAGTTCTCTCCTCAAATCATAAATCAATACCTAGGAAGAGAAACTGATGGACCCAATGAGCTAGGTAAGACAGATAATCAAGTCTGTAAGGTGATCACAGCAAACCAGGTCAAGGCATGGCCTGTGAAGGGAAAGCTCTCAGTGAGCATGCTTACCAGAAAATATGCCATGCTGAACAGGATTGGTACAGCTAACTGGGTGCCTACCAACCACACCTCTTCAATCTCCACTGGCCTGGCCAGGTTTGTTTATGCTGTGGGAACTCAGACCAAGCTGGACTATGGAGCTTACATTTTTGATCAGACCCTGAAGCATGCCAGCTCCTCTGCAACAAAGCTACCAATAGCTTTTCCTTCATTGCTATGTGGTATAATATTAAGCCAATATCCTGGGATTTTAACTGAGAAGGACACAGTCTGCAAGAGAGAAAGCCCCCTGGCTTTTCACTACAAGTTATTCCTCAGTCATCATGCAGCAGATGTTGAAGCACCTTCTGGGACATCTGCAGGTCCTTCAACTGCTAAGAATCCAATCTCCAAGAAGGCTTTAATTGCTGAACTCAAAAGCACCTGCAAAGAGCTTGAAGCTAGAAAGCAGAAGCTTGAGGAAATCATTCAAAGGTTGGAGAGTGAAGAAGACCAGAAAGCTGCCTCTGATGAAGACAGTGAAGCTGATGAAGAAACAGAAGCTGATGAAGAAACTGAGAGTGATGAATCTGAGTGATCATTGTATGTGAGGCAAATGTAATGACAACAATGTATTTCTAGAATAGTGTCTTTGGTCCCTAATTTTGTGTCTACCAAGGGGGAGAACAACAATAAATTGTATTGCTGTTTAATTAATGAATGAAAGTTTGCTTCTGAACTGAATAAGTTTTTTTCTGTTGCAACAAGACTGGATACATATATGTTTGAGGGGGAGTAATCTCAAATAAGAATCAACAGAAAAATAATGCTATACTCTGATAAAAGGAACTTCTGCTGCACTCTGATAACCAGAAAAGATGTTAGCCAAAAATTAGCCAAAGGGGGAGTTTGTAGATGTTTAAGTATTGGCAGAATTTTTGACCAAACAAGAAATGTTAAATTCAGTTCAGAATGTCCTATCAGATGTTAGGACATTATCAAACAGAGTATATGAACTTATTTCAGGATGTCTTACCAGATGTTGGGACATTGTGTAAATGACTAAGTTCAGTTTTTCAGGATGTCCCAACAGATGTTGAGACATCTCAAACCTGCTTCCAGAATTAATTATTGACTAACTAATCAGAGATATTTAAGGAGAGTTATCTGGAATTAATTAATGATGGATAAAAACAGAACAAGGCGCATCTGTAGGGAGTTTTATATTGAAGATTCAGATTAAAACAGAAGACCTAAATCACCTAGAATCTAGGAAGTAACAAACCCTAAATTCAAGGTGGAAGCTGCATGTGCATTAGGGCTGGATCATCCTACAGAAAGCCCAAATTACAGATACCTATTTAAGCAACAGAAACTCATAGTATTGTGTACGAATTTCAGAAGACCAAATAGGGTGTCTAGTGTTTTAATAGCAGGTGTTTTTAATTGTACCACTTTATGAGCTTTTAAGCAAAAGTGCATTTGTGACTTGATTGAAACTGTGAAGTAAGATCAAGCTGTATTGTTTGAAGAATGTCTTCAATTTCATTAAACTTGTAAACTTGATCACTGTGTGATTGAGGGGGAGTGAGTAGGGTACTCTTATCTAAGGTGTGTCTTAGGTAGAAATTGCATTGGGTAGTTATTAAGTGATAGATTAAACAGGGTGGTTTAAGTCTAGAATTAATATTACTTATAGTGGATTTCCTCCTGGCTTGGTAGCCTCCAGATGTAGGTGTGGTTATACACTGAACTGGGTTAACAAACTTCTGTGTTGTTTACTTTTCTTGCTATTTAAGTTTTGGTTAAATTTGTCAAGTGTCCTATCAAGTGTTGGGACATCTCTTAGGACATCTCATACCTGATCACAGAATTTCACATAGGATTTAGAGTGGGCAGTCATGTGGCTTGCGTGGTTTTGAGCACGTGTAGTTTTCACGAGTCCCACACCCAGATCAGGCTCTCTTGGGATATGTTTTATACTGCCTAGGCAGACCATAGAATGTTCCCACCTGAGCTGCTAACACTGGGAACCGATCATCGAGGACCTTAGTGGAAACAACCCTCTCTAGTGGTGACAGTGGCAGACCACATTGTGGCAAACCCATTCACACCCGAGGGCCCACTAGGAATCGCATAGGATGACCTTCGAGATGAATGTACTATTGTTTCTCGACTTCAGTGCTTGAAGCCGGGAACTTATGAGGGATGCTTGTTTTTTCGGACTCAGCTGAGGCCTCCCTGGGTAGTACATAATGCCAAACTGATTCCCTGATTTGGTCATGAGCCATTTTTCGGAAATGGTGAACGTATTATTGCTACTCGACTTTGAGAGTCCGTGATGTTGACCCGTAGTAGCACACCGGTGAGATTGGGAGGGGTTTACAGGTTTGCAGGAACCCTAAACTTCCAACATACCCGCTTTTTCCAGTGTTACTCTGTGATATTATCCGGTCCTATATGATATTTGGTTAAGAATACTGGAACTTCTGCACAGAGATAATGATATTATGACTCTTCACCAACACTTGGTTATCTGATCCACACTAGCGTCGGACTGCTGATCACATACCAGTTGCATACATGACATCATGACATTTTAGCATACATGTTCAGTCATTTCTAAGGATCACATATCTGAATTCAATCGTCGGATTTTTTCTGCATCAAAACATGGATCAAAACCGATAGATTCCTTGGAAATAACTGAACATGGCATTTGCATACATCCTTGCATTTTTGACAGGTGTTTGTCGCTCCCGACAAATGACACCGGATCATATGAAGGTACAGACGCGAACGGTCGGCGAAGGGAACAGTGAGAACACACAGCCGTGAACTCACTGGAGAATGAATAGAGTCGCCAGCTAGGCATTTTTATCCCGGAGGAAAGGTAATGCTGCATAGACCTAGAAAAAGATGGATAAGACGGTTTGCGAACCAGAGAGACTGAGAAAGGGGGTTGGTTACAACCTGGGAAGGTATTAGCACCCAGATTGTCCGTCGTACTCGACGGGATCCACGCTTAAAAGATTTGTGTTTAAAAGGGGTAGTGTCAGTGCAATTTGTGTGTAAATAGCTGAAAAAAGATGTACAGGTGTCAGTGTATGAGAAGTGAAGTGTGATATATACAGTGTCAGTGTGAGACCAGGAATGAGATGCTCATGATAATGAGGCTAAAGAATGAAGCTGGAAAGAGGGGGAATATACAGAGACTTTTGTTCGATAACTGTTAAGTTATGCCTACGTATCCTCTCGTGCAATGAGGAAGTCAGAACACCGTAGTTCGACCCAAAGAGACTGAAAGATGAATTGACTTGTGAACTGCTTACTTGTCTATGCTCAAGTGTATGACCTGTCTGGCTCAGGTGCGAACTGTCTTGCATTAGACGGAAGAAGCAAGTTCTCGTTTATGAGTGAAGGTGATGAGAAAAGAATCCCGAAGGAGACGATTATTGTTTGTTTTTTTGTATTTTTAGTCTTTTATTGCTTTTGAAAGTTTGTCATAAGTTAATGAGCTTAAGCCTAAACCAATGGGTTAGTAAACTCGTCACATCTTCCCTCTGATTAGGGGTAATGAGAATACCTTAAGTGTGAAGTCAGATTCTCACACTTAATCACCTTTGATGTAGGATTAAGATCATTAACCTACTTGTGATTATTTAGATGTTTTTGGTGTTTTTGTTTAGTGTTGAGTAATGAGGTTAAGCCATAATCAAGGATTAAACAGACCCATTACACCATCCTAAAAGAAGGATAATAGATGAGAATGTTTAAGCTGAGGAAAACTCCTCAACTTAATCCATGATTAGGGATTAAACCCATGACAAAACAAACCTTTGATTAAGTGGATTTTATTTAATGGTATGATGATGAAGTGAATTTTATGGTTTGTAAGACAACTTGAGGGGGACTTGTCCATTAACACTAGGGTTAGTCCTTCTTAACCACTTAAGGAAGAATTAGAACCCTAATGCAAGGCCCAAGTTACAAGTGTGATGTCTTGATATTTATTAAGTGAATTGATTAAGAGATTTAAACACCTTAAGGGTTTAATACTTAGGATTAAATTTATACACTCCATCCTAAGAGAAGGATGCAGGCATAAGCTTAATCACAAAGTCTTAAAGCCTTTAGGGTTTAGTCCCTGATTATGAGATGAGAAGAGAAGACTCAAGGAGAGACACAAAGGTAAAACTATGAGGGGACTAATCAAAACCCTAATTCATTGTCATGCTTGGTTGATCCTAAGGTTTGTGAGGTTTTCAAGAACAATCTTCAGAGGAGCCACCAGGAAGCAGATGAACAGGATCAAGAGAAACAAAATGACTTGCTTCATTCAAGAAGTCAAGTCACTTGAAGAAAGAAAGTGGGAGGAAGAAGAATGAGCAAGCTCAAACTCAAACACAAATAGAATGCAGCAATGGATGCAAGAGAGATGAAAAGAAAAGTTATGAGAAGTGAAGGCAAATCCACTTCTCAAGTTTACTTACCACCTGCAATGTTAGAAAGAAAATGCAATGCAATGCAAGATGAGATGAGATGATATGATGCTAAGCAAAACCAGAAGCATGTTGATGATGATTATGATGCTATGAGGTGCTTCAAACATGAGGCAAGACAATGGGGATGTTCATACAAGATCATGAATGCAAATGATGCAAGCTAAGGAGCATGAACAAACATGAAATGTTATGAAGCATACAAGACAAATGACATGGCAAGTATGTAATGCAATGATCAAAGATGCTTTCTACATGTCTTAAGATGTCAAATGAATCATAAGAATGCACAAAATGCAATGACAAGTCATGTTATGCAAGGAAATGCAAGAGGGATGCAAATGAAAGCCCAAATTAGGGTTTATGGATCAAACATCAAACACAAACCAAAAACAGAAGCAAACCTCATGATAAAAAATGGAAAATGGCACCCAAAGAAACCCTAGACCTATAATAAACCACTGCCCAAAGGGGAGCTCTCAACTCTCAACCAAACTCAAGATATGAATTTTCTAAGTTATTAGGGTTTTTTAGGGTTCTTAACAAAATAAATGCCAATCAATTAGAAAATGCAAGAACAATTCATGGCCTTTTTATCCTTGAAAATACATGCTAAACACAAAACAATGCAAGAAGAACCAATGTCTCAACCTTCTTCAAAAGGCAGAAATGAATTTTCAAACTTATGATCAAAATAATGCATAAAAAATGATTTAATTCAATGAAAAATTCTTAAAGTGCATCAAGATCAAAAAAGAAATTTGGTTTGAAGTTGGACAATGTTTCTAAATGTCTTAGAACATTTCATGAATTTTTTTGTAATTTTTAAATACCTAAAAGTATTTTTAATTAATTAATTCTCATTAATCAATTAAAAATAATCTTTTAAATTTTTAAAAATACTTTTTTAGTGATAAAAATAAAACTAAAAAATATTTTTGGGTTTTAAAAATTAGTGAAACTCTTGACAAAAAGTTTCATAATTTTTAAAACATTTTTGCTATTTTAAATAAATTGTACAAAACAAATGAATTAAAATGAATTAAAAATGAAATTAAACTGAAATAAACAAAAGTCAAGTGATCTGATGGTGGAGATTCAAATGGAAACACGCGCGCGTTGACCTGGCGCCAAATCCAAAGGCCAGAATTCAAATTTCGCTAATCAATGCTTATGCCCTAATCTCGCCGTTAAACACACTCAGATGACCGGAACAGTGTTCCGGTCATCTTCTCCGTTCAATCAAAATCCCTAACTCACTCCATACGCATCTAAAATGAATTCTAAGAACCCAGAAATGATTCTCACAAGCTCACGAATCAAAACCCCCAATCAAAACAAATTTATGTTTCCTAAATCAACTGAATCGAAGAAGAAGAAAACTAGGGCACGCAGGTTTCAGAGAGAAATTAAATGCTCATTTCATCACCATTTCAAAAACTAAGAACATCAGGATGATCAGGACAACACAAAGAACAAGTTTGTAACAAGAAAAATGATTTCTGGAAAAATAATTTTCGAGCTACCTGAGATTTGAAGCTTTCAGTTTAGGAACTTTCTGGCCACCTCTCCTTGTGCAATCTACTCCTTAGAACCTCTTGATGATGTTTGAATGCTCAAATGGAGTTTAAGTTGGATGGTTGATGAGTTTCGAAAGCTTCTGTTCAAGCTTGATCAGAAATGGCAATGGCGAAATAGGCACTTTCAGGTCATGGTGAGGGGTTGTTTATGATCCTGAGGGTGAATGGAGAAGGTCTATGGTGTTTGTTTGTGTGTTTGTGAGCTGTGAAGAGAGTTTCGAATGAAACTGCAAGTTGGAGTGAAAATGGTGAAGTGGTGTTATGGCTTGTTTCAGGCTGGGTTCTTGGTTGCTTTTGACTCAATGAGACATGGTGAGATGATTAGTGAAAATGGTTTGGATGTTTGAAGCCTGGACAGAGAGATTCGAAGAAGTTTGCAAAAGGGAGTGTGTTTGAGTATGTGATGGTGATAGTTTCAGCCTTGCCTCCTTTATGTTTTGGCCAGCATTTGGATAGTATAAACAATTGCAAGTGGCTGGGGGATGTGACATGTCCTGCTGTGATTGGGATGTCTACTTTTGCATAAAGTCCACCTTTTGTGTAAGTGAGGCATGGCTCAAAGTCTAGGCAAGTACAAGGTTGGTTCTGGTGCAGCATGGTGAGAGAGAGGTCTAGCAAAGCTCAGCACTCAAGGCTGCAAGTTGGTGAGAGGTGATCATGAGTTTTTGCAACTTGTTGCTTTTTTGAACTTTCATGAGAAAAGTCAAGTTACATGAACTATAACCATGGGCATTCTTGGTTCAATTCTGATTTTATGACTTAGAGACATGTTTGTGTGAAGGTTTGATACCAATTAGAAGCTGCAATTTGACTTGGAGGAGATGAAATATGATATAAGAACACACATGGACCCCTTTGAGTTGATTGGTTGCCTTTGGAGTGGCTCAAGAGGCTTTGGGATTGCTCAGATCACAAACCCTAGGTGCAGATGCCTTAGAAACTATCCAGTGAGTCAAAAATGAGATGTGAGATGATATGTTTGTGTTTATGCATATGAGGATGATCACAAGCCATGGTGTGAATGGGTGAGGGCAAATTTGGGGTGTTTACAGCTGCCCCTATTCAAACATGAGTTAGCTGTGCAGGATGTAAGCGACGGCTTAACAGGCCAAACAAGATAACTTGTGGTTGAATATCAAAGACAGTCCAAAATTTGCACTCACAGAATGAAGAAGAAAAGGGATATAGATTGTAAGAGCAAAACAAAGTATATTGTAAAGTATGGGCGACGGAGGACGACCGTCGAGCAGAGGACGACTGCTGGGTAAAGTGGTATGTGAAGCAAAGCGATGACGGGGACGGCCGACATGCTGGTAAAGTGCAGGAAATAAAGCGATGACGGGGACGGCCGACATGCTAGGGATAAAAAAGAGTAAAGCTAAGACGGGGACGGCCGACTAGCTGGGAAAAACAAGTAAAGCTAAGACGGGGATGGCCGACTAGCTGGGGAAAAAAGGTAAAGCTAAGACGGGGACGGCCGACTAGCTGGGGAAAATAGGATATTATGATGGGGACGGCCATCAAGATAAAGCTGCAAAGTTCCCTGGGATTAATGAAACATGACGGGGACGGCCATCAAGTTCATAAAGGTCAAGTTACCAAAGATGGGGACGGCCATCGGGCTAAAAAGGAAAAGGGACCACGACGGGGACGGCCATCGGGTTAAAGAATAAATGAAATAAACAGATGATGGGGTACGGCCATCAAAGGTGAAGGACGATCACCTAGCAGGGGACGGCTGCTCTGTTGGGTATAACAGAAAAAATGATGGGGACGGCCATCAAAGGTGGAGGACGACCACCTGGCAGGGTACGGCTGCCGAAAATATCAACGATGGGGACGACCATCGGATAGGAAAGGTCAACGATGGGGACGGCCATCGGACGAGCAAGATGGAGGACGACCATCAAGAAGTGGAGGACGACCACTCAGCAGGGGACGACTGCTCTCGGGGTTTATCATAACACAGGACGAGTATTAGATAACCAAAATCAACAATGGGGACAGCCATTGGATAAAGTTGATGAAGGACGATCATCAAAAGGGTGGAGGACGACCACCTAGCAGGGGACGGCTGCTAAAATCAACAATGGGGACGGCCATCGGGTGAGCATGATGGAGGACGACCATCAAGAAGTGGAGGACGACCACTCAGCAGGGTACGGCTGCTCTCAAAGGTATCATAACACAGGACGAGTGTTAGATAAAGAAGAAAATCTGTTGGTGATCTACTGGGGATAATGTAAACACGGACGAGCGTTTACACCCAAGAAACAAAAGGTATAAGTGTTTGGTATCGAGTATAGATTAAAGATGCGGACGAGCATCCTTAAGACTATGATACGGATGAGTATCATGTAGAAACAAACTGACACATGTTCAGAGACGATGATACGGACGAGTATCAACTGGTTAACAAAGAACACGGACGAGTGCCGAATCTGTGGGGATATGAGCGATGATGTATACAAGATACGGACGGGTATCTGTATAAGTGTACCATGAGTAGTGAGTATTGTATTGATGAGTGTTTATCTGCTGGGGAGGGTGACACGGACGAGTGTCAAAAGAGAAAAGTATAATATTAACAAGTATATGAGTGATGAAAGGTGTAAGCGACTGCGCTGGGGATATGACACGGACGGGTGTCAAGAAAGTGTATATAAGTATATGTGAGTGCAAAGAGGATGTCTTTGGCTTTCTGCTGGGACATGACACGGACGGGTGTCAGGAAGTATCTGTAATACGGGTGATCTTGTTTGTAAAGAGTGTTCAGGCGACTTTACTGGGGAAAGATGACACGGACGGGTGCCAAAAGGTGTATATACTGGTGTTTGTGATTGTGGGGCAACTGCTTTTGCTGGGACTCTGGTGGGGACTCTTGGGGAAAGTAATCTGTATTCACAAGCGTTCAATTCACAACATGACTTATGATTATGCTATGCATTTGATTTTTGCCGTAATGCTCCGTATTAGACGGAATGCTACGCTCTGGGGGGGTGAATATGATGCGGATGCCATGATTATGCAAAGGGGCACCGATCCGGGGTTCGGATCCCGTTGCCGCGAAGATCCCTGGATGATCTGCTTGAAATGAACATCCCAGCTGGGGATGAGATCATTGGTAGATCTAATGATATATCTGCTTGGGGATATAGGTCACTGGTTGACATATCCTTGTAAATGAGAAACCCAGCTGGGGTTTGTAGGAGCTTTCCTCACTCTGTTGTGATCTCTTCATGCGTTGCTCTTCTGGATAGAGGCTTGAAGCTCTGTGGGGAGATGATTCCCTGATTTCTGCATTCTGCTGAGGAAGAATGGCAACTCGGCTGGGGAGAGCAACAAGAGGCAACTCAGTTGGGGATAAAGCATTCTGAGTGTTAAGCCTGTTTGTTGATTTGGCAACTTTGCTGGGGCAATGGGCACCAACTCAGCTGGGGATAGAGCATCTCGGATGCTGAGATTGAGTGCATGTTGATTTGGCAGCTCCGCTGGGGAAACGGGCACCTTCTAGTGCCATGTGGAAGATAGACCGAGTTGATAATGATTCGCCTACTTGCTAAGACGTAACCTGCATGCCCCAGGTTGCATTCTGGATACCTGCAATCCTGCAAAGATAATGGAACGTACAAAAGGTCCCGAGGTATCCCTTTCTGGATTCCGTCATAGGAGTTAAGTACTTTCGAGAATAATCACATTCCCTGTAAGCATGTGTTTTGTTTTTAGAGAAGGCATCTGTACTTATGCAATTGTATTTTAGAGATATCAGACAACTCTTTGCAAAACATAAATGTAAAAACGAAACATGACTGAAAATCTGATTTTATTAATTCATGTGCCCTGAATTGGCAAGATACAGTCAAGGAAACATATCTCCTGAAATGAAGAGATTGTTACAAATTGAGAAACAAAATGCTGGCGATGCTGACGACGCTTTCAAAGAGCTTCCTCTTCTGCTATGACTCGTATGACGATGACGTTCTTCTCGTCTTGCTTTCTGGAGAGAGTTGATTCTGATTGAAGCTTGATCCTTTGAAGCTTACCAAGTTGTAGGTGATACAGACGAATTCAGAGTGCAGTTGTTCGCTTATTCCCTTATTTTGCATGGATCGCCCTTTCGGGTTTTCGATCCATCGGGATACCCATTTTTGCCTGAGCTGTCCAATGCGGCTTTTCAACTCAGCGGGTGTACATTTTTTCATATTTCCCTTACTTTTGCCCGAGTCTTTTATTCTGTTTTTGACTCACCGGGATGCCCTATTTTTGCCTGGACTTACATTCTGTTTTTATGTCCAGCGGGTCATTTTATGCGAAGTATTTTTTAACCGCCTCTGAATTCACAGGGGACGGGAAATCTTCACCATCCATGGTGCTGAGCATCAGTGCTCCACCAGAGAAAACTTTCTTTACAACAAATGGTCCTTCATAATTTGGAGTCCATTTGCCCCTGTAGTCTGTATGAGGAGGGAGGATTCTCTTCAGCACAAGATCTCCCACTTGGTACTCTCGGTGCCTGACTTTCTGATCGAAGGCCTTCTTCATTCTCTTCTGATATAACTGCCCATGGCAGATTGCAGCTAATCTTTTCTCTTCGATCAGACTCAGTTGCTCGAATCGGGACCGTACCCATTCTGCTTCGTTCAGTTTAACATCCATTAATACCCGTAACGAGGGTAATTCAACTTCAACAGGTAGGACCGCTTCCATACCATATACAAGTTGATACGGTGTTGCCCCAGTGGACGTCCTGATTGATGTGCGATACCCATGCAAGGCAAATGGTAGCATTTCGTGCCAGTCTTTGTAGGTGATTACCATCTTCTGCACAATCTTCTTGATATTCTTATTTGCTGCCTCAACAGCGCCGTTCATCTTTGGCCTGTAAGGAGAAGAATTGTGATGTTGGATCTTGAAGTCCCGGCACAGCTCTGCCATCATTTTGTTGTTCAAGTTGGAACCATTATCGGTAATGATTCGCTCGGGCACTCCGTACCGACAGATAATATCTCTCTTCAGAAATCTGGCTACCACTTGTCTTGTAACATTTGCATATGAGGCTGCTTCAACCCACTTGGTGAAATAATCAATGGCGACCAGGATGAATCTGTGACCATTCGAAGCAGTTGGCTCAATCTTGCCAATCATATCAATGCCCCACATAGCAAAGGGCCATGGTGAAGACATGATATTCAAAGGATTGGGAGGCACATGCACCTTATCTGCGTAGATCTGGCATTTATGGCATTTTCTGGCGTAAGCACAACAGTCTGCATCCATTGTGATCCAGTAATAGCCTGATCTTAACAACTTTTTAGCCATGGCATGCCCTCCTGCATGGGTACCAAAAGATCCTTCGTGCACTTCATGCATCAACAAATCTGCTTCCGTCTTGTCAACACATCTGAGGAGTACCATGTCAAAGTTCCTCTTGTATAAAGACCCATCAGCGTTCAGAAAGAAACTACCAGCAAGCCTTCTCAAAGTCTTCTTATCATTGGAAGATGCCCCAGGTGGGTATGTTTGGTCCTCCAAGAAGCACTTAATATCATGGAACCAAGGCTTATCATCTTTTACAACATCTGCTGCAAATACATATGCTGGTCTATCAAGTCTAGACACTGAAATCTGAGGTACAAAGTTGGCCGTTTGAACTTTGATCATGGATGAAATGGTAGCAAGAGCATCTGCAAACTGATTCTCGTCGCGAGGGATATACTCAAGCTTGACTGTTGTAAAGAAAGTCAATAACCTTCTTGTATAATCCCTGTAAGGTATCAGATGATCTTGGTGGGTGTACCATTTCCCGTTGGTTTGATTGACTACCAAAGCTGAATCTCCAAACACGGTCAATGTCTTGATCCTGAGGTCAATGGCTTCCTCAAGACCCATAATGCAAGCTTCGTATTCAGCTTCGTTGTTAGTGCAGTTGAAAGTGAGTTTTGCCGAGAAAGGCATGTGAACCCCCTTTGGTGAAATGAGTACTGCACCAACACCACGGCCATTCATGTTAACAGCCCCATCAAACATCATAGTCCATTCTTCTTCCGGGTTGGGCCCTTCAGTGTGAACAGGCTCTTCATGATCTTTCGCTTTAATGAACATGATGTCTTCATCAGGGAAGTCAAACCTCATAGGCTGGTAGTCATCAATGGGTTGCTCAGCAAGATATTCAGATAGTACACTGCCCTTGATGGCTTTCTGAGATGTGTACTGTATGTCATATTCTGTGAGAATCATCTGCCATCTTGCAACCCGTCCGGTAAGAGCTGGCTTCTCGAAAATGTACTTAACTGGATCCATTTTTGAGATTAATAAGGTAGTGTGGGTCAACATATACTGTCTCAGTCGGCGAGCAGCCCACGCTAAAGCACAGCAAGTTTTCTCGAGCAGTGAATAACGCTGTTCACAGTCGGTAAACTTTTTGCTTAGGTAGTATATTGCATACTCTTTTCGACCAGACTCGTCATGCTGGCCCAGCACACACCCCATTGACTCTTCTAATACTGTCAAGTACATGATCAGAGGTCTTCCTTCAACTGGAGGCATAAGGATTGGAGGTTCTTGCAGATATCCTTTGATCTTGTCAAAAGCCTTCTGGCAGTCGTCGTTCCACCTGACCGTTTGTTCCTTTCTTAACAGCTTGAACAAGGGTTCACAGGTTGCTGTAAGGTGAGATATGAACCTTGAAATGTAGTTCAATCGACCTAAGAACCCTCGAACTTCTTTCTCAGTCTTCGGTGCAGGCATTTCTTGAATAGCCTTGACTTTGTCAGGGTCAACCTCACTCCCTCTCTCGCTTACAATAAAGCCCAGCAGCTTATCAGATCTCACCCCGAATGTGCATTTGTTGGGGTTCAGCTTCAATTGGTATTTCCTCAGACGCTTGAATAACTTGAGCAGATTTACCAGGTGATCTTCCTCTGTAAGGGACTTGGCGATCATATCATCCACATAACATTCTATTTCCTTGTGGATCATATCATGGAATAATGTCACCATAGCCCGTTGATATGTGGCACCAGCATTCTTCAGTCCGAATGGCATCACTTTGTAACAGAACGTGCCCCAAGGTGTAATGAATGTTGTCTTCTCCATGTCTTCAGGTGACATCTTGATCTGATTATATTCTGAAAATCCATCCATGAAGGAGAATACCGAGAACTGAGCCGTGTTATCCACCAATACGTCAATGTGAGGTAATGGGAAGTCATCTTTCGGGCTGGCTCTGTTCAGATCCCGGTAGTCAACACACATTCTTACTTTGCCATCCTTCTTAGGCACAGGCACAATATTAGCAACCCACGGCGGGTAGCTAGTTACAGCGAGGAACCCGGCGTCCCATTGCTTTTGTACCTCTTCTTTGATTTTCATAGCCATGTCTGGGCGAGTTCGGCGCAGCTTCTGTTTGACTGGTGGGCATTCTTCCCTCAAAGGCAGCTTGTGCACCACAATGTCGGTATCCAACCCTGGCATGTCTTGATACGACCAAGCAAACACATCAACATACTCTTGAAGCAGATCTGTCAGTTGTCTCTTCACTGAGTCTTGCAGGCAGGCCCCGATTTTAACTTCTTTCACGTCTTTGTCAGTACCAAGATTAATCACTTCAACCTCCTCCTGGTGAGGAGCAATAACCTTTTCCTCCTGTCTTAACAACCTGGCTAGCTCTTCAGGAAGCTCATATTCTTCTTCAACCCCTTCATCAGCTTGATTGATTGGATTGTCAAAGCCATACGATGTCATAGCCGTGCTGTTGTCGGTGCTGTCTGGAAGGCACTCTCTGCAAGGGTTAAGTTTGTTCATTTTAGTGATTGATTTTAGTCTTGCTTTAGAAAAAGATGAAATGAAGTTATCATTTTGAAAACACCGCCATTTATTTTTGTACAAAAAGAAAAATGGAAAAACAGTGAGCAGAAAAGAAAAAGACTCGTTTGCAAAAGATTGTCTGATATTTCATTAATTTAATCTTGTTTGCACAAAAGTACAGATGGCCCTGGTTACAAAATGAGTCTTGTCATCTTGGGCAAGATGCAAGACTTTGATGCATGCTATAAAAAAATACAGGAAATAATAATTACTCTGCATGAGTAACTCTTATAATTTCCTGGGAAGACCAGTTCGAGACACTGCTCCCCGGGATCTTTGGACGAATCCAATTCTCCAGATTGCGCTCCTCTTCCAGCTCGTCTTCCAGACAGTTGATAGCATCGGGGGTAAGCATCCCCCCACTGACAAAACCAGGCTCTCCAGCAGCCTTTGCTTGATGTTGAGTTGGTCTGTAACCCAACCCAAATTTGTCCTTCTTCTCCTCCACAGCTAAGACCTTGCCCCAGCCTAGGGCAGTTCCTTCTTCAACAACCTTCCGGGCTTGTTGGTAAGATGACATTGGAGTACCAGATACAGCAGATGCCTCATTGACGTTCAAGGCCTCAAAACCTTGGCTCATTGTTTCATGGATCTCTCCATCCATTTCAATGTATTTATAAGTAGCCAGATGGCTAACAAAAATGTCCTCTTCCCCACAGATTGTGACAACTTGACCTTCCCACTCAAATTTTAACTTTTGGTGAAGGGTAGACGTTATTGCGCCGGCGGCGTGAATCCAGGGTCTACCCAACAAACAGCTGTAGGCGGGCTGAATGTCCATCACATAAAAGATAGTTTTAAAGGTCTGCGGGCCAATTGTCACGGGCAGCTCAATCTCTCCCAGAACCGATCTCTTAGAACCATCAAAGGCTCTTACCACCAGGTTGCTGGGTCTCAATTCCAATCCATCATATTCAAGCTTCACCAGAGCCTTCTTTGGCAAGACATTCAGGGAAGAACCTGTGTCCACCAGCACATGAGAAAGGACAGCTCCTTTGCATTCCAGGGTTATGTGCAAGGCTTTGTTGTGATTGCGGCCATCCGCTGTCAAGTCAGAATTGGTAAACCCTAGCCCATTGCTAGCAGTAACATTACCAACCACGGTTTCCAATTGGTTGACAGTAATCTCCTCAGGCACGTAAGCTGCGTGCAGGACTTTAAGTAGTGCATTCCGATGGGCTTCGGAGCACATAAGTAGTGAGAGGATAGAGATTTTGGATGGCGTCTGGTGAAGTTGATCCACAATTTTATAATCACTCTTTTTGATGATTCGCATAAACTCATCAACTTCCTGGTCAAATGGAGTCTTCAGGGCTTCTTTGGCAGCTGGATCTTCCTGCACCGGGCCTTTACCCTTTGCCTTGGCAGCAGCTTCTGCTTCGGCTGTAGGTCTTTGAACTTGTGAAGCAAAGAGACGTCCGCTTCGAGTGAAGCCTCCGCCTCCCCCCACATTATCTACTTGTGGTGCAGGTGTTGATGTTTCCAGAGTGATTCTTTTTCCTTCGCAGTATACGTCAGAGCCATAGTGCCAAGGGATGGCCCTATTGCTTTCATATGGTACTGGTCCAGGCACCGTGACAGTGACTGGACTGATTGCTGCTGCTGCAGGGACTGCAATTGTTTGTGGATCATAAAAGATTGTAACTGGTGCTCTGGCGGGAGCAGCACCTTCTGAATGGTAGGCGGAATTATTTCCAGGATCGTAGAATATGGTAACAGTAGAGACATCTTCGTGATTGATTGCTGGTGTTGTAGGAGGTTCTGTTGGAAGGACTGCTGTTGTTGTTGATGGAGAGTCGAAATGGAATGAAGCTGAAGTTGTAGCAGGAGAAACTGTTGTAAACTGATCATTTGGAAGGACAGATGAAGTATTTGTTGATGGTGCTGATGAATTGTCGGGAACAATAGTTGCCGTAGTTGTAGGAGGATCTGAAACCGTTGTTGATGAAGTTGTTGGGTTTGTCGGAAATGATGTAGTGATCTGTAGCAAGCCACTCTGAATAAGGCTGTCAATGCCATTCCTCAGGTCCTCGCACCCATTCCATGAAATATTGCAATAGGGACACCCTAGTTCACACCCCGGAAATATCTGGTTTTCACGGAGTTGAGCTTTGATTTCCACCAATGGTGTCCTGATCTGATCCACACTGGTTATTAAATAAGACGGTTGGTCTTCTTCAATAGCATTAATTCGGGGACCACCATGGTTTGGCATTGGGTTTTTATTGACATTGGGCGGAGGTGCAAAATTCAGAGCCTTGGAGTCTACCAAGTCTTGTACCTTCATATGCAGAGCCCTGCATTTTTCTGTACTGTGACCAGGTGCGTTGGAATGAAAAGCACACCTAGCATTGGAGTCGTAGTTCCTTGGTAGACTGTTGGGATCCGGGGGTGCCAACGTTCTTAGCTCAACCAGGTTGAGTTTCAGAAGTTGTGGCAGCAAGGCAGCATACGGCATTGGGATCGGGTCGATCACTCTGTTAGCTTGGGATGGCCTTTGTTGGAACGGCCTCTGTTGATTGTTGTTGTTGGAGTTGTTGTTGAAGTTCCTTGGAGGATACTGATTCTGCTGATACTGAGGTTGTTGTTGGAAGTTTTGTTGCGGAGGTTGATAGACTGGCTGAGGATGAGCTGGAGCAGGGATAGTGACTGCTGCTATTGACCTCTGAGCATATTGGGGCCTACCCCTGTTGGTGTGAATGGCATTGGTCTCGCCAGTTCTTCTCGGGCCTGCAAAAGGCTTTCTTGTACTACTGGACGAGCTTGCACCGTTGTCTGAGATCTTTCCCATCTTTAACAGGCTTTCAATTCTCTCCCCAGCTATGACAACATCTGCGAAGCTGGTGGAAGAGAAAGCAGCCAACCTGTCAATATACGTTCCCTGGAGAGTGTTCATAAACATGTCTGCCATTTCTCTCTCAGACATTGGTGGTTGAACAGCAGCAGCCAGTTGCCTCCACCTTTGGGCATACTCTCGGAAACTCTCCCTCGAAGACTGTGACATTCCCATTAGGAGGGTCCTGTTGGGTGCCATATCTAGATTATACTGATACTGTCTGATGAAGGCTTCTGCCAGGTCCTTCCAGCATCTAATTGTTGCTCTTGTCAGATGGGAATACCATTCCCTCGATGCTCCAGTCAAGCTATCTTCGAAGTAGAACATCCAAAGTTTCTCATCCATTGTATAGGCCTTCAGCCTTCCCAGAAATGATTGCAAATGAGTTCGGGGGCATGAAGTCCCATTATACTTTTCGAAACAAGGAGGCTTGAACTTATGGGGAATCCTGACCCCGTCTACCAAACCCATGTCCATGACGTCAAACCCCAAAGAGTTTTGAGATTCTAAGGACCTCAATTTCTCAGCTATTTCTTCCAACCGTCTATCATAAGTTTCCTCTCCGGCACCCATTATTGTATACTGGTCCTCCTGAGGATCTTCTTGAAGTACTCTGGCTGCTGTGGCTGTCCCTTGAATGTTGACTGGGATGTTAGCCTCTGGATGGAGATGTGGGCCAAACACAGGGGGGTTAACATGTGGTTGCACCCTTTCATTATTACTGGTGCCTGCAGTTCCTACATGAGGCTCCTCTTGATTTTGCCTCTCCACCATGGCCCTCAGTCTCTCCTGGCTCTGAGCCATGTTGTTCATAACTTCCATGAACTGCGTCATCTGCGTTCTCATCTCTAACCTTTCGTTTGCCATCTGGTTTCTGACCTCTGTAAGGTCCTGCTGCATCTGATCCATCTGAATTCCCGGAAGGTTGTTTCTAGTTGGGTACCTGTGAGGCCTGTTGAGAGGAAATACCCGGCGGCGAGCAATAATTCCTGAACATCACAACAGAGGTTAGCAACAACAAAACAAAAACCTACAAAACAAACAAAAGGGTTAGCATGCAATGCAGTTATGCTTATTTGTTCTCAAGGTATCCGGTTTGGCCTTCAGTTTTGACCCTTCCAGACCCTTGAAGATGATGCTGTTGAAGTTGCTTTTGATGTGAACCCCAACACAAATATATTACAAAGGTGAAATAATACAAATTGTTCAAATTACAACACAAGCCCTCAAAGGGGTCAAAATACATCACAAAAAAAAGCAAAAGTACATGGAAAAGGAACAACAACAAGCAAATGATCAAACTCCAAGGCCAAACTCATCCTCACGAACTTCCTTGAGAAGTGCTTCGGTCACAGGATCAGCCGGATGCTCCGTGAGACTTCTGATGAGAAGGTTTCTTGTTGCAACAGCTGCAGCCAATTTCTTGCTCTGACTTTGGTCCTTAGACCTCTTCAATCCTGCTTTGATTTTCAGCTCTGATATTTCTTCCTGGGCTGCTGCCAGGGCTTTTTCCATCTGCTCCATCTTGTCTTGAGCTCTCTTGTCTTCTAGAGTACGGGCCTCAGTGATCCGGACCCACCTGGCCTGACTCTCCTTCAAGTACAAGTCTGTTCTTGCTCTTTGGAACTGGGCTTCCTTACAAGCATTCTTCAGAATCTGTTCACCAGCTTTAGACTTGTTGATATAATCTCCAGACTTCTCAATCTTAGTCAAGTGTTCCACTCTCAACTTCTCCAATCTCTCAATCTCCCTCACACCTTCACTCCTCTCTCTGAGGGTCTTCTGCAAGGCTTGAGTTAACTTCTTATTTCTTTCCTTCAAGCTCTCGAACTCCTCCAAACTGATAGTGGCAGGGGGTGGTGCTGAAGATGACTCAGGCATATCTTCTATGGTAAAGGGCATTCCAGAGAATTGGGCCCTAGCATGGGACCACTCATAATATTGGACTGATGCCATATTATTGCACTTCCCCAGAATGGTGATTCCCTTAGTCTGAACATGATCCCAGGCCCAGGAAGCCTGCCTAACAGTTGCCAGACTAATCTTGTTCTCACAGTAGAGGGTCTCCACCAAATCTTGTTCCCTAGGAGTATGAACCAGTGCATAGCCTAATTGCCTTCTGAACAGCAGAGGGTTGTAGTTGATACTTCCCTTAACTCCTATCAAAGGCACATTGGGAAAGTGCCCACAGCTTGTGATGATATCTCTGCCCTTGGTGCTCTGAGTACACCATCTGATGTCTGCTGAAGTGAGAGTAGTGAGCCTCTTAGCCCAGTTGCTTTGCTGATGAGGATTTAGAAATGCATCTGTCTTGGGTAGATGCCTGAGAAGCCAAGCATGGAATAATGGAGCACAAATCCTCACTAATCTTCCCCTCTGCTTCTCATTTCTCTGATGTACTGAGTAATAGAGATCACCCAGTAAAGTTGGCACAGGGTTCTTCAGGATGAACAAGTGGATTGCATTCTTGCTAATGAAACGGGGCTCATCTGCAAACAACACAATTCCATATACACTTAAGGCCAACAGAGCACAAACAGCTTTCCAATCCCCTAAAGAGGCCTTCAAACTAGCTTGAGAAATTAAGAAGTCCAGATGAAAACCAGGGATCCCAGCTTTAGAGGTCATATGCTGCTCAATCAAAGCAGGCTCCAGATACAAAGCTCTTGCTACCTCTCCATTGCTGGGAAAGACCATCTCAGGGTTGAAAGGGATTTCTCTTTTGATGGGCAGACCAGTCAATGATGAGTATTCTTCCAGAAGAGGCCCTAACTGAAAGTCTTGAAAGGTGAAACATCTCAATGGGGGATCATAGAACTGAATGCAGGTGTGGATGAGGCTCCTCTGTGAAGGGTCCAGATCCATAACCATGTCCAGTATATCTCCATAGCTCTCCCTGAACAAGGGTATGTGATCTGGAGTGATCAGGGTTTGGATCCTCCTGATGTCTGATAAGTCTGGTTGGAAGAAATGATAAGTGATGTTGCTTTTCTTTGGAGCCATGATGCTGAGGACTGAGTAGGATAAGTGCTGATGAAGATGCTGAGGAGTGGGCCACTGGCTGGCTAGTGCAAGTAACTGGAGTATATGGCTGACAGGCTGAAGCAAGTGCTGGTGGAGATAGGTCAAAACTGCAGATGGGGTCAAAACCAAAACCAGATGGAGGTGGATACCCTGAAACACAAATAAGCAAATGTTAATATGATGCAATGAGTATGTATGCAAATGATATGCAAGGGTTTGTGACTGAGCTGGATCTGATTAACTGCCTTGGTATAGATCCATGTGTGTTCAAGAATTCCAGATGGAGGTCTATAAATCCAGTAACCAGGGTAGGGGGACTCAAATAAAGAGCCACATGTCCAGGGTTTCAGAATCACAAGAACTGTCCAACATGGAGTACTCTTAACAAAGTCAAAGTAACAGGGTATTCTGAGGTCAAGGTACCTGCAAACCTGTAAACAGCCCAACCCCCCTCACAGGTGATGATCTAGAACAAGGATCCTCAGACTTGGATCAGTTATGAGAAGTGTAAACACTTCTAACCCGGAGGTACAGTGTTTACAATAACCATAACAATTCCTCCTCTAATTCACCTCAGTTTCTGAAGGTCAATACTAAAAGGTCATCCAGACTTAGCAGGCTTCCCAGATAGCCCTAGCATTGCAGGAAATCTGCAACACAGAGTTCTCAAGAAGAAACCCATATCTGAACCGTGTTTCATATTCCCGCACCAGACCGAAATGGAATGGGAAAGAATATGATTCACTCTAGCCTAGGTGTCACTCAGGTCCCAGGTATAGGACCTTAACTCTCAATGAAACACCCACCCACCAAAGAAAAACCAGATCCAGCCAGCACAGTATGACAGTATGAAAAATATAAAGCTATAAAGAAAGCAATAAATCAACTGTACATAAAGCAATAAACAAAAATAAATGCAAGCACAAACAAGCACATAACACCCCAGTAAACACAAATCAATCAAGCGCTAGGAGGAACCCACAAAAAGAACCAGAAGCCCTGGTTGCAGTATAAGGTTCCCCAGCAGAGTCGCCAAGCTGTCGCTCCCGACAAATGACACCGGATCATATGAAGGTACAGACGCGAACGGTCGGCGAAGGGAACAGTGAGAACACACAGCCGTGAACTCACTGGAGAATGAATAGAGTCGCCAGCTAGGCATTTTTATCCCGGAGGAAAGGTAATGCTGCATAGACCTAGAAAAAGATGGATAAGACGGTTTGCGAACCAGAGAGACTGAGAAAGGGGGTTGGTTACAACCTGGGAAGGTATTAGCACCCAGATTGTCCGTCGTACTCGACGGGATCCACGCTTAAAAGATTTGTGTTTAAAAGGGGTAGTGTCAGTGCAATTTGTGTGTAAATAGCTGAAAAAAGATGTACAGGTGTCAGTGTATGAGAAGTGAAGTGTGATATATACAGTGTCAGTGTGAGACCAGGAATGAGATGCTCATGATAATGAGGCTAAAGAATGAAGCTGGAAAGAGGGGGAATATACAGAGACTTTTGTTCGATAACTGTTAAGTTATGCCTACGTATCCTCTCGTGCAATGAGGAAGTCAGAACACCGTAGTTCGACCCAAAGAGACTGAAAGATGAATTGACTTGTGAATTGCTTACTTGTCTATGCTCAAGTGTATGACCTGTCTGGCTCAGGTGCGAACTGTCTTGCATTAGACGGAAGAAGCAAGTTCTCGTTTATGAGTGAAGGTGATGAGAAAAGAATCCCGAAGGAGACGATTATTGTTTGTTTTTTTGTATTTTTAGTCTTTTATTGCTTTTGAAAGTTTGTCATAAGTTAATGAGCTTAAGCCTAAACCAATGGGTTAGTAAACTCGTCACATCTTCCCTCTGATTAGGGGTAATGAGAATACCTTAAGTGTGAAGTCAGATTCTCACACTTAATCACCTTTGATGTAGGATTAAGATCATTAACCTACTTGTGATTATTTAGATGTTTTTGGTGTTTTTGTTTAGTGTTGAGTAATGAGGTTAAGCCATAATCAAGGATTAAACAGACCCATTACACCATCCTAAAAGAAGGATAATAGATGAGAATGTTTAAGCTGAGGAAAACTCCTCAACTTAATCCATGATTAGGGATTAAACCCATGACAAAACAAACCTTTGATTAAGTGGATTTTATTTAATGGTATGATGATGAAGTGAATTTTATGGTTTGTAAGACAACTTGAGGGGGACTTGTCCATTAACACTAGGGTTAGTCCTTCTTAACCACTTAAGGAAGAATTAGAACCCTAATGCAAGGCCCAAGTTACAAGTGTGATGTCTTGATATTTATTAAGTGAATTGATTAAGAGATTTAAACACCTTAAGGGTTTAATACTTAGGATTAAAGTTATACACTCCATCCTAAGAGAAGGATGCAGGCATAAGCTTAATCACAAAGTCTTAAAGCCTTTAGGGTTTAGTCCCTGATTATGAGATGAGAAGAGAAGACTCAAGGAGAGACACAAAGGTAAAACTATGAGGGGACTAATCAAAACCCTAATTCATTGTCATGCTTGGTTGATCCTAAGGTTTGTGAGGTTTTCAAGAACAATCTTCAGAGGAGCCACCAGGAAGCAGATGAACAGGATCAAGAGAAACAAAATGACTTGCTTCATTCAAGAAGTCAAGTCACTTGAAGAAAGAAAGTGGGAGGAAGAAGAATGAGCAAGCTCAAACTCAAACACAAATAGAATGCAGCAATGGATGCAAGAGAGATGAAAAGAAAAGTTATGAGAAGTGAAGGCAAATCCACTTCTCAAGTTTACTTACCACCTGCAATGTTAGAAAGAAAATGCAATGCAATGCAAGATGAGATGAGATGATATGATGCTAAGCAAAACCAGAAGCATGTTGATGATGATTATGATGCTATGAGGTGCTGCAAACATGAGGCAAGACAATGGGGATGTTCATACAAGATCATGAATGCAAATGATGCAAGCTAAGGAGCATGAACAAACATGAAATGTTATGAAGCATACAAGACAAATGACATGGCAAGTATGTAATGCAATGATCAAAGATGCTTTCTACATGTCTTAAGATGTCAAATGAATCATAAGAATGCACAAAATGCAATGACAAGTCATGTTATGCAAGGAAATGCAAGAGGGATGCAAATGAAAGCCCAAATTAGGGTTTATGGATCAAACATCAAACACAAACCAAAAACAGAAGCAAACCTCATGATAAAAATGGAAAATGGCACCCAAAGAAACCCTAGACCTATAATAAACCACTGCCCAAAGGGGAGCTCTCAACTCTCAACCAAACTCAAGATATGAATTTTCTAAGTTATTAGGGTTTTTTAGGGTTCTTAACAAAATAAATGCCAATCAATTAGAAAATGCAAGAACAATTCATGGCCTTTTTATCCTTGAAAATACATGCTAAACACAAAACAATGCAAGAAGAACCAATCTCTCAACCTTCTTCAAAAGGCAGAAATGAATTTTCAAACTTATGATCAAAATAATGCATAAAAAATGATTTAATTCAATGAAAAATTCTTAAAGTGCATCAAGATCAAAAAAGAAATTTGGTTTGAAGTTGGACAATGTTTCTAAATGTCTTAGAACATTTCATGAATTTTTTTGTAATTTTTAAATACCTAAAAGTATTTTTAATTAATTAATTCTCATTAATCAATTAAAAATAATCTTTTAAATTTTTAAAAATACTTTTTTAGTGATAAAAATAAAACTAAAAAATATTTTTGGGTTTTAAAAATTAGTGAAACTCTTGACAAAAAGTTTCATAATTTTTAAAACATTTTTGCTATTTTAAATAAATTGTACAAAACAAATGAATTAAAATGAATTAAAAATGAAATTAAACTGAAATAAACAAAAGTCAAGTGATCTGATGGTGGAGATTCAAATGGAAACACGCGCGCGTTGACCTGGCGCCAAATCCAAAGGCCAGAATTCAAATTTCGCTAATCAATGCTTATGCCCTAATCTCGCCGTTAAACACACTCAGATGACCGGAACAGTGTTCCGGTCATCTTCTCCGTTCAATCAAAATCCCTAACTCACTCCATACGCATCTAAAATGAATTCTAAGAACCCAGAAATGATTCTCACAAGCTCACGAATCAAAACCCCCAATCAAAACAAATTTATGTTTCCTAAATCAACTGAATCGAAGAAGAAGAAAACTAGGGCACGCAGGTTTCAGAGAGAAATTAAATGCTCATTTCATCACCATTTCAAAAACTAAGAACATCAGGATGATCAGGACAACACAAAGAACAAGTTTGTAACAAGAAAAATGATTTCTGGAAAAATAATTTTCGAGCTACCTGAGATTTGAAGCTTTCAGTTTAGGAACTTTCTGGCCACCTCTCCTTGTGCAATCTACTCCTTAGAACCTCTTGATGATGTTTGAATGCTCAAATGGAGTTTAAGTTGGATGGTTGATGAGTTTCGAAAGCTTCTGTTCAAGCTTGATCAGAAATGGCAATGGCGAAATAGGCACTTTCAGGTCATGGTGAGGGGTTGTTTATGATCCTGAGGGTGAATGGAGAAGGTCTATGGTGTTTGTTTGTGTGTTTGTGAGCTGTGAAGAGAGTTTCGAATGAAACTGCAAGTTGGAGTGAAAATGGTGAAGTGGTGTTATGGCTTGTTTCAGGCTGGGTTCTTGGTTGCTTTTGACTCAATGAGATATGGTGAGATGATTAGTGAAAATGGTTTGGATGTTTGAAGCCTGGACAGAGAGATTCGAAGAAGTTTGCAAAAGGGAGTGTGTTTGAGTATGTGATGGTGATAGTTTCAGCCTTGCCTCCTTTATGTTTTGGCCAGCATTTGGATAGTATAAACAATTGCAAGTGGCTGGGGGATGTGACATGTCCTGCTGTGATTGGGATGTCTACTTTTGCATAAAGTCCACCTTTTGTGTAAGTGAGGCATGGCTCAAAGTCTAGGCAAGTACAAGGTTGGTTCTGGTGCAGCATGGTGAGAGAGAGGTCTAGCAAAGCTCAGCACTCAAGGCTGCAAGTTGGTGAGAGGTGATCATGAGTTTTTGCAACTTGTTGCTTTTTTGAACTTTCATGAGAAAAGTCAAGTTACATGAACTATAACCATGGGCATTCTTGGTTCAATTCTGATTTTATGACTTAGAGACATGTTTGTGTGAAGGTTTGATACCAATTAGAAGCTGCAATTTGACTTGGAGGAGATGAAATATGATATAAGAACACACATGGACCCCTTTGAGTTGATTGGTTGCCTTTGGAGTGGCTCAAGAGGCTTTGGGATTGCTCAGATCACAAACCCTAGGTGCAGATGCCTTAGAAACTATCCAGTGAGTCAAAAATGAGATGTGAGATGATATGTTTGTGTTTATGCATATGAGGATGATCACAAGCCATGGTGTGAATGGGTGAGGGCAAATTTGGGGTGTTTACAGTGTTCAGGGACAAATTCTTATCCTGGCTTGGTTTCTCTCTAGAATGGCCAACTTGAATCATGATTGTCAGGGCATGTAAAACTCCGAGCAGAGGTGACTGAGATGAAGGCCCAACTGGGGCATTTTATAGTGGACATTCGAGCATTGTCCCAGGACCAGAAATTGCTGAGAGAAGAATTCAACTTGATGAAGACTCAGATAAAGCTGCTTACAGGAATCATGAATGTTATGTCGAAAAAGGAAAATAGTCGTGTGTCTGCTTTTCAAACAGAAGGTCATGTTTCTCCCATCTCTTTGGGATGTCCACTAAATCAAGGTTTGTTAGGTGGATTTTCTCTACAGTTTGAGTCTCTTCACCAGCAATCACCACTTGGCAGTCAGGAAGAACATCAGATAGGAACCAACTCCACATGTGAGCTAAATGATCCTACACCAATCGTTACCAAAGAAGTGAGCACTTTCTTTCCTTATCAGGGATCCTCCTCAGCTGCTACGCCTTGGTTTCCAGGATAAATACTTCAACATGTTTTGTTTGTAGCTCCTCCATTGGTAGCAACCTGTCATCAATAGGAGCAAGAAAGGGTTATTGATCTGATACCCGTGTCTTATGCTGAATTATGCCCACAACTACTCAAAATGGGGTTGATTGAGTGCCACGAGTTAACTCCTCCTTCCGGTAAACTTCACCAAAATTGGAATCCCTACGCCTACTTTGTTTTTCATTCTAGAGCTCCTGGGCATGATGTTAATGATTGCAAGGCGTTTAAACAACAAGTGCAAGACTTAATTGATGAAGGCGTGGACTGACCGTGCCGGAAGTGCCGTAAGATAAAGCATGCAGGAATACAAAAGAGGTGGTCAACTTTCCTTCTGCTAGAATCATTTCTCAGACCAAGTCTTCAAAGGGGCTACATCAATAACCTTTATTCACTCCTCGGCCGAGTATGAGTAAGAGAGTACAAGGACATGTCAGGCGCCCAAAGCAATGTCAACAACGAAATGTTCAATCACAATCTCAAGGTCAACAACAACAGGCACAGAGACCATTTTAGGAAAGAACAAGAGCGAGGAACCGTAGACTTGATCCTATCCCATGTCCATACGCCGTATTGCTTCTAGAGATGCTGAAGTTGAACCTGGTTGAGCTCCGTACCATGAGGGCTCCTTCTACTGATAATCTACCGCCAAATTTTGATTCAAATTGCCAGGTGCGAGTTCCATTCGGGTGCCCAGGGGCACGGTATTGAGAAATGTTAGGCTTTTCATAACAAGATACAAGACCTAATTGAGTCCAAGGCAATCAATTTTTCTCCTTATCCAAAGGTACTCCAGAATCCGATGCCTAATCACGACGGAACCGGTGTCACGGTTGTTCTACCAAATGGTCCACGTTAAGTTGAAGCCTTCGAGTTAATCACCCAGGACGTCGGGGTATTCATGAAGTAAATAAAGCCAGCAGTATTCAAGTACTCTCAGTGATGACATCTGTGTGTTTGCCTTTCTTCATTGTTCATTTTCATTCCTTTTGAGGGGAACTACGTCGCTCTGATTCTTCATTAGTCATTGGTCAATGGAGATACGTAGGCAGAAGATCGTCAGGTCTTTCCTAGCAACCTTATGGGACAACTTTACCCCCCAGCTTCACTCTTTCTTTCAGACGTCTCGTGTCAGAGTCAGAATAACTAGAAGAAGAGGTATGATTGCCATGGTTAGGGTATACGACTATAATTTGAAGATTTCAAGTCCGTGAAAGAGCTATTGATCACTGAAAGTATCCAAGACTGACAGGTCCAGACGGAGTCAAGCCTCCTCAACTACGGCAATATTCAGTTTCTTTACTGCATTTCCATTTGTAGTTTCTTTTATGTGCTAAACATTTGTCTACATGTATGAAATCTATTTGCTTTTGAATGTTAGCAATAATAAAACTCACATGTTTTTCTTGAAGTAATTCATTCGCATTCACTTATAATTTTGCATGTGTACATTACAATACCAATTATCGTGCTTAAACTCTATGAAGGAGAATGACGAAACAAAAACTCAAAATCTCTAATTGTGTGCTCTCGAGTAAGGCCCTGTTGACGATAAACAGGCTTTGTTTCAAATCCCTAAACACTGGAGATATAAGGAAGATAGACCCTTGCTAACCCCTTTGAGCCTTGAGGTAGGAGTTTCTTTTTGCATAAAAAAAACCCTCACGTGTAACCCAGGGGCATGGTAGATGTCAGCTAGTCGGACCAAGCATTCAGGCTTTCATAAAGGAGTGTATTTGAGGATCCATTACATTCCACTATGCTAATCAAGAGGTCCAAAGACCAGAAACCGCAATGGTTATCCAAGTCAAAAGGTCCAAAGATTGAAAACCACAATGGCTATCTTTCGTCGACCCAAAGAATGAGGCAGTCACAACCCTCGCGAAGCAATCAAGACAAACAGTGTCACACGATTTGTTCCAAAAGATAAAAAGAAATGAAAAAGCACGCTAAGTCGAAACTTGAAAACAAGCGACTTAGGCAAAAGTTAGGGCATCCTGCTGGACTTCACAATCAAAGATTCACAAGAAGCAGTCCAGGCAAAAGTTAGGGATAAGCAAAATAACGCAAGAGCGAAAGACGGAAAGGATTACACAAGAAAGATCCTTAAGCAAGAACAAAGTCGTGTGGCACAGACAGAAAAGACAAACGGGTGACTGACTCACAATGACAACCTGATTGGTGCTTAAACTCATAGCATCAATGGTTCCTCAATCAACACGAAACCCTTATGAAAGGTGAATGCTTCTGAAAATTAGCTGAACATAGGAATGGAGAACATCACGAAGAGTGGGTGGACACAAATAAACTTCGAGCCTATATCCTTTGTTTCTATAACCGTGAACCAGGCCACGATACAACCCTTAAAAGTCCTAACTGAAACAGGGTTATTTTGAGAGCATACTACCATGAGGCCGCGTTCCTGACTCCTATGAGTTGTGCTAAAAGATCCTTGTTGGTATTGCAAGTACATACTTTCATTCAAAAAATAATGTTGTATCTTAACCAGTGATTTGCTCACAAAGTTTTGCGACACCCTTTTTAATAAAGACTTCAAGATTAGCATGTGTGTTGCATTAGAATTTTCATTCTAAGAATAAACATTTTTGCTTTCATACATTTTCTTGGCATCATAAATGGTTCACATGCGGAAATTCAATCCAGAAGCTTAAGCTTGCCAAGTTGAGAAGTCTAAAACTTCTGAAAGACAGTCACGTCGAGGTACACTTTTCCACAAAAGCTTCATTGAGTAAGGACTTTCCCAACCAGTCATGTCAAGAACTAGCCAATCCGGGGCAGTTACGTCGAGCAATCTCATCAAAATTCAGCCAAACTGGGGCAATCACCTCGAGATTCAAATCTCTCAAAGAGCAAAGATTAGTCAGTCAAGTGCAAAACTATGCAGATACTCGTACTGGGGTAGGCCACCCTAGTAACACGAGAATTCATTCTTTCCCGAAGACAGACAGTCGGAAGCACCTATCCAGAATTCAGAGTACCAATACAGTTATACGCCTGAAGAGTTCCTATATCACCCTCTTGTCATAACTCTTATTGATTGAGTCTATATAGTGGATGCTCGTTAAGCCAATCATCTCGTTCAACACTTCTGGCAGATACAAACTCATCTTCATTGGCAATGGTTACCTCCCCAACAAGGTTATTACGCTGATTCATGCAGTCGTTACGATACCTAAGAGTTTAAAGACACCAAGTCTTTTGTAAAATCCTCTTGAGGTAAAATCCATACAGAAACAAATGATCCCTAGCATGAGACAATTTGAATTATTTTCCTCCCCAGCGGGACGTGTCTCGGTTTTGTCATCCCCAACAGACGAATGGAAGTTATCCCCAGTAAAGCGCCAAGTTTTTCTTTCAGCTGGTTTCCTTGATCTCGGTTCCTCAATAGATCTAAGGTAACTCCTGTTCCCCTAGCAGATTTCAGATAAATCACTCAATTCCCCAGTAGATCCATAGGGGTGGATAATCCCCAATAGTCGAGGTATCCTCTGGCACGGTCCTCAAATCTAAAGTCCAATTTATTTTTGGCAAAGGTGATAATTCAGGACAGATGAATTATTCACGCTTTTCCAACAAGGATGTTATCCTCACAGGGCTTCTTGAGATCGAATCCACGATCATTGTGGTTCCCCACAGAGTCAACAGCGACTTATTATTTCCGCATCAGGAACTCCCTTAGCACTTGCGTCATTTCATTGACATGTATGAAACCTAGCATCCCTAGTGTCATGGGGCATCATGTCGTGCATTTCAACATATGCATACCCAGTATAATCCAAGTTTGATATCTTGCAAAAGTCCAGCCACAGACTAGCCAAAGTCCATCTTCCGGTGGCGAATTTCTAATGTCCCCCGCAGTGGGCAAAAGTCTCCCACAGTGAGCAGAAGTCCACCCGCAGTGTGGCAAATTTCTAAAGTCTCCCGCAGTGAGCAAAAGTCCAGCCACAAACTGGCCAAAGTCCATCTTCGGGTGGCAAGTTTCAAAAGTCTCCCAAAGTGAGCAGAAGTCCACCCGCAGTGTGGCAAATTTCTAAAGTATCCCTGTTGCACCCCAAAATTTGCCCTCATAATACAAGACTTTGTGTTCTAAGAAAGTTCATAAGGTTCACAAGTTTCCCAACACTTTCAAAGCCTTCCCTGAGGTTCATGAAGTCTACAAGTTACTTCTTGAAGGTTCACAAGGTTCACAAGATTCACAATGCTTATATAACCTTTCATGAGGTTCATGAAGTCTACAAGGTACTTTATGAAGGTTCACAAGGTTCACAAGATTCACAATGATTACAAAGCTTTCCTGAGGTTCATGAGGTCTACAAAGTCACTTTATGAGGTTCACAAGGTTCACAAGCTTCACAATACCTCCCATGAGGTTCACAAGACATTTTATGATGGTTCACAAGGTTCACAAGGTTCACAATTGGTCAGAAGAGTTGACAATTCCCTCAGACAATGCACCTCCTAAGCAGTGCATCCAAAACTAGGGTTTTGACTTTAATCAGGCTAAATGGACTTCCAAGACTTCAAGTGAGCTTCATAACATCTTATATGTGTGTAAGAACCCCCATGACAAGTTTCAAGACTTTTCTCAAAAGTTTGCTCAGTCAGATGATCAGATAAGTCAAAATCAGTCAATGCAGTTAAAAAGTCAAACTGAGGTCAACTGTGGTCAAACCAAAGTCAAACTTCATGATTTTTTTGCCAACATCAAGTATATGAAGTAAAATTCATCATTTGATCAAGGGTTGATCATGATTCATCAAGGAGATTCCAGATCATCAATAATCAGGAGTTTCTAAATTAGGGTTTCCTCAGTAAAAGTCAACTGAACTTTGACCAGTCATAACTTTCACATGCTTCATCACCAAGTCTCCATCCAAAGCTCATTTTGAAGGAAATTGAATTCTCTACAACTTTGATCTTGCAATTCAAGCCCAAAAATGCTTCATTTGGAAGATATGAGCTAAGACATTATAGGTCATTTCAAAAGTCAACAAAAAGTCAACAACTTCAAAAGGGCATAACTTGAGATTGGTAAATGATATGGACATGAAACCAATGGGGTTGTTTAGAGGACTCTTCAAGCTTTCCAAAATGTCCAAGAACACCCTCATACCTTTAAAATTGAGGGAGATATTCCCTTGCAAAGTTGGGAAATTTTGTGATGGTTTATGATGAAAAAGGAGGTCTAGAACCAATTTTCTCCAAATGGGCTTGTCAAATTATGATCCAACCCATACACTATCATCATGCACGACCCAAATGACTAAAATTCAGAATTTTTATTATTTTGTTTTTATTTATTTTGATTTAAATCATTAAAAATCATTTTAAATAAAAATAAAATATGAAAATAAGAGATTTTATGTGGATTAGGCTTCTAGAAAGTCTTAATTGGTGATTGGAATTGAAAGGGAAGGAAATCATGAGATTGATCCAAAGATAGCAAGCCATAATACACAAATATTTGACTTTTAAGACATGATCAATTTCAATCTTTTTGAATCAAAATCTCCACACAACAATTCAATTTTCTTAACCTAATTCATTCACATATAAGTACTAAACTCATTGCCATTGCCCATTCACGAATTGGCTGCCTCTAAGTGTAAGTTCAAAATTTCAAAAAACCATACCAAACTTCAAATTCGGATTTTGAGATTAAGACAATTTCAAAGCTTCACAAAGGTTGCATTAGCTTCCTTGACCTTCATTTATCATGATTCAATACTCATAAGCATAAAAACCATGTTGTAATGACCAAACCGAATACATGTTCATGGCGTTTTCTTGATTTTCGATTATGATTGTTCATGATGTTTCATCTGTTTTTGTTTAATTAATCTTGTTTGTATGATGACCTAGATGCTTTCTGGACAATTCCTTTTAAGTTTAATCGCGGGAATCATAGGAAGCCATAGCTAGGGTTTATGTGCTTCGTTTGGGGTTTTACAATTTACCACATATAAATGAATTTCAGGAACGTGGTGATGTTGTATGGACCTCCAGGAATTCATTGCTCTCCTTAATTTTAAGAAATTTTGTTGTTTGCTTGATGTTTGTGAATACACAGGTCTATGCACGCAGGAAAAATGGCAGGAAATTCCTCAGGAAATTTCGCAGGAAAATCCTACGAATTTGAGGAAGAAGATGACTGGCTTGGCGCGAAGTTCATGTTTAAAATTTTGATTTAAAATATTATTTTATTATCCTGTTTATTTGTCACACAGAAGCCTGTGTCCCAGTGGAAGGAGACGTTTGTGTTTGGTCACAAGACCTGAGTTCGAATCTGGCTTGTACCACTATTTTTTTTTCTATTTTTTCAGGTAACAAGAAGACTCAATATATTATATTATGTTACCATTATACTACCAGAAGGGCTCTCCCAGCCAGGTGGTAATGCGCGCATATGTGTATCTATGAGGTCCTGGGTTCAACACCACCCCAGGCCTTTTTGCTTTCTTTATTTTTCTGGATTTTTCAAGACAAAGCACAAAAGCAATTACTCTCTTCTCTCTTTCACCTGCGCGTGTAATAGCCTGGTGGTATTTCTTGTTGCTGGCAAACAAGCTGACCTGGGTTCAAACCCCAGTCAGGTAAGTTTTCACATTCTTTTTTCTTTTATTTGTTTTAAGTATTCTATTATTAAATTAAATATAATCTTATGTATATATGTTTTCTAAATAATAAAAAAAAATAATAATGATGCATGTTTAATATTTTCCAAATTCTAAAATATATGAATTTTCTGAAATCATTTTCTTTATCATATGTAAATATAATATATGCATATTATTAAATAATTTTGTATAATTAAATTAGAAACCCTAAAAAATATTTTTCTAAACAAAACCCTAATTTTGAGAAAACCTAATTTTATTTTCTAAATAATTTTTTGCTTTCTAATTCTTTATATAATTATAATATATATATTTATTTAATACAATTTTTGTAAATGTAATAATTAATAAAAATTAAATTTTGTAAATGTGATTGATTTTTGTAAATATGATATTTAAAACCTATTTTCTTCATATAATGTATAAATATCTTTTAATAAATAATTGTTTAGAAATAAATTGAATTTATAATAATTAAACTTTGTGATTATAATACATTTAAAAATAATTTGGAAATATAATTGCCTATATTAAAAAATTGTTAATCTTTTATTCTTATAATATTGTTAATAACCATGTTATTATTTATTATTTTTGCTTCATTAATCTTATATATTTTATTATTATTATTATTTCACTAATTTTATTTATTTTTTAATATTTTTACTAACCCTATTTTTAATTATTATTATTACTAACTGATCACACTAAAATTCACCGTATTTCTGACTCCGATTTCGCATGCATTCTTAGCTTTTATTGTTGTTTTGCTTTGTTATTGCTTTGTTTTCTTATGTTTTCAGGTTTTTATAATAATCGGAGCTTGAATCGGGAAAAGGAGCGAAAAAGGAGTGAAAACGGACGAAAACCTAGAAATTCAGCATTTTGCACTTACGGCACCCACCGTGGCGGGCGCCATGGGGTTAGCCATGACGTGGCCACGTCTCAAGACCACTCCTCAACCTCCAAGACCCACGTTCCCCACTCCATCATCCCCTGTAGGGACCATGGCGGGCGCCATAGGCCTGTGGCGGGCGCCACAAGGCCAAAATCAGTAACCTCCACTTTTTAGTGGAGGGGCGTCCCGGTCATTTCATGCTTTCAGTTTTTACTATAAATAGGACCTTAGATTTTCGTTTTTCTTCATCCAGAATTAGAATTCTCTAGGCATATATCAGTTATAAAGCAGTTGCCATTCCACATCGGGGTGCCTCTGCAATCGAGTGATCGAGTCTGTAATCTGTCTGTGGTTCGAGTTTTGGAGCACTCTGGAGGAAGTTAATCCTGCCGCCATTTTAATTCAAGTTCGTACTTTACTTTTATTTATTTCTGCCTCGCTTTTATTTTGTTTATTTCCCGCACTCGCACATTTACGTTGTTTATTTCCTGCACTCGCACATTTACTTTGTTTATTTCCTGCACTCGCACATTTACGTTGTTTATTTCCTGCACTCGCACATTTACGTTGTTTATTTCCTGCACTCGCTTTAAATTACTTTTATGAAAAACTATAAAAAGAATATTTACTTTATCATGTCTAACTAATTCCATAAAGGTTAGAATGTAAGGATCGTAATTAAACCAGTAATCAGTATAATTGTTCGTGGAAACACCTAAGGGCTATTTTATCTTTCAATTCAAATAATTGTTTTTAACTATTTCAAAAAACAGCCAAAAGCGCTTTGTATAGTTCATTAGGAGATTTTAGATTAAAAAGAAAAGAGATTTTAAAACGATTTTCGGACGCGTTAGGAAGTTTAAACTCTGGTTCGCAAGAACCTCTTTTTGCTAAGAAGTCCAGGTTAAAATACTTTTCAACTTAGTTAAGATACTATATTTCTTAAAAATAGGTTTACTACTCTAACGCAGTACGCACCTTTTTATCCGTGACAATAGGAGGGGTTGATTAGAGAGTACAACTCGGTTCTGAATACGCGAAAGCGACAGTTCCTGTTAAATTAGTTCTTTTCAAAGAAGAAAACACTGCCCATAAGTAGTTCCACTAACAAGTACTGGATTATCATTGATTACGTGAATTACATTCGAGCCTGTCTTTATTTATTATTTAAAATTATAATTTTATTTACCATTGCACCCTTATTAAAACCCTTAAAAATAGTTGCCTTAGATACACACCATAACAACAGGTTTGATAGATTGACACTTGGTCTCTGTGGATTCGATAATCTTTTATATTACTTTGACGTGATTCGTACACTTGCGAAAAACACGCATCAAGTTTTTGGCGCCGTTGCCGGGGACCAATATCGTCAAATTTCATTACCCTGTAGTTATACCGTTTAGACTAAGGTTGTTACCCACCGGTCAATGCGAAAGACTCGCAGTGCCGGAAGTTTAGTAGACCCTCTAGCTGAACCTGAACGTTACGCTCGCGCACGTTTATTTTTCCATAGGAATAGGATAGCTATGGACGAAGAACAAAACCGAAGACCTCTTAAGGACTTCGCCCAACCATCAAACGAGGAACCTAGTTCCAGTATAGTAAACCCCGCTATCCCAGCCAATAATTTTGAACTTAAACCCTCCCTGCTGCAATTAGTGCAACAGAGACAATTCTCAGGTCTCGCTACTGATAACCCGAACCAACATTTAAAAAACTTTCTTCAGTTAGCAGACACCTTTAAAACCAATGGAGCTTCTCCTGAGGCAATACGCTTAAGATTATTTCCCTTTTCCCTCAGAGATAAAGCTCTATCATGGTTAGATTCCCTTCCACCCAATTCAATAACCACTTGGGATGACCTTAGGAAAGTTTTCCTTGCTAGATATTTTCCCCCGAGTAAGACCGCTCTTCTTCGAAACCTAATAACTAGATTTACCCAACACCAAGGAGAGTCGTTGTTCGAAGCCTGGGAGAGATATAAAGAACTATTAAGAGCATGCCCACACCATGGCTTAGAAAATTGGTTAATCATCCAAACCTTCTATAATGGACTTCTTTATAACACTAAAATGACCATCGACGCTGCCGCTGGTGGCGCACTGATGAATAAACCTTACCCTGAAGCTAGTGCCCTTATCGAGGATATGGCCCAAAACCATCAATCATGGGGAGTAGAACGAGCGACAGTGGAAAAGAAGGAGGCCCAAGGAGGAATACATGAGCTAAGCTCTATAGACATGATGCAGGCTAAAATGGACGCGTTGGCCCTAAGAGTCGAACATATGTGTACAACTCCGAATACTGTAGCCGCAGTTTCGCCGAATTGTGAGATATGTGGAACGCAAGGACACCAATCCGCCGAATGCAATCTGTTAAATGAAACCAACACCGAGCAAGTGAACTATACCCAAGGGAACCCATTTTCAAACACATATAACCCTGGATGGAGGAATCACCCAAACTTCTCCTACAAAAATAATAACCCTATTCAAAATACCGCACCTCCGAGACAACAAGGTTACCAAGCCCCTAGAACAAATCAACCTATGCAACCTGTGCCACCAAACCCGAGCTTTGAGGAAATTGTAAAAGATTTCATCGTTGCTCAAAAACAGAAGAACAAAGAGTTCATGAACCAAAGCGTCCATGTTAACGAACTAATTACCCAGTTAGGAACCAAGGTTGATCAAATCATTACTCATAATAAGATGCTTGAAACCCAGATCTCTCAGGTAGCGTTAAACCAAGCCCCACAGACTACACCCGGAGGACAGTTCCCTGGACAACCTCAACAGAACCCGAAAGGGCAAGCTAATGCCATTACTCTACGAAGTGGAACCGCTTATAAGGAACCTTTGAACCCTAGATTAAGTGAGCCCGAAACTTCTGAGAGGAATGAGGAAAAGGAACCAGAGAAGCCTGAAACCCCGGAAAGTCAAGAAAAAGGAGAAGAACCTAAAAATAAAACCTATGTACCACCACCGCCATACAAACCACCAATACCTTACCCTCAAAGATTAAAGAAAACCCAAATCGATAATCAATATCAAAAATTCGTTAAGGTTATAGAAAAACTTCACGTAGAAATCCCTTTTACAGAAGCCATCACCCAAATACCTTCTTATGCTAAGTTTCTCAAAGACATACTTACAAATAAACGTAGACTTGAAGATCCGAAACCCGTGGAATGTAATTCTATTTCCGAAGATAGGTTAGCAAAGAAAGATAAAGATCCCGGAAATTTTTCCATTCCTTGTATTTTGGGGAATCATGTCATCGAAAAAGCTTTTCTAGACCTAGGAGCTAGTGTGAGCTTAATGCCTTTAGCAGTTTGTGAGAGATTAAACTTAGGAGAATTACAACCTACTAAGATGTCACTTCAATTAGCCGATAGATCCGTTAAATACCCTATAGGCATACTTGAAGACGTCCCTGTTAGGGTAGGTCAGTTGTTTATACCTACTGATTTTGTTGTCATGGACATTAAAGAAGATGACGACATACCGATACTCCTAGGTAGACCGTTCTTATCGACTGCTGGAGCCGTAATAGATGTTAAAAAAGGAAAACTAACTTTTGAGGTAGGTGAAGAGAAGATAGAATTTATATTGTCAAAATTTCTTATGGCACCTGTGATAGGAGATTCCTGTTATGCCTTAGATATCATCGAAGAATGCATTAGGGAATTAGAACAAGAAGAAGAAACTGAATCTATAAAATTGCCATCAACCCTTATTTTGGAAGATGACAATTATAAAACACCCTACATTAATGATAACCTTCACGAATGTTTATCTCTTACCCCAGATCCTATGCCTTGCCCTATGAAACCGACCGTAAAACTTAAGGAACTGCCTAAAAACCTGAGATATGAATTTCTCGATAAAGATATGAATCGTCCAGTTATAGTCAGTGCTACCTTAAACCAAAAAGAAACCGATCAATTATTAGAAGTTTTACGTAGGTACCCCTCAGCCTTAGGATATAAGATCTCTGATCTAAAAGGAATAAGCCCATCCGTATGCATGCATCGGATTTTGCTTGAAGAAGATTCAAAACCTTCCAGAGAACACCAACGAAGAATAAATCCTATAATGAGTACTGTAGTTAAGACTGAAGTTCTTAAGTTACTAGAGGCAGGTATAATATATCAGATCTCGGACAGTAAATGGGTGAGTCCTGTGCATGTAGTACCTAAAAAGGGAGGCATCACAGTCGTGCAAAACGAGAAGGGCGAACCTGTAGCAAAAAGAACCGATGGAGGTTGGCGTATGTGCATAGATTATAGAAAATTAAATAAAGCAACTAGGAAGGACCATTTCCCATTACCATTCATAGACCAAATGTTGGAGCGCCTAGCCAGACACTCT
Source organism: Lathyrus aphaca (assembly GCA_963966055.1). NCBI lineage: Eukaryota > Viridiplantae > Streptophyta > Magnoliopsida > Fabales > Fabaceae > Lathyrus > Lathyrus aphaca. Next base: position 20,816,730 of record OZ014521.1, read on the forward strand.
TACTTTTGTTACTTAGATGGATATTCCGGATTCTTCCAAATACCTATTCACCCCGAAGATCAAGAAAAAACTACCTTTACATGCCCAGTTGGAACCTTTGCCTATAGAAGAATGCCTTTTGGACTTTGTAATGCTCCTGCAACTTTCCAACGCTGCATGATGTCTATCTTTGCTGATTATTTAGATGGAATTATGGAAGTATTTATGGACGATTTCTCAGTTTGTGGATCAGATTTCAAAAATTGTCTTATCAACCTTGAGAAAATCCTGGAGAGATGTGTGGAGGTAAACCTTGTGCTAAATTGGGAAAAATGTCATTTCATGGTCACCGAAGGGATTGTTTTAGGACATATAGTTTCCGAAAAAGGTATAGAGGTAGATAAAGCAAAAATAGAAGTCATAGAGAATCTAAAACCGCCGAAGACTATCAGGGAGATAAGAAGTTTTCTTGGACATGCCGGATTTTACCGACGCTTTATCAAGGATTTCTCCAAAATAACAAAACCCTTAACTGGTCTTTTGATGAAAGATGCTGAATTTATCTTCGATGAAAAATGTACTGAAGCATTTAATCTCCTGAAGCAAGCTCTGATTTCAGCACCTATAATGAAACCCCCTGATTGGTCAGAACCGTTTGAGATAATGTGTGACGCCAGTGATTACGCTGTTGGAGCCGTTCTAGGTCAAAGAAAAGATAAGAAGTTACATGTGATTTATTATGCCAGTAGAACCCTAGACGCTGCACAGCTCAACTACGCAACAACCGAAAAAGAGCTCCTAGCTGTAGTTTTTGCAATAGACAAATTTAGATCTTATCTAGTAGGAGCCAAGATTATAGTTTACACCGACCATGCTGCCATTCGTTACTTACTAAGCAAAAAGGATGCCAAGCCTAGGTTACTTCGATGGATTCTATTACTGCAAGAGTTTGATTTGGATATCCGTGATAAGAAAGGCACTGATAATGTGGTAGCTGATCACCTATCTAGGCTAGAATACCTGAAACCTGATCCAGTTCCCATAAATGACGATTTTGCCTATGATAGACTGATAGCCCAACTGGAAACCATTGAAGAAGATAACCCAGATCCTCATGAGTATTTTCAAAAATCCTTAGCCATAAGTGATGTACCTTGGTATGCAGACTTTGTTAATTATCTAGCCGCTGACATCATACCCCCTGATCTAAACTACCACCGGAAGAAGAAGTTCTATCGTGATGTGAGAAACTTCTATTGGGACGAACCATTTCTTTTCAAGAGAGGTAAAGATGGCATTTTCCGCCGTTGTGTTCCAGAAGAAGAGGTAAATAATATAATTGAGCATTGTCATTCTGCACCCTATGGTGGACATGCAAGCACATCGAAGACCTACGCCAAGATTCTTCAAGCTGGCCTATTCTGGCCTACTATGTGGCGTGATGTCCATGCTTTCATTGTCAAGTGTGACAGATGCCAACGCACAGGAAATATTTCAAGACGTAATGAAATGCCGTTAAGAAATATCCAAGAAGTAGAACTCTTCGACGTATGGGGTATAGACTTTATGGGACCATTCCCACCATCTTTTGGAAATCAGTACATATTAGTAGCTGTTGACTACGTGTCTAAATGGATTGAAGCTATCGCCACACCCACAAATGACACCAGAGTAGTCATCAAATTATTCAAGAATTATATATTTCCCAGGTTTGGAACCCCCCGTTTAGTCATAAGTGATGGAGGATCACACTTCATATCGAGAATATTTGATAAACTTTTAAGCAAGTATGGAGTTAAGCATAGAGTAGCAACACCATACCACCCACAGACCAATGGACAAGTGGAAGTATCTAATAGGGAGATAAAACAAATCCTCGAGAAGACTGTCTCTATATCTAGAAAGGATTGGTCACAGAAACTTCAAGAAGCATTATGGGCCTATAGAACCGCTTTCAAAACTCCTATAGGAACAACCCCTTATCAACTGGTCTATGGAAAATCATGTCACTTACCTTTTGAGTTGGAGCATAAGGCCTATTGGGCCATCAAAACTTTGAATTTGGATTACTTGACAGCTGGTGAGAAACGTATCCTTGATATCCACAAATTAGAAGAGCTCAGACAATCTGCCTACGAAAATGCCATCATATACAAAGAAAGAACAAAAGCTTGGCATGACAAAAGAATCATAAGAAGAGACTTCAAAATAGGCGATCCTGTTCTCCTGTTCGATTCTAGGTTACGACTATTTCCAGGTAAACTCCGTTCGAGATGGACTGGCCCTTTCGAAGTATCTAAGATCCTGAGATCCGGTGCTATTGAAATCAAGAACCCGACATGTAAACCATTCATCGTCAATGGACAGAGGTTGAAGCCCTACGAAGGAGGTGACATTCCAACAACATACACCTGCCATACTCTGAGTGATCCACCATATCCTTCCAATGATGTTTAATTATCGGTCGTCGAGCTAATGACGTTAAACAAGCGCTGCATGGGAGGCAACCCATGGTTTTTCTTATTTTTGTACTTTTTATTTTTTACTTTTACTTTATTTTGTTTATATTTATTATGTCAGGACTAACGATTGAATGTTTTATGTGCTTTCAGGACTTGTTTGCTAACCTTGTACAGAATGCAGAACCCTGATGACATGCACGTGGCCTTTAGAGATGATGCACAGAGAGAGCGTTACTATGTTCACATGAGACGCCCTATGGCTCCTACCAGGTACCCTGACCATGACTGCATGGATGCCTTGGGGATAGAGCCAAGCGTCAGATTTTTATGCCATCAACTCCAGTGGGAACAGTTTGACTACAGGAACAACACTTATAGGAACTTGACTCTTGAGTTCCTCAGCTCGTTTCATTATGACCCTTGGGCTGGACCCGATGGACTCGCTGTTTTCAGGTTGTTCGGGATTGACTACTCATTCTCTCACAGAGAGTTTGGTGATTTGCTAGGTTTCCAGACTACTCCTGATGCTATTCCAGATACACCGATGGGGTATTTTATGAGCAGAGAAGTGGAAAAGTTTTGGACTAAAATATCCGGCGGAGGGAGCCAAGATCCTTCTACCCAGTTTTCTCAGGTAATCCACAACCCTGCATTGAGGTACTTCCAGATGATTCTAGCACATTCTTTCCTAGGTTTTCCAGATACAGAGACACTGCTAAGTGAAGAGGAGATTTTCCTACTGTTTTGTGCGACTCAGTCTCGCCCTGTTGCTTGTGGCAACTTTCTGTTAAAGGGCTTGGCTAGTGTTGCCAGATCATCAGTAGGCATCATCCATGTCGGTGGGATTGTTACACAGATAGCTACTGCATTGGGTCTGTCTCGCAAGTTATTGCACCTCAGGACCTTCTGCTGCTACACCACCCTGGATATTGATTTTTGTCTTGATAGAGGACTGATGAGGAGGGCTTCTTTTGAGCCCAACATGTTTAGATTGCTGATCGACGGCGAAGCGATACACTACTTTACATTACCAGATCAGCTGATGACCAGTGTCCATGATCCTGAAAATTGGAGTTATGCTCTAGAGGGTTATGGAGAGACTGTCGAAGAGCCGAAATCGCCTCCCGCCGCTGAGTACACTCCTACACCTCTTACTCCCCAAATCACTGTTATGTCTAACAATATGTCTCTGCAGCCACCTGACCTACAAACACAGATTTATGAGCTCCGTAAGGAGACTGCCCTGCTCAAGCAGGAAGTGGCAGACTTAGAGTTACAGATGCAGGTTTCTGATCTCACTCATGCCTCAGAGACCGATGCTCTACATCAGGCGATTGAAGAGTTTCGGAGGGAGATAGCTGAGATTCGTGGATCAAGCCAGGAAAAGACGCCTACCGCATGACTCATTCTACCCTGACAGCATTACCCTAGTATTTTATTTATCGCATTTCCAGACATATTTTACTTTACTGCAGCTTTTATATTTTCATGCACTTTGAATTCCTTATTTATATACATATTATGCACTAATGTTAACTTTTTTCTTTTTCTTTTGTTTCTTTAATCATTTTTATTTTTTGTCGTGCAAAGAAAAAATTATAAGACAAAAATAATTTCATTTTTGTCTTCACAAAAAAAATATATGCAAGCCTCAAGCCTTGAAAAGAAGAAGAAAACGCTATCCAGACCCCCCGAAGACCAAAGGTGCAAGGAAGGCCCAAAAGGAGGATCCAAAACCACAAGGCCCAGGAATTGGCCTTGTGGCGGGCGCCATAGGCCCTGTGGCGGGCGCCACACCGTACCATCAACAAATACGGGATTCAATCCCCATTTCCACCATTTTCATCCCTTTCTTCACCCAAAACCCATTTTTCCAACCTTCCAAATCCTCCTTGAACCCCATTAAAGCTCCCTCATTTTCAAAATACCCACCATCCATAAAACATATCCAACATCCATTTCCATTTTCATCCATCAAAAACAAAAAAAAAATCAAAACTTTATCATTCCCTCATAAACCACTTTTTCTACCATTTTCACTACCTAAGGAGCATTCAACAATGGAGTTCAACGGATTTCTTCTTCGTGATGGAAGACCGGGCGAAAGGCAACGGAAAATTATTCAGAGGCTTCAAAGTCGAGAAATTCTCTCGACTAGGTACGTCGACGATAACTGTCTGTATGCTTTGGGTATTTATCATAGTGTTTTTAATTTATTAGAATTTCTAGGCTTGCATAATATCTTCATCAATCAGGAACCTACCTATGAGCGACTGACAACTGAGTTTTTGAGTTCTTTGATATACACTGTCAGTCCTAACACTGCTAGCACTGTTGGTACTGTTATTTTTAGACTGTTCGGAATTGAGTATGAATTCAGTACCGACGATCTAGCAGGTTTGTTAGGAATCCCTCATAGGGAAGGTTCGATCTGTGAGGCACCTTTGGATGCTGAGTGGTCGGCCGAGGTATTTACCTTTTGGCAAAGGCTTTCAAGTACTTCAATTAATTCTTTTGAAGGGATACTTGCGTCGACCATTCACAACCCGGCCATAAGAGTTTTTAGACTTCTTTTGGCATGTACTATTTTTGGCCGGGAAAGTCCAAACAAGGTAAATGCTCGTGAACTCCTATTTTTGCAAGGATGCCTCACTAGAACCCACATCAATCCGGTCCCGTTTATGCTTGCCCATATGACTTTATTTACTAATAAAACAGGACCGATTGTTTTTGGAGGACTTGTTACATCTATTGCTCGGGCTCTTGGCCTGAACAATGAGATAGCTACACTTGAACCACTACCTCCTCGCACAATTAATTTAAAATTTCTGAAGGACATGAAATTGTGCCGAACGAGGAGAGAAGGTGGTTATGAGTTGATGGTTCATGGGGTAGCTATCCCATCTGTTGCTTTACCATGCAGTAGACGTACTGATGTACGTGATGAAAGGAACTGGACCTATGATCTTAATGCTCCACGTATTTTGGGTCCACTTCCTCCTAATATTCCCGATGGGGAGGCACATGACACTGATGATGAGTATGATCGGAGAGAGCAGTCTCCCATCCCTCACATGTCCCCCCATCGTCCTTCACAGTCACACACTGCACCATCTTCCTCTAACCCTGTTGCAGGTACTGCTCCTGGATTCTTTGTCACCGAGGAGATGTGGCGTGATATGACAGCTAGAGAAGAAAGGCGTGATGGCCTTCTCTCTACTATTTCACAGCAGCTGACGGACAACATGAGCTTCATGCAACAATCGCGATTGGTTTCGGATCGTGCTTATAGCAACGTTTGCCGTACCTTGAACGATATCTCATTAGAGCAGAACCGTCAGAGAGAGTTCAACAGCCGACACTACCAGCTTGTAGAGGCTACTCAGGGTTCCATCTTGGGTAACCTTCGAGAGGTCCGGAGTGCTCAGGCTGCTTTATCAGCACGACTCGACCGGAGGGACCAGCATCGTAGTAGATCCCGTCGTTCCAGACCATCACATCAGGACGGCGAAGGCACCAGTGCCCCTCCTCAGTAGTTTTTTTTTCAGGTTACCCCCCTTATCTTATTTCGAAACATTGGGGACAATGTTCGATTTAAGTGTGGGAGGGGATTTTATTGCTTTCCGTCATTTCCCTTTTTAGTTAATTTCCTTTCAGTTATTTCCCTTTCAGTAATTTAATTTTCTTAGATAATGCATGAGTCTGACGAGTCACCAGTATAGTGTCTTTTTAGTTCATCTTCATTTTTTCCCATTTCCTTAGCCTTACCAGAAAAATTTTAAAAAAAGAAAATAATGTTGTTTCACATGTTTTTTGGGCTTTGAGACAGGTTTAGATTAGGATGTGGTGACTTAGGTCAACTTTTTGAAACATCAGAACCATTTTAGCACCATAGACCTCTTGAATATATGAATCACTCCTAAACCCCACCACATTGGCCTTTACTATCATTTTAAAAATTGTCCTAAGTAGTTTATCTTAGCAGTCAGCTCCGGCTTAAGCATGCTCTACGTAGGGGGTCGATGAATATAAGTGAATGATCCAGTTCTAATAAAAAAGAAAAAAAAAAAAAAAAGAAAAAAAAAAAAAAAAGAAAAAAAGAAAAAAAGGCAAACTCTGGTATAGGTGACCCTCACAAAGTCATTTAAACCGAAAAAAGAGAAAAAAATATTTGCCACAAAAAGAAAAAAATTGCAAGTCACCTATTGTTAGTTGGTTCAGAGGTATCTGGCACTGAACTTGGTAGGGCGGATTACGATCCGATCCCCCGCAGCTACATTTAGGCGAAATAAAAACAGGTTTACACATGCTTATGTGCCAGAAACCTTATGTTATGGATCAGAATCACTAACCGGTCACTCTACTATGAAGCATGTACGGATAACGGGCTTAATGTGATTGCGCCTGAATGAAAAGGACACAAAAAGATGAGAAGATAGGCCTAGGTATTGTGGGATGATATGGAGTGGTTAATATAGGATTGAAGTTTGTGTTTGTGTTACTATGGTACCCTTGGTTCACTTAGTTAGTATCTGTCACTGCATCCTGACTTGAACTTAGAATCCCTTTAGCCCAAAGACAAGTGTTGACACCATATTTTTCTTAAGCTTTAATGTTTGCTTGAGGACAAGCAAAGGTTTAAGTGTGGGAGAATTTGATCACACTAAAATTCACCGTATTTCTGACTCCGATTTCGCATGCATTCTTAGCTTTTATTGTTGTTTTGCTTTGTTATTGCTTTGTTTTCTTATGTTTTCAGGTTTTTATAATAATCGGAGCTTGAATCGGGAAAAGGAGCGAAAAAGGAGTGAAAACGGACGAAAACCTAGAAATTCAGCATTTTGCACTTACGGCACCCACCGTGGCGGGCGCCATGGGGTTAGCCATGACGTGGCCACGTCTCAAGACCACTCCTCAACCTCCAAGACCCACGTTCCCCACTCCATCATCCCCTGTAGGGACCATGGCGGGCGCCATAGGCCTGTGGCGGGCGCCACAAGGCCAAAATCAGTAACCTCCACTTTTTAGTGGAGGGGCGTCCCGGTCATTTCATGCTTTCAGTTTTTACTATAAATAGGACCTTAGATTTTCGTTTTTCTTCATCCAGAATTAGAATTCTCTAGGCATATATCAGTTATAAAGCAGTTGCCATTCCACATCGGGGTGCCTCTGCAATCGAGTGATCGAGTCTGTAATCTGTCTGTGGTTCGAGTTTTGGAGCACTCTGGAGGAAGTTAATCCTGCCGCCATTTTAATTCAAGTTCGTACTTTACTTTTATTTATTTCTGCCTCGCTTTTATTTTGTTTATTTCCCGCACTCGCACATTTACGTTGTTTATTTCCTGCACTCGCACATTTACTTTGTTTATTTCCTGCACTCGCACATTTACGTTGTTTATTTCCTGCACTCGCACATTTACGTTGTTTATTTCCTGCACTCGCACATTTACGTTGTTTATTTCCTGCACTCGCTTTAAATTACTTTTATGAAAAACTATAAAAAGAATATTTACTTTATCATGTCTAACTAATTCCATAAAGGTTAGAATGTAAGGATCGTAATTAAACCAGTAATCAGTATAATTGTTCGTGGAAACACCTAAGGGCTATTTTATCTTTCAATTCAAATAATTGTTTTTAACTATTTCAAAAAACAGCCAAAAGCGCTTTGTATAGTTCATTAGGAGATTTTAGATTAAAAAGAAAAGAGATTTTAAAACGATTTTCGGACGCGTTAGGAAGTTTAAACTCTGGTTCGCAAGAACCTCTTTTTGCTAAGAAGTCCAGGTTAAAATACTTTTCAACTTAGTTAAGATACTATATTTCTTAAAAATAGGTTTACTACTCTAACGCAGTACGCACCTTTTTATCCGTGACAATAGGAGGGGTTGATTAGAGAGTACAACTCGGTTCTGAATACGCGAAAGCGACAGTTCCTGTTAAATTAGTTCTTTTCAAAGAAGAAAACACTGCCCATAAGTAGTTCCACTAACAAGTACTGGATTATCATTGATTACGTGAATTACATTCGAGCCTGTCTTTATTTATTATTTAAAATTATAATTTTATTTACCATTGCACCCTTATTAAAACCCTTAAAAATAGTTGCCTTAGATACACACCATAACAACAGGTTTGATAGATTGACACTTGGTCTCTGTGGATTCGATAATCTTTTATATTACTTTGACGTGATTCGTACACTTGCGAAAAACACGCATCACTAACCCCTATTTATTCATCATTGCTTATTTATTATTTTTGCTTATTATTTATATTTTGCTTTTATATTTTGCTATTTATTTTAATTTGCCTATTATTATAATTATGTAATTGCTCCTTGGATGTAAATTTTGTAAATATTAATTTATTTAATTTTCATGCTATGGTTAGTAATTTAGGGAGTGCAAATATGTATTCTATTTAAAAATAAATTTAGATCACTTTAATTAAAGATAAATAATATTGAACACTCACACACGTAAGTCGATTTTAATCGCTATCTCACTTTCTAGGGTTGCCTCTCAAGTTGCCTAAACCATAAGGTCAAGTGGGGTGTATAAAGAAAGTCCCTTAAAAGAAAAATCATCAAGTCCCTAATGGTTGCCTTTAAAGATCAAGTCCCTTTTCGAATAATGATGATAGTCCCCTCTAAATGCTTATTACACCCCACAGTTGCCTTTATAAACAGATGTCCCTCACATGTCCCTTACATCCAAGGTAATGACTACTTATTCCTTAATAATAGGGATAGTCTTACCACTTAAAGGATAAAGAACAGAAAAGACTTAACTTAGGGTAGGTTCCTCTTATGTACTTGCTCACTCCATTCAAAATTTTCAAACACTTAACAAATTTCAAACAAATTTTCAAAAACAAGTTTTTACGCATCCGTACATGGATCATTATCAACTCATATGAAAATTTTCTATTCACACACTACACCTTTTCAAAAACAATTCAAAAGTGAGCTAAGTAACTAAGAGCCCATGGATAACCATGGATGTAAAGGGTGCTAACACCTTCCCTTTACATAACCTACCCCCCGGACCCAAAAATATCTCTTAAGGTCTTTCCTGTTCTTTTATACCCTTTCCTTTTGGATAAAATAAAAGTCGGTGGCGACTCTTGCTATCCGCAACATAACTAAAGTCAGTTCTCCCACCGTGTTACAGAACTGGCGACTCTGCTGGGGACTTAAATTTAAGAGGGGTACCCTTAGGAATTAAGATCACTTTAAATTGTTTGCCTTATTTGCTTTATATTATCTTGCTGGGGTGCCCTTATGTGAGAAAGATCCTAACCCGGATCTAGTGTACCTTAGGTAAATGGCAATAGACCAAGGAAACTGTACGACGTATATCGATATGGTTGATCTGGTGGCCATAGTTAGTGTGACTTCTTGGTTGGTGCTTATGTTCCTTAAGTCAAGTTGAGGATAATATGAGGCTGCCATATGTTGTCAATGCACTAACTAAATTTTAGAACCCTAGTTATCCCATCTTGGCCTTTAGAATGTAGTGAGGTAACCGGCTTTGGTGCAGACTGAAGTTGGTTGACACTCGATACTACGCTCATTGAGATCTTAAACTTGGAGGGTTTTGGTTGGCAAGTAAGTTGCCTTCTGAACAACCACCCTTGTGAAGGATCAATGATATTGAGACCCCTTAGAACCCGGTTACTTTTGTAGGACAGGATGAACCATCTAAACTCAGGGGAGGGTACTTACCTTTAAACCTCATACAAGCCTTTAAACCTAGGGCTATGGTGTGACTTGTTTGTGTGTGCCACATGTTTGTGATTGAACATAACATCATGACATCATCATGCATCATAAGCATAGCATTTTCACTAACCATTTCAAGGACCAAGGGATTTATCTTTGTTCTTTGTTGTAGGTCATGGCTTCTGCCCGTAGAAACACCATCAGGATCAACTTTGTGGGGATACCTCCTAAGCTTAAAGAGTTGGTTTCTCAAGTGTCTGATCACTCCCAGTTCATCAAGAGACATGGTCACCTATTGGATCTAGTCACTTCAGGGTTCAATGAAGACATGATGAGTGTTCTGTTTCAGTTCTTTGACCCTAAACACCATTGCTTTACATTCCCTGACTATCAGTTGGTTCCAACCATGGAGGAGTTCTCTAAACTTCTGGGCATACCTGTTCTTGATCAAAGACCCTTCACAGGCTTGGAGAAGGAACTTAAACCAGAAGTTATTGCTGCAGCTCTACATCTGAAGAAGTCTGACATTGTTCTAGAGACGAGAAGTGGAGTCAAGGGTATTCATGCCAAGGTGTTGATAGAGAAAGCTCAGGTGTTCTTGAAGGCCATGAGCTATGATGCTTTTGAGGAGATCTTAGCCTTGCTGATATATGGCTTAGTATTGTTCCCCAATCCAGATCAGTTCATAGATGTTCATGCCATCAACATTTTCCTGAGTCACAATCCAGTGCCTACATTGCTTGGAGACATACTACATTCTCTGCATACCCGCACTACAAGGGCAAGAGGAACTTTGATGTGCTGCATACCTTTACTGTCTAGGTGGTTTATTTCTCACCTTCCTCGCTCAGTAATGAAGAATGAGCAAGGGTTCAGATGGTCCAAGAGGATCATGTCACTTTCTCACTCAGATATCCATTGGTGCTCCAGATCTATGGAGAATGTCACCATCATTGACCGTTGTGGGGAGTTTCCTAATGTGCCACTTCTAGGCATAAGAGGAGGCATCACCTACAACCCCTCTCTAGCTTTACGACAGTTCGGTTACGCCCGGAGCGATGGTCCACATGACATGTTGATTCAGGGCATTGTGTTTGATTACGACAACGACCTTCAAGGTTACCGTCAGAGATTCATACGAGCCTGGGGAAAAGTAAACAGGGTTGACAGCAAGACACTGGAGCCTAATTACACTATTCCTATGGAGGCTTATCTCAGATGGGTACGATCTCGTGCTCAGAATCTCATGATGCCATATCCTTCCGTCCTACCAGTTACCATGGAACCTGTTGCTGAAGGAGACACAACTTATACCATCCTTCACCCAGACATGCCTACTGATAAGGAAGACTTGCAGAGATCATGGATCCAACTGAAGGAGCAAAGGGATACTTTCGAGGCTCATTACAAAGCAAGCCAAGCAAGAATCCTAGAGCTAACAAAGCAACTTCACGAGGAACGAAACCTCAACTCATACCTCAATACAAAGAGGAAACGTCCATGGGAGACTTAAAACCCCATCTTTTGTACTTATTTCATTTCATTTTTTGTAAGCCTAAAAGGCAAAACAAATTTATTACTAATAAAAGTTTACCTTCTTGTTTGTCTAAGCAAATTTAAATCCTGCGGTCCTTGAAAACATTGCATATGCATTCACATATCATTTCATTGCATCACAGGTTTATAATTGTGCACAGGTTTCTCATCTTCTCGCTGTTTATTTCAGCAATGGCTCTTGAACAATCAGTTAAGGATCTCCAGGCACAAAATGCACAGTTCCAAGAGCTGATCTTGAACCTGTCCAAGGGGCAGGATGAATTGAAGGCACTGCTGGCCAAGACTAAGAAGACTAGAAGGTCTACTGGTTTGATCAATATGGGAAGAAGGTTCAAAGGTCTGGCCAAGACCAAAGAACCAGCTGAAGACTATGAATCTGAGGAATCTGAAAAAGAGGGAGGCAGTCTCCACAACACTATGGGGGACTCTGATTCTGAGGCTAATTACTACCATGATCCTAATGAAGACAAATTCAAGATGCTGGTGGATAGGATGGATGCCATGGAGTTGCAGAAGTCATCTGGGTTGGATTTTGAGGATTTGAGTCTGATATCTGGGGTAGTCATACCCATTGGGTTCAAGGTTCCTACATTTGTTGTCTATGATGGGGTCTCTTGTCCCAAACTGCATCTGAGGTCTTATGTCAGAAGAATTCAACCCCACACTGCTGATAAGAAATTGTGGATCCAATTTTTTCAAGAGAGCTTATCTGGAGCTCAGTTGGAGTGGTATTATCAGTTGGAGAGTGTCAACATCAGAGACTGGAATGATCTTGCTGAAGCTTTCTATAAGCAGTATCAATACAATGCTGACTTAGCCCCCACTCGCATGCAGCTTCAGAGCATGTCTATGGGTGCCAAAGAAAGTTTTAAAGAGTATGCTCAGAAGTGGAGAGATTTAGCTGGAAGAGTTCAACCCCCTTTGACTGACAGGGAGCTGGTTGATATGTTCATGTGTACGCTGAATGGTCCGTTCTACAGTCATCTCATTGGAAGCTCATCATCTGGCTTCACTGAGTTGATCATGACAGGAGAGCGAGTAGAGAATGGTATAAAGAATGGTAAGATCCAAGTGGGTACTTCCTCATCAGGTGCTACAAAGAAGCCTCCCACTGGGAAGAAAGAGTCCAATGCTGTTTATGGTCAACCTGATCGTAATAGAAGGCATCAGTCTGTTAGTGCAGTTCATATTTCAAATCCAACTCCTGCACCAACAGAGCAGCCACAGGGCAACCAACAGAGGGCTAGAAGGCAGTTCACGAAGATCAACATGTCAATGGCTCAGGCATTGCAACACTTGTTGAAGGCTGAACTCATTACCTTGAAAGAGGCTCCTCAGAATCCTAATGTTACCTCTCCCAGGTACAACCCCAATGCACGGTGTGCATACCATTCAAACTGTCAGGGACATGATACTAATAACTGCTGGATCTTGAAGAATAAAATTCAAGATATGATCGATGCTGGAGAAATTGAGTTTGATCCTCCAGGTACTCCCAATGTGATTACTGCTCCAATGCCAAATCACGATAAGGCTGTCAATGTTATTGATGAAGATCTACATGTCTATTCAGTTATGGAGTTGACCACACCATTGTCTGTTATCAAAAAGAGGTTAGTACAAGCTGGGATCTTTCCAGGTTGTCGTGAAGATTGTTTGTATTGTACCTATAAGCCAGATAGTTGCTTCATATTGAGAGATGGAATTCAACGTCTCATGGATAAGTATACTATAGTGTTTGAGAGGACTCCGTCGTCTGTAGAAAGTATGGTGGATCATCTGACTCAGGGTAGGAAGATTGAAGAGGTTGATATGGTTGACAAAGTACCAATAAGAATCACTTCAAAGGGTCCCATTAAAATCACTCATCAGGGTCCAATCAAAATTACTGTTGAAGGTCCCGTGAAGGTTGTTGCTGAAGCCAGAGTAGCTCCTGTGGTCATTACTACTCCTGGTCCTATCCCATATACGTCTGACAAAGCTGTGGCTTGGCACTATGGGTCTGATGTTTACATCCATGGTGTTAAGCAGGAGCCTTTATCTGATGTGCCTGTTGACATTGATAATATTGCTGGATCTAGCAAGATCACTCGTAGTGGAAGAGTCTTCTCTCCTCCAGTTGCTTCTAAGAATGCAGTTACTCCTGCTGCTATTTCCACTACTGATGCTCGGGGCAAGGGTCCTGTTATTGAGCCTGTATCTACTGATGTGCCAGCTGCTGATGACCTCTCTAAGCAGATGGAAGAAGTATTGAAGATCATTCGCAAGAGTGATTATGACATTGTTGATCAATTGGGGCATACTCCCTCAAAGATTTCTATGTTGTCCTTGTTGTTATGTTCTGAGGCTCATGCCAAGTCCTTGATCAAGTTTCTAAAGACTGCTCATGTACCTAGTGCAATTTCTGTTGACCAATTTGAGAACTGTGTTGCCCACCTGACCTATGACAATGGGTTAGGATTTTCTGATGCTGATTTGACCCCTGCCAAGAGGGATCATAACAGGGCCTTGCATATCTCAATTGAATGCAGGGGCACTACCCTGTCACATGTGCTGATAGACAATGGTTCCTCTTTGAATGTGTTGCCTAAGGAAGTCCTGAACAAGCTAAGCCCTGAAGATGCTGTGCTGAAGCCCAGTAATATTGTGGTAAAGGCTTTTGATGGTTCTAGAAGAGTAGTGCATGGGGAAATTGATCTACCAATCAAAGTTGGCTCTCAGGTGTTTACTGCTACATTTTTTGTGATGGATATTCGTCCTTCGTACTCTTGTCTGCTTGGTCGTCCCTGGATCCATGGGGCAGGTGCTGTAACCTCTACATTGCACCAAAAGTTGAGATATCCGGTGGATGGAAAGGTTGTTACTGTCTATGGAGAAGAAGAATACTTTGTCAGCCATGTGAATACCTTCAAGTATCTGGAAATGGAAGGTGAATACATTGAGACTCCGTGTCAGACATTTGAAGTGGTTCCCTGGGTTGTTAATGATTATGTAGCTCCTCCTGTTGTGAAGAAAGTTCCTATGGTCACCAGAAAGCCTCCAACAATGGCAATGGCCTCCCTCAATGATGCTAGAGTTGTGGTGGATGAAGGTGGTTGTACTATTTGGGGTCAGCTTCCTGATATTCCATACAAGTCTGACAAGTTTGGTTTGGGTTTCACTGCAGAGTCCCAGAAAGCTGTTCGTCGTGCTCGTGCTGCTCGTATCACTAATCAAGGGATTGTGAAAGACCAGATTAATGCTGTGGGAGATCAAGATGAAGACTACAACTTGGATGCATGGATTTTTCCTACTGTGGGTGCTGGACTCAATAATTGGAAAGCTGAAGATGTTATCCCTATCTCCTTTAGTCAGGAGTAAATACTATTACTGTGTTGTTTTTTAAATTTGTAATTTCTTGAACAATAAAACTTTCAAGCCATGTGCCTTACCCGGGGCACAATGGTGTGTTTGTTACGGGCTGTCATTTCATTTGCATACTTCATTCAATAAAATCAGTGGACGTTTCGTTTTCGTAAATATTGTGTTCCTTGTCTTTCTTTTCTTTTATTTTTGTTTTATCAGCTATGTGTTCTTACACACACCCACATCACTAAAATGCAGATCCTCATCCACTCTGGATCCTGTTGATAACAGTTCTACTATTGCCAATTATAATTTCGAGAATCCGATCTATCAAACTGAAGACGGAAATGAGGACGATTGTGAAATACCTGTAGAGCTTGCTAGGTTGTTACAACAAGAAGAGAAAGCTATACAGCCACATGAAGAGCCAGTCGAAGTTGTGAATCTGGGAACTGAAGAAAACAGAAAAGAGGTCAAGATAGGGGCTGATTTAGAGGACAGTGTCAAGAGCAGGTTGATTCAGATGTTACGTGACTATGTGGAGATCTTTGCTTGGTCTTATGAAGATATGCCAGGGTTGGATACAGACATTGTGGTTCACCGTTTGCCAGTGAAAGAAGATTGTCGTCCAAAGAAGCAGAAAGTTCGTCGTATGCGTCCTGAAATGTCAGAAAAGATCAAGGCAGAGGTAATGAAACAGTTCAATGCAGGGTTCTTAGCAGTGACTTCTTATCCTCAGTGGATTGCAAACGTGGTACCAGTTCCTAAGAAAGATGGTAAGGTACGTATGTGTGTGGACTACAGAGATTTGAACAAGGCTAGCCCTAAAGATGACTTTCCACTTCCTCATATTGATATTCTGGTAGACAACACTGCTCAACATAAGGTATTCTCTTTTATGGATGGTTTCTCTGGTTACAATCAAATCAAGATGGCACCTGAAGATATGGAGAAGACAACATTTGTGACACAGTGGGGCACCTTTTGCTATAAAGTAATGCCATTTGGTTTGAAGAATGCAGGGGCAACATATCAACGTGTTATGGTGGCTTTGTTTCATGATATGATTCATCATGAGATAGAGGTATATGTAGATGATATGATAGCCAGGTCTCAGAATGAAGAGCAACATCTTGATCATCTACACAAGTTGTTTGAGAGGTTGAAGAAATACAAGTTGAGGTTGAACCCAAGCAAGTGTACTTTTGGGGTTAGATCTGGAAAGCTCCTGGGTTTTATTGTCAGTGAAAAAGGTATTGAAGTGGATCCTGCAAAAGTGAAAGCTATACGAGAAATGCCAGCTCCCCGTACTGAGAAGGAGGTTAGAGGTTTCTTGGGACGATTGAACTACATTGCAAGATTTATCTGAAGGTGGCAAAACACAAGGAAGGGGGGTTGGAATTGGGTTTTCTGAAATAATTAAAATAACTTCTAATGACACGTTTTACTTTATCCTGGTTCGTTTGAACTCAAACTACATCCAGTCCACCCGCCAAGGTGATTTTGCCTCTACTGAGGTCTTAATCCACTATTCAATAAGCATACACACAAAGACCTATAGTCAATGTCTTCTTGAGTCTTCTGACTAAACTTAGTCACTCAAGGAAAAAAATAATTATTACAAGAATGATAAAGATGTAACTTAGAATGCTTCTAGATAAGCAGGTATCACTAAGTGATAGTTACAACAATAAGAACAAGATAAAATGAATTGCTTGAATATATGAGATACGTTGTATAGCGTTGCGTTCGTATCTTATTTCTTCAAATGATGTCCTTTATATATTTCTTGATAAAGTAGCCGTTGGAGACATCTTGAGCCAAATTAGGATATACTTAAATACCTTAATTTCTTTCCATAAGAAGAGATACTTGTCTTTGAATATTAAAGAACATATTCTTTAATTAAAGCTTTTTAATAATGATACCAGCATCTTCTAAGCGGAAATCAGAGATAATGGATAATATATGCGCAGCCAATAAATGTGTCATTTAATGCTGGATTCTTCTTTGAGCGTATCTACTATAATGGTTCTCCTTGGCTTGTACGGATTACTCAAGCAATATTATCTTCTACACGAGAGTACGTATATTCATTAGAACTTCTAATATGAAAGACTTTGTTATCATCAAAACACTTAGAGGATCAGAACCACATTTGTTCTAACAATCTCCCCCTTTTTGATGATGACAAAACATTTTAATTTAACAAGAATAGAGTTTAATGAATTTAAGTGAACTCCCTTTGATTAGAAGATAAACTTCTTTCAGATGTTCTATGATCCTTAGCTCCCCCTGAGTTGATTACTTGACCTGTTTTCTTTTTATGATAGCAACTCAAATAATTTTATCAGAATATGTAAAAGGCAGATTATGGTAAACTGCTATGGATCAGAATCATATACGTTTCTCCCCCTTTTTGTCATAATCAAAAAGATAAAAATATAAAGAGCAGGAGAATTATAAACCAAAACCAATAGAGTTAAAGTACTTAGAAACAAACGCAAACAACCAGTAAAAGTTCAAAAAAGGTAATGCAGAATCAGAAAAAATTAAAGCAGAAGATGAGAAAATCAGGTGTTCATCTTAGTGACTAAAGTCTCCAGCAAAGATTTAATGTCTGATGAAGATTCCACTTGCTTGGTGAGTAGAGTCTTCATTTCAGCAGTTGTTTCTTCTTGCTTATCTAGACGTTCCTTCACTAGTTGATTTTCTTTCTTTAATTCTTGCAGAGTTTGTAAGACAAAATTTGTTCCCAGAGGTTCTTCTGTCTGAGGGGCAGCTTGATTGTCAGGACCATCAGCAGTGTCTTCTACAGAAGATACTAAAACCATCTGAAGTGCTGAAAGCTTATCCAGAGGTTCTGATTCTTTCCAGGGCTTGTTGTCCAGCAGGAGTGGTTTAGTTTGTGCAAAATTTGAGACTACTGCTTGAAGGTACTCACAGAAGTTCTGATGAGCAACATCATAGCAGATGTCCTTGAGTCTTTTGGACTCAGCATTAAACCATTTTCTGAGGTCAGCCCATAGAAAATCAGATGCAGCAGGATCAGTTAGCTCTGCACAAGCAGTCTTCAGATCTTCTAATTTTAATTTCAGAACTGTTTCAAAAGCCAGCAGTAAAGTAGAAATGTCTGATTTAGATGGTTTGGGTTTTGGGACTGGAATAGCTCTTTTGTTGGACATAGAGGACAGTTTTTGAAGTGC
This sequence comes from Lathyrus aphaca, assembly GCA_963966055.1. Classification (NCBI taxonomy): domain Eukaryota; kingdom Viridiplantae; phylum Streptophyta; class Magnoliopsida; order Fabales; family Fabaceae; genus Lathyrus; species Lathyrus aphaca. Next base: position 20,835,005 of record OZ014521.1, read on the forward strand.
TTCAAAGTCAATTGTAGTTCTGAGGGGATTGTCATTTGCAGTCACAGTTTCTGTTGGTGAATCAGGAATGTTTATGATAGAAGGTGAATTTTGGTTTGTTGAAATGTTATGGGAAATTGAGGCAGCGTCTGAATCTTGGTAGTGTTCAAGATCAAGATCAAGAGCAGCTTTTAAGGCAGACTGTGTTTCATTTGTAGGGGAGCAGTCAATATCAGAAGGTGGAGTGTCATCAATTGGTATATCAAAATCAGCAAAAGTTTGGGGTTGATGATTTTCTGTTTCTGTTTCTGTTTCTGGTGGATATAAGGAGGATAGGATGGATGCAACAACAGAAGTTGTAGGAACTTCAGTTTGAATGGGACTAATAGTATGAGGTGGTTCAGAAGCATGAATTTGTTCAGAGTTGATATCAGAAGATGGTTGACTAGAAGGTAAGGTGTTAGAAGGTTGTTCAGACACTTCTACAGTTACAGCTTCTACAACAGTAATGGAATCAGGATTAGAAGCAGAAGACTTACCTGTTGTCTTAGATGATTTTTGCATCTTCTGAGAAGGGTCTTCAGCAGTCTTCCTTTTCTTTAATCTGAGAGAGGCAACATCTGGAATTTGTTGTTGGAGTTCTTTTGGGTTGAAATCAGGTACCGTACCTTGACGCTTGCATATATCCATATAGTTGAGAACAACATCTGCGGGAGTATCAGAAGAAAAGAGAGGAAATCCTTCTAGAGGTATCCTTCTGGTGCTGATAACTTCTCTAGATTGAAGAGTGGGTTCTTGCTGAATGGATGTGATGAACCACATCTTCTTCAGGTTTTTAGCATTCAAGGGTTTTCCAACGTCTGTTTCCAAAAGTTCAGTTTGATTTATTTCTGCTAGGAAGTCCACTAGCTTGTTCTGACAAAGAATATCAGAAATTAATCGTCCAAAAGGTATCCAGTCCCTTTTGGTCTTCTCAGTATCCCTTGTTTCCTTCACAGCGAATCTAAGATTCTGAAAAAGTGTGTGGGCAAGATTGATTTTCTTCTTTTTTGAGATGAAATAAAGGAGAAATTGTTGATCCAGATTGATGTAGTCTGGAGAATTTGTAGGTTTCCTGTGACAGATTGTCCCAAGAATTATTTTTGCCCAAATACGCAGAGGAGTCTTTAGGTCTTTGATCTTGTTAGATGGTTTTCCAGCGGTGAAAATTTCTTTAGCAATCACAACAACATCAGATACTCTATCCATATCACTACATTTGATACCATTGCCATCAGTTTCAAAAAGTTTGGCAATGTGATCTTCAGAGATGATGATCTGTTTACCAAGCACATAGGAGGTGACTTGTGCATCATTTGAGTAGGCGTACATCCAAAATTCTTTAACCAGTTTAGGGAAAACTGGTCCCATTAGCCTGTCAAAGTATTTTTCCCAGCCTTGAGCTTCAACCTGAGGGAGGAGGTCAAAACCATTATCCTTCAAGCTTGCGAAATCAACGAATAGCTCACACAGTACTTCCAGTTTTTCAGGAGGGGTGGAAAGAGTCTTTGATGGTTCAACGTAGAAATCATCAGAGAAATCTTTGCGTGAAGATGATGAAGCCATTTAGTAACTAAGATGAACTGTTAGGGTTTAGGGTTTTTAGAAAAAAATGAGGAAGCACAAGAGACTGAGAGAATAACTTATAGAGAGAGTAATATGCGGGTAAAATTTGAAAGTGAGGAATACACTTGATATTTATAGAGAAAAAATATGGAAGCAATTAATTAAATGCGAAATTAGTGGGAAACAATTAAGTTTGAAAACATAATGATTAACAACATTAAATGCGCTGACATGGGGTAAAGCGTAAATGATTCTGGAACAGATACCCAAGAGATTTTCTTGCCTTTTTGATGTCAAACCTAGTCGTATCAGATTCAAGAATCTCAACAGTTATCCTTCTGAGCGAACAGTTGCTAAGGCACGTTCTGTCAATCGTCAGAGTTTGGACACGTGTTTTGATTCTGATGAAAGTCCTTAGAGCTTTGTTGACAAGTGTTTGATATGAAGATCTACAAGTTAATCTTTTGAACAGAAGTTCTAAGAGTAGAAGTTAGAGCAGAGAATCTTCTGAGATAATCATGTAGAATATAAATAGTAGAACTTCTAGAGGTAAGACATATGATTAAAGCATTTTCATTCTGGACATAACTTCATGCTAAGGTTAGTTAGAATGAAATTGAATCTATCTTCAGAAAGGGGTTTAGTAAAAATATCAGCCCATTGGTGATTTGTGTCTATAAATTTTAACATTAAAATTCCCTTCTGAGTATAGTCCCTAATGAAGTGATGTTTAACTTCTATGTGTTTAGCTCTAGAATGTAAAATAGGATTTTTAGAGAGGCAAATAGCAGACGTATTGTCACAGAGGATTGGAATGTTACTCTCATAGATATTGAAATCTTCTAACTGATTTTTCATCCAGAGCATCTGAGTACTGCATCCAGCTGCTGCAATGTATTCAGCTTCTGCAGTTGATAATGATATGGTTGGTTGTCTTTTGCTAGACCAAGCGATTAGGTTGTCTCCTAGAAATTGACAACTTCCAGAAGTACTTTTTCTTTCTGTCCTATCTCCAGCAAAGTCAGCGTCACAATATCCTACAAGTTTATACTTTTCTGATCTTCTGTAATACAGACCAAGATTAGTAGTACCTTTCAGATATCTAAAGATTCTCTTAACTGCTGTTAAGTGAGTTTCTCTAGGATCTGATTGGAATCTAGCACATAAACATACACTATATAGAATATCTGGTCTAGAAGCAGTAAGATAGAGAAGTGATCCAATCATACCTCTGTAGAGCTTCTGATCTATTTTCTTACTTACCTCTTCTTTCTCCAAGATACACGTAGGATGCATAGGAGTTTTGGATATTGAACTTTCTGATAATTCAAATTTCTACAGAAGTTCTTTTACATATTTGCTTTGATGGATATATGTTCCTTCTGATGTTTGATTTATTTGAATTCCCAGAAAGAACTTTAATTCTCCCATCATGCTCATTTCAAATTCTGCCTGCATAGATTTAGCAAATTCCTTTCCCAAGGCACTTTTAGTAGAACCAAAAATTATATCATCTACATAAATTTGACATATCAGAAGATCATTTTTAATGTTTTTACTGAAAAGAGTTGTATCCACTTTCCCTCTGATGAATTTATTTTCCAGAAGAAAATTACTCAATCGTTCATACCAAGCTCTGGGAGCTTGTTTTAATCCATATAATGATTTTTTGAGTTTGTAAACATGTTCTGGAAATTTTGTATTTTCAAAACCAGGGGGTTGGTGTACATATACTTCTTCATCAATATAACCATTTAAAAATGCACTTTTGACATCCATTTGATGTAGAATGATATTATGATTTACAGCAAATGATATTAGAAGTCTTATTGATTCTAACCTGGCGACTGGTGCATAGGTTTCTGTATAGTCAATTCCTTCTTGTTGGCTATAACCTTGTGCAACCAGTCTTGCTTTGTTTCTGACAACTTCTCCTTTCTCATTGAGTTTGTTTCTGAATACCCATTTGGTGCCAATGATGTTGAATCCTCTGGGTCTAGGAACTAGATCACACACATCATTTCTGGTGAATTGATTAAGTTCTTCTTGCATAGCCAAAATCCAATCATTTTCTGATAGAGCTTCTTCTACGGAAGATGGTTCAATCAGAGAGACAAGTCCTAGTAGCGTCTCTTCAGAGTTTTTGAATGAGGATCTTGTTCTGATTGGTTCATCTTTCTTTCCCAAAATTTTATCTTCTGGATGATTAATATTGCTTCTGGAAAGTTTCTTCTGGATGGGTTCTTCAGGTGTTGATGGAGCAGTTGTATTGTTTTGAACTTTAGAAGATTGATCTTTAGAAGTTCTGTTTGTAGAGATTTCTACTTCTATATCTGCAGTAAATTCATTCTGCTTTGGTTTTTCAGAACCAAGCTTATCATCAAATCTGACATGAATTGATTCTATCACAATACGTGTTTCTGTATTGTATACTCTGTATCCCTTAGAACGTTCAGAGTAACCTAACATATAACACTTTTGTGCCTTAGAATCAAATTTGTTCAGAGTATCAAGAGTGTTTAGCATAAAACAAGTACATCCAAAAGGATGGAAATAAGAAATGTTGGGCTTTCTGTTCTTCCACAATTCATAAGGAGTCTTTTCAAGAATAGGTCTTATAGAGATTCTATTCTGAATGTAACATGCTGTATTTACTGCTTCTGCCCAAAAGTGTTTAGCCATATTAGTCTCATTGATCATGGTTCTGGCCATCTCTTGTAAAGTTCTATTTTTACGTTCTACAACCCCATTTTGTTATGGAGTTCTAGGACAAGAGAAATCATGAGAGATGCCATTTTCATTAAAGAAGGATTCTAATTGTTTATTTTCAAATTCTCCACCATGATCACTTCTGACTTTAATGATCTTTGATTCTTTTTCATTTTGAACTTGTTTACAGAAGTTAGAAAATACAGCAATTGACTCATCCTTGTGTCTAAGAAACTTTACCCATGTCCATCTGCTGAAGTCATCTACGATCACCAATCCGTACTTCTTGCCACTGACAGAAGCAGTTTTCACTGGTCCAAATAAGTCAATGTGCAGAAGTTCTAATGGTCTAGAGGAAGATACAACATTTTTAGCTTTGAATCCAGTTTTTGAAAATTTGCCTTTCTGACATGCTTCACATAGAGCTTCTGAGTTGAACTTCAAATTTGGAAGTCCTCTGACTAGATTGAGTTTGTTAAGTTGAGATATTCTTCTCATATTAACATGTCCCAATCTTCTGTGCCTGACCCATTGCTCAGTTTCCACAGACATTAGACATTTTACATTTTGACTTTTTAATTCTGAAAGCTTTATTTTATAAATGTTGTTCTTTCTCTTTCCACTAAAGAGGATTGTTCCATCTTTCTGACTAACAGCTTTACAGAACTTTTGATTAAAGATTATGTCATAGCCATTATCACTTAATTGACTTATGGATAATAAATTATGCATTAATCCTTCTACAAGCAGAACATTAGATATAGAAGGAAGGTTTCCATTACCGATAGTTCCGGAGCCAATAATTCTTCCTTTTTGATTGCCTCCAAAACCTACGTGGCCTCCATCTTTTAATTCAAGACTTTGGAACATATGCTTTCTTCCCGTCATGTGACGTGAGCATCCAGAGTCCAGGTACCATGATTGGTGTTTCAGTTTTGCTGTTAAAGACATCTGCAACATACACAATTTTATCCTTGGGTACCCATATTTTTCTGGGTCCTTGTTTGTTAGATTTTACAAACTTCTGATTTATTTTAGGTTTTAAATCAGAACTTGTAGAGCAAGATGACTCACTAGTGTATATAAGATCATGATTATGACCGTAGGTGAAATGAGAACTTAGAGGAGTATTAGGATTTATGACAATGTCATCAATATTTTTTAATTTCAGAGTTTCATTATTTTTCACATAGCCTATGCCTCTTCTTTCGTTTCTGCTAACACCATAGATCATAGAAGCAATCTTACTTCTATCTAGGCTTTTAGTGAGAAATTGTTGAAAACTATAATCATATTGTTTTATGATATTATCAGAATTGATTAGATCTTCTAATTCAGATTTCTTCTGAGCTTTGAGCTTCTCAAGAGAATTTTTACATTCAAAAAGATTTTCTTTCAGCTCAGAGTTTTCTGTTTTCAGTTTTCTAATATCTTCTAATTCAGATACAAGATTTTGTTTAACGTCTTTGTATTTGAATTGAAGCTTCTGATATTTTTCAAGAATTTCTGAAAGACTAGCTTCTAACTCAGATCTAGAGAATTTAGAAAATACCTCTTCTGAGTCTGATTCTAACTCTGATTCTGATGAGTGATCATCTTCTGGTATATTTGCCATTAATGCAATATTAGCTTGTTCATCTTCAGAATCTGACTCTGCTTCAGATGATTCAGAATCATCCCATGTTGCCATGAGACTCTTTTTCTTTTCTCTACTGAATCTGTTTCTAGGTTTGTCTTTCTGAAGTTTTGGACATTCACTTTTATAGTGTCCTGGTTCTTTGCATTCGTAGCACACGACTTCTTTGCTTCTGGGTTTCTTGTGACTGGATGTTGATTCAGAATAATTGTTTGATCTTCTGGTGTTTCTGAACTTCTTCTGATGATGCTTCCAGAGTTGTTGAACTCTTCTTGACAAGAGAGATAATTCATCTTCTTCTGATGAGCATCCAGAGCTTTCTTCTTCTTCTGCCTGTAAAGCTTTAGAAACATGTTTGTTAGATTTAAGAGCTACAGACTTACCTTTCTTCTGGGGCTCATCTTCTTCTAATTCAATCTCATGACTTCTCAAGGAGCTGATCAGTTCTTCTAAGGAAATTTCATTCAGATTTTTTGATAACTTTAAAGCAGTGACCATGGGTCTCCAGGCTTTCAGTAAACTTCTGATGATTTTCTTCACGTGATCTGCTGTTGAGTAGCCTTTGTCCAGAACTTTTAGTCCAGCAACCAGAATTTGGAACCTTGAAAACATTTTTTCAATGGTTTCATCTTCTTCCATCTTGAAAGCTTCATATTTCTGGATGAGAGCTAGAGCTTTGGTCTCCTTGACTTGAGAGTTGCCTTCATGTGTCATCCTTAGAGAATCAAACATGTGTTTGGCTGAATCCCTGTTTGTAATCTTCTCATATTCTGTGTACGAGATGGCACTTAGAAGTATGGTCCTAGCTTTGTGATGATTTCTGAATTCCTTCTTCTGTTGAACTGTCATATTTTTTCTTTCGATCTTCTGACCATCTTCTCCAACAGGATGAATATATCCATCTGTCACCATGTCCCAGAGATCTCCATCTAGAGCTAGAAAGAAACTCTCTAGAACATCCTTCCAGTAGTCGAAATTGTCGCCATTGAACATTGGTGGTTTAGCATTGATCTTGTCATTCTGATAGTCATTGTTAATTCCAGTTTCTGCCATGTGTTTATCTTCTGGATCTTTTACTGACACGGTTAAGTGTAATACTCAGAACCTAGAGCTCTGATGCCAATTGAAGGTGGCAAAACACAAGGAAGGGGGGTTGGAATTGGGTTTTCTGAAATAATTAAAATAACTTCTAATGACACGTTTTACTTTATCCTGGTTCGTTTGAACTCAAACTACATCCAGTCCACCCGCCAAGGTGATTTTGCCTCTACTGAGGTCTTAATCCACTATTCAATAAGCATACACACAAAGACCTATAGTCAATGTCTTCTTGAGTCTTCTGACTAAACTTAGTCACTCAAGGAAAAAAATAATTATTACAAGAATGATAAAGATGTAACTTAGAATGCTTCTAGATAAGCAGGTATCACTAAGTGATAGTTACAACAATAAGAACAAGATAAAATGAATTGCTTGAATATATGAGATACGTTGTATAGCGTTGCGTTCGTATCTTATTTCTTCAAATGATGTCCTTTATATATTTCTTGATAAAGTAGCCGTTGGAGACATCTTGAGCCAAATTAGGATATACTTAAATACCTTAATTTCTTTCCATAAGAAGAGATACTTGTCTTTGAATATTAAAGAACATATTCTTTAATTAAAGCTTTTTAATAATGATACCAGCATCTTCTAAGCGGAAATCAGAGATAATGGATAATATATGCGCAGCCAATAAATGTGTCATTTAATGCTGGATTCTTCTTTGAGCGTATCTACTATAATGGTTCTCCTTGGCTTGTACGGATTACTCAAGCAATATTATCTTCTACACGAGAGTACGTATATTCATTAGAACTTCTAATATGAAAGACTTTGTTATCATCAAAACACTTAGAGGATCAGAACCACATTTGTTCTAACATTATCTCCCAATTAACTACCATCTGTGAGCCAATCTTCAAGTTGTTGAAGAAAGATCAGGTGATGGAATGGAATGATGAGTGCCAGACTTCCTTTGATGAAATCAAGAGATATCTGTTAGAACCACCAATTTTGATGCCACCAGTGGATGGAAGACCCTTGATTATGTATTTAACAGTGTTAGACAACTCAATGGGGTGTGTGTTGGGGCAACATGACGAGTCTGGTCGAAAAGAGCAGGCAATATACTACCTTAGCAAAAAGTTTACCGACTGTGAAACAAGATATTCACTGCTCGAGAAAACTTGTTGCGCTTTGGCATGGGCTGCTCGCCGACTAAGACAGTATATGTTGACCCATACTACCTTGTTGATTTCAAAGATGGATCCAATAAAGTACATATTTGAGAAACCTGCTCTCTCCGGGAGAATTGCAAGATGGCAAATGATCTTGACAGAGTATGATATACAGTATACTACTCAGAAGGCCATTAAAGGAAGTGTTGTTGCTGATCATTTGGCTCATCAAGCAGTGGATGATTATCAGTCAATGAATTTTGAGTTCCCTGATGAAGACATTATGATTATTACCAAAGAACCTGGACAATATGACGGACCTGAACAAGGATCCCGATGGACTATGGTTTTTGATGGTGCCTCTAATGCACTTGGTAATGGTGTTGGTGTTGTGATTAGTTCCCCTGAAGGTTGTCATACCCCGATTACTGCCAGACTTTGTTTCTATTGCACCAATAACATGGCTGAGTATGAGGCATGTATCCTGGGTATTAAAGCTGCTATTGATATGAAGATTCAGTTCCTTGATGTGTATGGAGATTCAGCCCTGGTAGTAAGTCAGATTAAAGGAGATTGGGATACCAAGCATGATAACCTCATCCCTTACAGAGAGCATGTGTTGTCTTTAATCCCACATTTCAAAGAGATTACCTTTGGACACATTCCACGAAGAGAGAATCAGTTGGCAGATGCATTAGCTACCATGGCATCCATGTTTGAGATCAGCTGGGATGATGAAGCTCCCAAGATTACTATTGATAGATTTGAAAAACCTGCATACTGCAATGAGATTGACACATAAGGGGCAGAGGAGAAGCCTTGGTTCTATGAAGTGAAAAGATATCTTGAAGCTCAAGAGTTCCCTGAAGGGGCATCTGTCAAAGATAGGAAGTTTCTGAGAAGGTTTTCTGCTAAGTTCTTTTTGAGTAATGGGATTTTGTACAAGCGCAATCATGATTTAACTTTGCTTCGTTGTGTGGATAAGAAGGAAGCAACTGAGATTATGGAAGATATGCATGATGGGATCTTTGGCACTCATTCTAGTGGACATACCATGGCAAAGAAGATATTGAGAGCGGGTTACTATTGGTCTACCATGGAAGCTGACTGCCATCAACACTCCAGAACATGTCACAAGTGTCAAATTTATGCTGATAAAGTCCATGTACCTCCATCACCATTGAATGTGTTGACTGCTCCTTGGCCCTTTGCCATGTGGGGCATTGATATGATTGGTGAGATCAAGCCTACTGCTTCTAATGGGCATCGTTTCATCCTGGTTGTTATTGATTACTTCACGAAGTGGGTGGAGGCAGCTTCATTTGCATCTGTTACCAAGAATGTTGTGGCTCGGTTCATTAAGAATAATCTCATATGTAGGTATGGCATCCCTGAGAGGATTATCACTGACAATGGCTCTAATCTGAACAACATTATGATTACTGATCTCTGCACACAGTTCAAGATTAAGCATCATAACTCTTCTCCGTATCGTCCAAAGATGAATGGGGCAGTTGAGGCTGCTAATAAGAACATTAAGAAGATCGTACAGAAGATGACTGTTACTTACAAGGATTGGCATGAGATGTTACCATTTGCTCTTCATGGTTATCGTACTACAATACGTACTTCAACAGGGGCAACCCCATTCTCCTTAGTCTATGGTATGGAAGCAGTTCTGCCCATTGAAGTTCAGATTCCCTCCTTAAGAATTATGAAGGATGCAGGCTTGGATGAAGATGAGTGGATTCAGACTCGACTTGACCAAATAAATTTGATTGATGAGAAGAGGTTAGCAGCAGTTTGTCATGGCCAGATGTACCAGAAACGAATGATCAAAGCTTTTAACAAGAAGGTTAAGCCAAAGGTATATCAGGCTGGTGACTTGGTAATCAAGCGTATCATATTACCACAGGGTGATCCTAGGGGCAAGTGGACTCCAACATATGAAGGACCATTTGTAGTCAAGACAGTGTTCTCAGGAGGTGCCATGATACTGACTACAATGGATGGTGAAGACTTTCCACAGCCTATAAACGCAGACATAGTTAAAAAATACTACGCATAAAAAGAGACCCGCTAGGTTGACTGGCCTAGGCAAAAGTAAGGGCATCCCGGCAAACCAAAAGGGTTTGGGCAAAAATTAGGGATATATATAAAAAGATGTACACCCGGCAAGTCGAAAACCTGAAAAGGCGGCTTGGGCAAAAAAGGGCATCCCGGTGGATTGAAAACCTGAAAGGGCAATCCAGGCAAAAGTTAGGGATTAAAGCGTATGACTATGTCTCGTTTAGGATCACCCATAAAACTGCAACCAGTTGTACTACTTACTCAAGCTCGAACAGATAAAGCTCAATCCAATCGTTTTCGTCTAAACAACAGAAGATGAGATACTTGAAGATAATGGCAATAGTAGAATTGAAACTCAATAGGATTGTTTCCCACATAGCTGATTTTCTCTGTTTTGTAAAAACTTTATGACAAAATCCTCTTACTAGGGTTTATGTCTCCTTGTACAAACTTACCCGTGTATGGGTCACTTTTTGATATAAATAAATTCCATCTTTTGAATCCAGATTTACTTTTACCCTATTTACATAAGCGAAACGTCCATTGATTGTGTTTGAATGTATGTATGCTTTTGAATATGATTGATGTTTACCAGAAATGCATGAAAATGCAGTAATAGTATTTACTAAGGACGAACGAGGGAAGGATTTCAACAAAGCTTCGCCTGTTCATCTTTACAAGACAGTTACAAACCCTCAGTAGGACGAATCCATCTTCATAAAGTCTTATCTCCCCTGGAATTTATATCCATCTCTTTTATCCTCGTACGGATATACGGGAAATTACTTTCCAATAAGGGTACGACGAACGAAGACGGGAAGTTATATCCACCCTACTATCAAACGAAGACGAAGGTTATGTATACCTTACTATCCCCAGCAGACGGGAGGTTATATATACCTTGCCATCCCCAGCATACGGAAGGTTATGTATAATATATTCTTCAACAAAGAATCGGGATTTATTTTCCCTGGCCAGCAGTTGTTATACGAAGATATCCAGGCGCTTCCGGCAGTATCATATCATACATACATCATTTACATCATACCATAACATACATATATATGAGTGCATAATACATTACTTAGGTGCATCATGTTATACATGCATACATAACGCATAAACTAATATTATTATACGGAATATCACCTTGTTTTCAGGTTAATTATCCAACAAAGAAACTTATGATCATCAGGATTGCTCTATCCTCCTGAAGACATGCTGTTACATCAGGATTACTCCAGTCTCCTGAAAGCATATCATATTATTACCTCAGGATTGCTCCATCCTCCTGACAGCTTTTTATTACATCAGGATTGCTTCATCCTCCTGAAAGCATATCATATTATTACCTCAGGATTGCTCCATCCTCCTGACAGCTATCATCATTACTTCTGGACTGCTTCATCCTCCTGACAGCTATCATCATTACTTCTGGACTGCTTCATCCTCCAAGACATTTTTCAGAAGAACAAATCCTGACGTTCTTTTGACCCTTAAGAGCAAATCCTGACGCTCTTTTGGCCTCTTGTTCAAGATACTTTTTCAGAAGAACAAATCCTGACGTTCTTTTGACCCTTAAGAGCAAATCCTGACGCTCTTTTGGCCTCTTGTTCAAGATACTTTTTCAGAAGAACAAATCCTGACGTTCTTTTGACCCTTAAGAGCAAATCCTGACGCTCTTTTGGCCTCTTGTTCAAGATACTTTTTTAGAAGAACAAATCCTGACGTTCTTTTGACCTTTAAGAGCAAATCCTGACGCTCTTTTGGTCCTTTGTTCAAAACTTTTTCAGAAGAACTAATCCTGACGTTCTTTTGACTGGTCCATCCAACAACTCAAATCATGTTGCATAAATGATTCAGAGACGGCCTATACAAAGACCTAGTACTGATACCCAGCATCAACATAAAGACATCATCATATTCCAAGTGGCATCTTTAAGCCCACTCAAGCATATACAACCAACCATCAATATCACTCTATGCACTGGTGAGTGCAAATTTTTGGGCTTTTATGTTCAATCCCCTTCAACCTTCCAGGTCACGACTGGCAAATATACCAATCTAACCCCTCAGGTTTCAGAAAATTGAACAGGGGCAGCTGTTGCACCCCAAAATTTACCCTCATAATACAAGACTTTGTGTTCTAAGAAAGTTCACAAGGTTCACAAGTTTCCCAACACTTTCAAAGCCTTCCCTGAGGTTCATGAAGTCTACAAGTTACTTCTTGAAGGTTCACAAGGTTCACAAGATTCACAATGCTTATATAACCTTTCATGAGGTTCATGAAGTCTACAAGTTACTTTATGAAGGTTCACAAGGTTCACAAGATTCACAATGATTACAAAGCTTTCCTGAGGTTCATGAGGTCTACAAAGTCACTTTATGAGGTTCACAAGGTTCACAAGCTTCACAATACCTCCCATGAGGTTCACAAGACATTTTATGATGGTTCACAAGGTTCACAAGGTTCACAATTGGTCAGAAGAGTTGACAATTCCCTCAGACAATGCACCTCCTAAGCAGTGCATCCAAAACTAGGGTTTTGACTTTAATCAGGCTAAATGGACTTCCAAGACTTCAAGTGAGCTTCATAACATCTTATATGTGTGTAAGAACCCCCATGACAAGTTTCAAGACTTTTCTCAAAAGTTTGCTCAGTCAGATGATCAGATAAGTCAAAATCAGTCAATGCAGTTAAAAAGTCAAACTGAGGTCAACTGTGGTCAAACCAAAGTCAAACTTCATGATTTTTTTGCCAACATCAAGTATATGAAGTAAAATTCATCATTTGATCAAGGGTTGATCATGATTCATCAAGGAGATTCCAGATCATCAATAATCAGGAGTTTCTAAATTAGGGTTTCCTCAGTAAAAGTCAACTGAACTTTGACCAGTCATAACTTTCACATGCTTCATCACCAAGTCTCCATCCAAAGCTCATTTTGAAGGAAATTGAATTCTCTACAACTTTGATCTTGCAAATCAATCCCAAAAATGCTTCATTTGGAAGATATGAGCTAAGACATTATAGGTCATTTCAAAAGTCAACAAAAAGTCAACAACTTCAAAAGGGCATAACTTGAGATTGGTAAATGATATGGACATGAAACCAATGGGGTTGTTTAGAGGACTCTTCAAGCTTTCCAAAATGTCCAAGAACACCCTCATACCTTTAAAATTGAGGGAGATATTCCCTTGCAAAGTTGGGAAATTTTGTGATGGTTTATGATGAAAAAGGAGGTCTAGAACCAATTTTCTCCAAATGGGCTTGTCAAATTATGATCCAACCCATACACTATCATCATGCACGACCCAAATGACTAAAATTCAGAATTTTTATTATTTTGTTTTTATTTATTTTGATTTAAATCATTAAAAATCATTTTAAATAAAAATAAAATATGAAAATAAGAGATTTTATGTGGATTAGGCTTCTAGAAAGTCTTAATTGGTGATTGGAATTGAAAGGGAAGGAAATCATGAGATTGATCCAAAGATAGCAAGCCATAATACACAAATATTTGACTTTTAAGACATGATCAATTTCAATCTTTTTGAATCAAAATCTCCACACAACAATTCAATTTTCTTAACCTAATTCATTCACATATAAGTACTAAACTCATTGCCATTGCCCATTCACGAATTGGCTGCCTCTAAGTGTAAGTTCAAAATTTCAAAAAACCATACCAAACTTCAAATTCGGATTTTGAGATTAAGACAATTTCAAAGCTTCACAAAGGTTGCATTAGCTTCCTTGACCTTCATTTATCATGATTCAATACTCATAAGCATAAAAACCATGTTGTAATGACCAAACCGAATACATGTTCATGGCGTTTTCTTGATTTTCGATTATGATTGTTCATGATGTTTCATCTGTTTTTGTTTAATTAATCTTGTTTGTATGATGACCTAGATGCTTGACAATTCCTTTTAAGTTTAATCGCAGGAATCATAGGAAGCCATAGCTAGGGTTTATGTGCTTCGTTTGGGGTTTTACAATTTACCACATATAAATGAATTTCAGGAACGTGGTGATGTTGTATGGACCTCCAGGAATTCATTGCTCTCCTTAATTTTAAGAAATTTTGCTGTTTGCTTGATGTTTGTGAATACACAGGTCTATGCACGCAGGAAAAATGGTAGGAAATTCCTCAGGAAATTTCGCAGGAAAATCCTACGAATTTGAGGAAGAAGATGACTGGCTTGGCGCGAAGTTCATGTTTAAAATTTTGATTTAAAATATTATTTTATTATCCTGTTTATTTGTCACACAGAAGCCTGTGTCCCAGTGGAAGGAGACGTTTGTGTTTGGTCACAAGACCTGAGTTCGAATCTGGCTTGTACCACTATTTTTTTTTCTATTTTTTCAGGTAACAAGAAGACTCAATATATTATATTATGTTACCATTATACTACCAGAAGGGCTCTCCCAGCCAGGTGGTAATGCGCGCATATGTGTATCTATGAGGTCCTGGGTTCAACACCACCCCAGGCCTTTTTGCTTTCTTTATTTTTCTGGATTTTTCAAGACAAAGCACAAAAGCAATTACTCTCTTCTCTCTTTCACCTGCGCGTGTAATAGCCTGGTGGTATTTCTTGTTGCTGGCAAACAAGCTGACCTGGGTTCAAACCCCAGTCAGGTAAGTTTTCACATTCTTTTTTCTTTTATTTGTTTTAAGTATTCTATTATTAAATTAAATATAATCTTATGTATATATGTTTTCTAAATAATAAAAAAAAATAATAATGATGCATGTTTAATATTTTCCAAATTCTAAAATATATGAATTTTCTGAAATCATTTTCTTTATCATATGTAAATATAATATATGCATATTATTAAATAATTTTGTATAATTAAATTAGAAACCCTAAAAAATATTTTTCTAAACAAAACCCTAATTTTGAGAAAACCTAATTTTATTTTCTAAATAATTTTTTGCTTTCTAATTCTTTATATAATTATAATATATATATTTATTTAATACAATTTTTGTAAATGTAATAATTAATAAAAATTAAATTTTGTAAATGTGATTGATTTTTGTAAATATGATATTTAAAACCTATTTTCTTCATATAATGTATAAATATCTTTTAATAAATAATTGTTTAGAAATAAATTGAATTTATAATAATTAAACTTTGTGATTATAATACATTTAAAAATAATTTGTAAATATAATTGCCTATATTAAAAAATTGTTAATCTTTTATTCTTATAATATTGTTACTAACCATGTTATTATTTATTATTTTTGCTTCATTAATCTTATATATTTTATTATTATTATTATTTCACTAATTTTATTTATTTTTTAATATTTTTACTAACCCTATTTTTAATTATTATTATTACTAACCCCTATTTATTCATCATTGCTTATTTATTATTTTTGCTTATTATTTATATTTTGCTATTTATTTTAATTTGCCTATTATTATAATTATGTAATTGCTCCTTGGATGTAAATTTTGTAAATATTAATTTATTTAATTTTCATGCTATGGTTAGTAATTTAGGGAGTGCAAATATGTATTCTATTTAAAAATAAATTTAGATCACTTTAATTAAAGATAAATAATATTGAACACTCACACACGTAAGTCGATTTTAATCGCTATCTCACTTTCTAGGGTTGCCTCTCAAGTTGCCTAAACCATAAGGTCAAGTGGGGTGTATAAAGCAAGTCCCTTAAAAGAAAAATCATCAAGTCCCTAATGGTTGCCTTTAAAGATCAAGTCCCTTTTCGAATAATGATGATAGTCCCCTCTAAATGCTTATTACACCCCACAGTTGCCTTTATAAACAGATGTCCCTCACATGTCCCTTACATCCAAGGTAATGACTACCTATTCCTTAATAATAGGGATAGTCTTACCACTTAAAGGATAAAGAACAGAAAAGACTTAACTTAGGGTAGGTTCCTCTTATGTACTTGCTCACTCCATTCAAAATTTTCAAACACTTAACAAATTTCAAACAAATTTTCAAAAACAAGTTTTTACGCATCCGTACATGGATCATTATCAACTCATATGAAAATTTTCTATTCACACACTACACCTTTTCAAAAACAATTCAAAAGTGAGCTAAGTAACTAAGATCCCATGGATAACCATGGATGTAAAGGGTGCTAACACCTTCCCTTTACATAACCTACCCCCCGGACCCAAAAATATCTCTTAAGGTCTTTCCTGTTCTTTTATACCCTTTCCTTTTGGATAAAATAAAAGTCGGTGGCGACTCTTGCTATCCGCAACATAACTAAAGTCAGTTCTCCCACCGTGTTACACTCCCGCAGTGAGCAAAATTCCAGCCACAGACTGGCCAAAGTCCATCTTCGGGTGGCAAGTTTCAAAAGTCTCCCACAGTGAGCAGAAGTCCACCCGCAGTGTGGCAAATTTCTAGAGTCCCCCGTGTCATACCCCAAATTTGTCCTACCTGCATATTTATTTTTATTTACTAACCATTATAGAAAATTAAAAAAAATGTGTTTGTTGTTTCATTGGTCTTGTTGTTTGTTTAAGCTCAGGCCATACCAAATGGCTATCAAGATCTAGCCGAGAAGAAAATTCCATTGGCAAGTTGTTGGGTCACATCTTTATCTCCAAAGGCTTCATGGCTAATGAATTTAGTTCATTTCTTTCTGAAGTTCATGTTTCAAGATTTGATTAATGGGCAAGTTCAAGTGTAAGAGAGGTGCAAGTTTACAATCCAAGGCCCATGTTCGCATTGATAAACAAAATTGGTTTAAACTTCTCAAGAATTCACTCCAAATTTGTTTTCAACAAATAAATCGAGGGAGATTTGAGATTGTTTTTTTTATTCATGGATCTATTTCAAGCATGGCATTTTTCAAGTGTTACAAGTATAGATCCATTTCCAATTAATCTTTGATACAAGTATGGTTACCATTTTTGTCAACAAGCAAGTTCAAAATCCTTATTTTCAAACTCAAGGCTATTTGTCTCAAGTCTATTTCAAGTGTGGTTGCAAGATTGGGTTCCATTTTCATTACACTTAGTTCAAAGAAATTCAAAGGAGAAAATCATCAAGATTAATGAATTCTAAGTTGTATTACAAACTAAGCAAGTCACAGTTGAAGAAAATTATTACAAAGCCATGAGATCAATTTACATCAGGACATGATTGGATTCCAAGCTTTATTTCAAATTCTGCCAGGCCATAATTATGAGAAGAAGTTGGCGTACTATGTTTGGATTAGTGCAAGCTATGTGTTGGATTTTTTCTACTGGTGTCACGATTTGTTTCAAGTCATGATACATATCCATTATTCAATTTTCTAAGTGTTAATCCAGACAATGTCATTACAAGTAAAAATCATAATCTTCAATTTTATTTCATCCAAACTACTAAATACACAAGTTGTAAACAAAAGCCTAAATACAGCTAGTCAATACAAGTAAGGATTCAACGGAAATTCACAAGCAGCTTCAAGCTAAAGGCGTAATTTTCTGCGAAATCCTCATCAATCCCTCCAAGCTATGTCCCAAGAACTGTTCATGTGAAAGAAAAAAAAGAGAAAACAAATGTTAAGACAAACCAATACAAGCAATACTCTCATGTTCATGGGAACAAACCTACGCTGCCACATATGGCAGCCGGTGGTAATTCATTTCTAGCTCACCAATATGCTGCATTTTCAGATCAAAGTAACACAAATGATGGACCTTTAGTTTCAAGACAGGATATTCAAGAAAAGAGCATGTTTGGACCTACTGCTCATGGTATCAATAGTAGACTCAGTGTGGAAAACTTGCAGCAAATGAATTGTGAGCAAAGAATTGTATCAATGCAAGATTTTAATGGGAGACAAGAACTAGCTGGATCTTCAGAGCTATCTTCACAATGATCAGCATTACAGTTCCTGCATGTTTATGAAAAGCCAATGCAGCCAACAAAGATGAGGTTTCGGGAATGCAAAATCGGAGATAGAAAAACATCACCATAAATGGAATTCAGAAGGAAAGTCAGATGAATTTTATACCAAGTCCTCACCATCAATTGTGTGTACATGAAAAAGCAAAAAAATGCTAAAGTTTTAGGGCCAAGCCATGAGGAATTTATGTTCAATTTAAGTGCAAATTACAGGAATTAGTATGGAGGAGTCAAGCCATATTGATATCTATCCATTCATAATATCAAAGTAAGGTTTTATCATGGAGTTGTCATGAACATTACCTTGGGCTCTAAATTTTCCGCGAAAGTAAGTTTTAAGCTACAAGATTCCTGCATCGTCAAGTCGCCACAAGTTCCTCATGTCTCACTCAAGTTTCCAAGTTCATCCAAGTGTCGCTCCTCACCGAAACAATGCAGATTGCTAAATTGAATATCTTGTTTTTTAAGTTGAACCTGCAAGACATCAACAAAGTTTCATTCGGCATCCAACAGAGACAGGTTCGATAGAATTCAGGATTTAGGAGTCTTACTATTGAAGGCCGAGCTTGTCTGTGCAACAATCTTCTCAACATCAGCAGCTGTCGCGGCAGCAATGGCCTCAACAGGATCAGCAACCCTGAGTGCAGCCTCAAATGAGACCCCCTCATCAATTATGTGTTCTTCCGTAATCCATACCTGCAAGAAAATAAAGACACTATTAACAGGATGCCGGTCTATACAAAGCATGAGTAGAAATAAGTAAGATGCAGGTATCATTGTTCATGGATGCAGCCAGCTTCAACCCGTAACGAGCCATGCCATGAACACATGACATCCACGTCTCAAGGCGACCCCGCGAAGACCAAAAGACCATCTATTATCGGGTGCGCCCGTGTGAAGCCTGGTGCGAAAATGCATATTCCACAAGCAAGTTATCTTCCCGCTTCAATCTTGTTTATTTCAAAAAGCCAATGCCGTGAATTGCATATCATTTTCATTAGATCGTCGATCAGCCTACCATCATTATGTAAATAAAAGGTAGAAAGTATCAAAAGTCAGTGGACAGGATACTGTGTTATTTCTTCAAGAACAAAACTCACAAGCAACCAAAGCCAGAACAATTTCAAGCTTACCAAGCAGTGTTTATGTAGCCAGTTCAAACCAAGTGCTATGCCAAACCACCGTTCTTCGTGATAGTTCCTTCACCAAGAAAACTGAGGAAGAATGGCCGAGAAGAGGATCAATTTTCAGCTCCCAACAGGACGCATACAAGCAATGTCGAGACCTATCACAGGAATGGAAAGAAGAAGTCATTAAACAGGGTTGAACAAGCAAAAAGTTACTGAGTTGTCATTGATAAGGAAAAATTAATAACCGCAGTGAAATTGGTACTAGTAAGAGTCAAAATTCACGGGACCACATTCTAAAAGAGTTTATCCAGCTCACAGCTATCACTGTCAAAGGGGGGACCACACAATCCCCACAAAATCCCATTCGTAAATACTCTCTAACGGATTCTCGTATCTCTCAAGACTCACACAGTTATCCTCACAATTATTCTCAAATTTCCAGAATCACCCTCACTGAGATCACTATATAAAACCTCAATCATTGACATTGAATAGGGGGCCGCACACAAAGAGAAGGAGAAAAACACTCTGAACAAAACCCTAATCAAAAACAAACTCACACTCAAAACTTACCAACATCGAAGATAAACACAAAGCTTGTTAAAATCCCGAGCAAATCGCCATCTCTGCCGTGAGTCTTCATAGGCCACCACTGATTCAAAATCGCGAGAGACCCGCGAGTGTCAAAATCGTGATTGAGAGAACGAGATCGGAAAGCGTTCACAAAACTCAATCAACGCCCAAACCAAAAAGCACCACCATCCTTAAACCCCCGATTAAAGTCGTGAGAGGATGAAATCTTGGAGAGAAACGTTGAGACGAAACCATCGGCGCCGTGAATCTAACCACCGTCGCCGTTAACGTTTTTTTTCTCTCGCCGTCGCCATCGTTACTATTCGTGAGGTTGAGCTTCTTTTTTTTCCCTTTTTAAATTGATTTCGCTTTGACCTGATGCATGTTCTTTTTCTTTCGTTCTATTATTTTTTTTTTATATATATATATTCTATTCATTTCATTTGTTGTCTTTTAAAAATAAACAACTTCTTGAATTTGTATTTGGATCTTAAGGCCAACGTATTCCGCTTATAATATCCACACAGATCAGCGACATCTCCCCTCTCATATCATTGGTCTTTGTTGTATTGTTATGTATTTATTTATGAGTTGAGCTTCTTTTAGATCATGGGCTTAGCCCCAAGAGGATCTATTTTACTTTTAGCACAATTTGATCATATAGTGCACCTCTCTGTTGGGCTTTAATTATTTTTATCCTTATTTAATTTAATTTGTTATATGACGGTCAATGGTATAACTATGATTTCTTGATATTCGGTTTTTTACCGACGTTATCGAAATTGTTATGAGACCATTTTATTATCGATTATTCGATTTATTCGGTTAATGATAAAATGTGATATTCGATTGTTTAATCGACGTTATCCGTTAAATTGAGACCGATTTCACTATTCTCTCATTATTTTATTATTAGGGCCTATGATATAACTAATGGTTTATTGACATTCGATTTTTTAATCGACGTTGTCTAAACCGATTTGAGGCCATTTTTCCATTTCCTTATTATTTATCGATTTCTCGATTTATTTAACTATTTATGGTCTATGATATTATTATCCGGTTTGTGACATTCGATTTTATCGACGTTGTCCAAATTAATATGAGACCCTCTTTCCTTTATTTTATGGTTTTCTAATTTATTTTAGAACCATTTTTATTTATCGATTTTATTATTTATTCGGCCAATGATAAATGGTGATATTCGATTTCTAATAAATCGACGTTATCCCCTAATTTGAGGCCACGCTTTTATTTTTCTTATTGTTTCTCATTATCTCAATTTATTTTATTTTGGCCGATGAATAAATATTTAAATATTCGATTTCAAATAAATCGACGTTATTTAAATTAAATATGAGGCCAAACTATTATTTTATTATTATTTCGACTTTATTTTATTTTTATGGTCGATGATATAACAAACGGTATAAATGTTCGATTTCGACAAATCGTTATCATTTAGATCAATATGAGACAAATTCTATTCTTTTTATCGCATTTCTTCTATTTAAATAATTATTTGATTATAAAGTAACGCTCGACTTCTCATAGAATGATTCTAAATTTGAATCGATTCTAAGATAGTTAAAGAGCTAAATTTCGACACTTTCGGTTTAATTCGAGCTCCAACGGCTCCGTGTTAGTTTAGGACTAGGATTAGATTCCGCGTAACCATTTAACCTTTAACCTCCATTTTGCATTCACCCTTTGCGATCGCTTTATGCCTCGCAATCGACCTACCAAAATGTTTCTTTAAATTCAAACCCTTGATCCAACGTCAAGTGGTCTTAGGTATTAAAACATTTTAATAATATGAGAAAAATTGTACGCCACGAGCCTTAAGTGGTAGAAAGGAGGATTACGAGTTCTCGTTATTCGCTCCGATTATTTCGTCGCAAGACAATTGGCTTGTTGGTTCGGAATAAACTATCCATAGTCTTTAGTGCAATTCGACTCCTAAAGAAAGATAATAAAACTTAATTCCTTTTCCTCTTTTAGCAAGTAAATTCATTAGGCATAGACATACTTTCGCGCGTGACAACTTAGAAGGTTCCCATCGAGTACGATGGATGTAGGGGGTGTTAATACCTTCCCCCTGCATAACCGACTTCCGAACCCCGACAATGGTTACGATGACCTTGTCTTTATCCTTTCTTCCCGGGTTTTATCTATATTTTCCCTTTCCCTCTTTGGGAATAAATCAAAATTAGGTGGCGACTCTCTAGTCAACCCAGCCGCGACCGCATTCGCGAGGATCGTATTTTTCGAGGTACGACAGCTGGCGACTCTGCTGGGGAATGGTTCACCCCTATGCGAGTCAAGCCTAATCTAGGTTGCTTCATGCTTGTTTGTATGTTTGCCTTTATGATTTACTTGATTATTTTTATCGCTTTCTTTATCGCTTTCCATATTATACCTTGTGGTTCTTGGATCGATATTTTGAGCTCGAGCGAAAGGCTTTATACCCGGGCTTTCGAGTGCAAACATAAGTTAGCTAGGTTGTGTAGTATGGGCTCCTGAGAGAACCACTCTCATGGGTTGTCGATATGAAAACCTCACTTGGAGTAGATTCTAATGAGAATACTGACAACTGTCAAGTCCTTGGCGTGTGTGCTCAGTTGTTCTCATTAGGGTCGTCAACTCTGAGGACCTTTAGAACCTTTTGGTTAAAACATCGGTTGATGGTTGCGTAGTATGGGGCACCAGGGTTCGTCCTCGCGTGGCTCGATACGAAAACCTCACTTGGAATAGACTTACTCAATGGAGTTGATTGACTGTCAAGAATATATAAAAATGACACTTGCATCAAACAGTTGAGAAAGTTCCATAACTCCAGGACTTTGTTTTAAACCTCGTGTCGATGATCACGTAGTATGGACTCCCGAGAAAATTTGCTCTCGTGGGTGTCAATACGAAGATCTCACCCAAAATAGATTCATATGGCGGAGTCAATCAACCGTCATGCTTATGGCGCGTGTGATGAACAGCCATATGAATTGATAACTTTGGGGTCCCTAAAACCTTAGAGTCTACCCAGTGAGTTCCTGATTAGAGTATCCTCCATTCGTACCTTGGACTTATGATACCATGACTTTTTTATGTTTAACATCTTTTCGTATTTTATTTGCATATCATTACATTCATATTTGCATTCATTTTGCATTCATAAGTCGCTCATGTTCATTCGTTCTCATCTTCAGTTGTTGAGTACCCGTCAAGCTGATTCCTCCATGCAGATACAGAACTAGGGCCCACGAAAGAAGAAGAATGGCTGAACAAGAAGAACACAACAAGCGAGTCAGGGAAGACATTGATGACCTGAAGAGCAGTGTGAGCAAGATTATGGATATGCTCCAAATCTTGGCTACTAAGGACACTCCAGCTCAGAAGACTGTCACCTCTGAAGACAGTAGTTTTGTCATTAACGCAGAGTCTTCAAGACCCGCTAGCACATGGCCAGAATTTGGATTGCCACCGGGTTATACTCCGCCATTTGTGACTACTCAGATGACTGGTACATCCACTTTTTTCGAACCTGGAGTGTTCACTGACTCTCAACCTAATGTGCATACTGTTACCCAAACTGCTTATGTGAATCCTCCCTTCGTGCATAATCCACCATCATCGGTACAAGGTGAGGCTTGGAATTTTGAGGATGTTAGGGAACAATGTATGACTTTGGAAAAGAGGATAAGGGCTGTGGAAGGATTTGATGTCTTCAACGCTGCCGCATCAGACATGTGTTTAGTTTCAAATTTGGTTATTCCAGACAAGTTCAAAATGCCAATATTTGAAAAATACAAGGGAGATACTTGCCCAAAGAGCCACATGATCATGTACTGCCGCAAAATGGCCGCTCATCCATTGCTTCCAAGATAGTTTGAGTGGAGCATCTTTGAAATGGTATATGGGACTCGAGAAAAGTCGTATCCAATGCTGGCAGGATTTGCTTGATGCATTCCTAAAACAATACAAATACAATCTGGACATGGCACCTGACCGCCGTCAGCTTCAAAACATGTCTCAGAAAGAAAAGGAATCATTCAAGGAGTATGCTCAGCGCTGGAGAGAGCTAGCTGCTCAGGTTGAGCCTCCCTTGGCAGAGAAAGAGCTGACTGGTCTGTTCATGGACACTCTTCAACCTCTTTACTGGGAAAGGATGATTGGCAGTGTATCATCTAGTTTTGCTGACCTAGTCACTATTGGAGAACGACTAGAGGAAGGAATTAGAAAGGGCAAGTTTGGAAGTACCGAAGCTTCTAATGCTGCGAAAAAGTCCTCCGGGAACTTTCAGAAGAAGAAAGAGGGTGATACTCATGCTGTCAACACTGAAAGAAGACCCTACTACAGGCAACAACAGTATGGTGAAGCCCAAGTAGCCGCAATTGCTCCTATGGTTAATGCTCCACTAGCTCAAGCTCCTCCACAAAGGAATGTTGGTCAGAATCAGACCCGCAATCCTAGGCTCAGGGCTCCTATTGATCCTATTCCCATGAAATATGCTGAGGTTTTCCCTGAACTGCACAAGAAAGGTCTTGTTACTACTAGACCTCTCAATCCTCCAAATCCTCTTCCACCTGGATTTAGGACCGATCTTCATTGCCCATTCTATGAAGGAGCTGCAGGTCATGATATTGAGAACTGTTATGCTTTCCAAGCTCGAGTTCAAGACTTGGTCAGGGGAGACTTGCTCACCTTTACACCGAGAAAGGTTCCCAGGGTTGAAATAGATCCCATGCCAAAACAAGGTGGCTGAAGATTTGATCGAAGAATCGCAAGTTACTACCTAAAGCCAGTGGGTCAGACGGGAAAGCTCATCCTTGCTACTGATTAGACACTAGGCCTTGTTTCTCTTCAGTTTTAATTTCCTTGTTTGTATTATGTGTACTTGTTTAAAGACTTTGTTTATTCTCTAATGTTAGTGTTAATGAAATGAGCATCGCATGTTTTTGAATCAATTCATTCACTTTCATATTTGTGCATATTTATGCTTTTCATGTTTCGAAAATTTCAAAAAAAAAAATATATACCATTGTTTCTCTCATTCATTTATTGCATAAGCAGTGATTGGAGGGAGGATGACGAAAAATACCCAAATTGTTGAATGATATGCTTTCGAAATAAAACCTTGCTGATGATATACAGGCATTGTTTCAACTCCCAAACACTGGAGAAATAAGGAAGTTAATCCATTGTCAACCCCTTTGAGCCTAGAAGTTGGAATTTCTTTCTACACGAAAAACCCATAATTTTAACCCGGGGCAGGGTAGTTCTCAATTAATTCAAATGTGCATTAAATTTCAGGAATATTATTCATCGCACCTTTCAATAAGGATTTCAAGTCCAAGTTTTCCTCCGCACAATTGTCGAGGAAATTGATGGCAGTCATTGTCCAAATCAAAAATGAAAAAGCCACTAAGTCAAACACCCAAAAGGCGACTTAGGAAAAATAAAAGCATCCCGGTGGACTGAAAACCTCAAAGATACAGTCCAAGCAAAAGTTAGGGATAATAAGAATCAAATCAAAAGAGGTCACCAGAAACCCTCAACAAATACAAAGATGAGATGATCCAAAATCCTCATCAAATAAACCAACAGATATTGGGAAATAAGCAATGACTGCTATCCAATAATCCCTTGTTTTTTAAGCCATCCTCATTGGTGCAACCTCAAATAACCTCAATGTATAGGTTGAATTAATTGAGCGTAGGACTGAAGATCATCATGGAGAATGGGTTGGGTAAAAAACTAAATTTTGAGCCTTATATCCTTTGTTTCATAAACCGTGAACCAAGCCACGTTACAACCTTTAAAGACCTAATTGAAGCTAGGTTTGTTTTGAAAGCATATCGCAATAAGGTTGCGTAAGCTGACTCCCCATGAGATTTGCCAATCATTTGCTTTGGTATCATACTTTTTTCATATTTTTCAATTTGCATTATCTTTCACTTTGCACTTTGCATGACTTAATAAACAGTGCATTCTTGCCAGTATTTCATTTTCTTTACACCAATATCATTCCCATAATGATTTTGATTTCAAAATTTGTGCTTGAGCATTGCATTAAAATTAACAATTGTTGAATGAATATTTTATTTACAAGTAAGCACTCATCATCGAGGAATTTTAAAAACAGTTGAGAAACTTGACCAGTGGTCCTATCAGGGGCACATCACAGTCAAAGATCTTGTTATTCAGAGAATCTTTTCAATACCCATGCTGGGGCAAGCATGTCAAGCGACCAGTCGAGCAGTCACCTCAAAATCATTCAACATGGGGTAGTCTACTTCAAGCAATCCCCAAGCAAAGCTTATCACTCCTTCCCAAAAGGATCAACATCATGGTACTTCTAACAAGTGTAATAGAAGTTGTGTTCAGGATATCTTTCAAAGGGCATAAATGGCAAAGTTCACTGTGTTGTGGAATCAGCTGTTTCAGCCGCACTTATCCAAAAGAGTCTTATCCCGTGGTCTCAGCATTTGCATTGAAATCATTGCACCATTTGCATCATACACTTTCATATCGAGCATAGCACGAAGTTTACTTCATGCTCATATGCATTTCTCGATGTCTTGTTATCTTACCTAGTAGTCAAAGTCCAACTCATTTGGCACCTATCAAAGCAGTCGTGTCTGTCACCCTGTCTTTCGTGTTTATTTTTCTCTTCCTTCAAATTTGTCTTATTGATAAATTTGGCGTGGATATTTTCTTTTCCTTCAAACTGTGTCAAGTTTGGCGTGGAACCCTTTTTCCTTCAAACTGTGTCAAGTTTGGCGTGGAACCCTTTTCCTTCAAACTGTGTCAAGTTTGGCGTGGAACCTTTTTCCTTCAAACTGTGTCAAGTTTGGCGTGGAACCATTTTCCTTCAAACTGTGTCAAGTTTGGAGTGGAACCATTTTTCGTTCAAACTGTGTCAAGTTTGGCATGGAACCATTTTCCTTCAAACTGTGTCAAGTTTGGCGTGGAACCCTTTTCCTTCAAACTGTGTCAAGTTTGGCGTGGAACCCTTTTCCTTCAAACTGTGTCAAGTTTGGCGTGGAACCATTTTCCTTCAAACTGTGTCAAGTTTGGCGTGGAACCCTTTTCCTTCAAATTGTGTCAAGTTTGGCGTGGAACCCTTTTCCTTCAAACTGTGTCAAGTTTGGCGTGGAACCTTTTTCCTTAAAACTGTGTCAAGTTTGGCGTGGAACCCTTTTCCTTCAAACTGTGTCAAGTTTGGCGTGGAAACCTTTTCCTTCAAACTGTGTCAAGTTTGGCGTGGAACCTTTTTCCTTCAAACTGTGTCAAGTTTGGCGTGGAACCTTTTTCCTTCAAACTGTGTCAAGTTTGGCGTGGAACCCTTTTCCTTCAAACTTTGTGAAGTTTGGCGTGGACCCTTTTTTCCTTCAAATTTGTCTTGTTAAGAAAATTTGGCGTGGGTATTTTCTTTTCCTTCAAACTATGTTAAGTTTGACGTGGATCCCTGTTTCAAGTGACATCCCTTTTAATTTTCTAGTTGAAGAGTTTGATGTCTCCCTTGGTGTACCTTCATAATTTGGTCTCATTCCACGTCTAGTAATCTTCTAGATATTTCGGGCGTTGATTTCCAAAATGGGTGTTTGTGCATCCATAGATTTTTTCTGGATGTCTTTAATATCTTTCTCAGGATTTATCCTTCTCATCTCAAGTGTTCCTGATTATTCCCCGTCATCCAGACGGATTTCCAGGAATATCTTGTTTTCCCAGCTAAATTTTCTTATCTTTGCTATTTGTTAGTATTTTCTTTTCATTCAATCATTTCATCATTCCCATAAGGTTTGTGTCTCATATCATATCGTATTCATGTTCAATATCCCCAGTAATTGCATTCATACATGCATCTCACATTTCAACATTGCATCGCATTTTGC
Source organism: Lathyrus aphaca (assembly GCA_963966055.1). NCBI lineage: Eukaryota > Viridiplantae > Streptophyta > Magnoliopsida > Fabales > Fabaceae > Lathyrus > Lathyrus aphaca. The sequence goes on from OZ014521.1 coordinate 20,862,733, forward strand.
ATCGGACAAATTTTGGGGTCTTTTTGTATCTAATTGAATTTTATCCTGGAATTTCAATTCTTCGGATTTAAAACAATTAGATAGGGGCATCTGTCATACCCCAAATTTGACCTACCTGCATATTTATTTTTATTTACTAACCATTATACAAAATTAAAAAAAATGTGTTTGTTGTTTCATTGGTCTTGTTGTTTGTTTAAGCTCAGGCCATACCAAATGGCTATCAAGATCTAGCCGAGAAGAAAATTTCATTGGCAAGTTGTTGGGTCACATCTTTATCTCCAAAGGCTTCATGGCTAATGAATTTAGTTAATTTCTTTCTGAAGTTCATGTTTCAAGATTTGATTAATGGGCAAGTTCAAGTGTAAGAGAGGTGCAAGTTTACAATCCAAGGCCCATGTTCGCATTGATAAACAAAATTGGTTTAAACTTCTCAAGAATTCACTCCAAATTTGTTTTCAACAAATAAATCGAGGGAGATTTGAGATTGTTTTTTTTATTCATGGATCTATTTCAAGCATGGCATTTTTCAAGTGTTACAAGTATAGATCCATTTCCAATTAATCTTTGATACAAGTATGGTTACCATTTTTGTCAACAAGCAAGTTCAAAATCCTTATTTTCAAACTCAAGGCTATTTGTCTCAAGTCTATTTCAAGTGTGGTTGCAAGATTGGGTTCCATTTTCATTACACTTAGTTCAAAGAAATTCAAAGGAGAAAATCATCAAGATTAATGAATTCTAAGTTGTATTACAAACTAAGCAAGTCACAGTTGAAGAAAATTATTACAAAGCCATGAGATCAATTTACGTCAGGACATGATTGGATTCCAAGCTTTATTTCAAATTCTGTCAGGCCATAATTATGAGAAGAAGTTGGCGTACTATGTTTGGATTAGTGCAAGCTATGTGTTGGATTTTTTCTACTGGTGTCACGATTTGTTTCAAGTCATGATACATATCCATTATTCAATTTTCTAAGTGTTAATCCAGACAATGTCATTACAAGTAAAAAACATAATCTTCAATTTTATTTCATCCAAACTACTAAATACACAAGTTGTAAACAAAAGCCTAAATACAGCTAGTCAATACAAGTAAGGATTCAACGGAAATTCACAAGCAGCTTCAAGCTAAAGGCGTAATTTTCTGCGAAATCCTCATCAATCCCTCCAAGTTATGTCCCAAGAACTGTTCATGTGAAAGAAAAAAAAAGAGAAAACAAATGTTAATACAAACCAATACAAGCAATACTCTCATGTTCATGGGAACAAACCTACGCTGCCACATATGACAGCCGGTGGTAATTCATTTCTAGCTCACCAATATGCTGCATTTTCATATCAAAGTAACATAAATGATGGACCTTTAGTTTCAAGACAGGATATTCAAGAAAAGAGCATGTTTGGACCTACTGCTCATGGTATCAATAGTAGACTCAGTGTGGAAAACTTGCAGCAAATGAATTGTGAGCAAAGAATTGTATCAATGCAAGATTTTAATGGGAGACAAGAACTAGCTGGATCTTCAGAGCTATCTTCACAATGATCAGCGTTACAGTTCCTGCATGTTTATGAAAAGCCAATGCAGCCAACAAAGATGAGGTTTCGGGAATGCAAAATCGGAGATAGAAAAACATCACCATAAATGGAATTCAGAAGGAAAGTCAGATGAATTTTATACCAAGTCCTCACCATCAATTGTGTGTACATGAAAAAGCAAAAAAAATGCTAAAGTTTTAGGGCCAAGCCATGAGGAATTTATGTTCAATTTAAGTGCAAATTACAGGAATTAGTATGGAGGAGTCAAGCCATATTGATATCTATCCATTCATAATATCAAAGTAAGGTTTTATCATGGAGTTGTCATGAACATTACCTTGGGCTCTAAATTTTCCGCGAAAGCAAGTTTTAAGCTACAAGATTCCTGCATCTTCAAGTCGCCACAAGTTCCTCATGTCTCACTCAAGTTTCCAAGTTCATCCAAGTGTCGCTCCTAACCGAAACAATGCAGATTGCTAAATTGAGTATCTTGTTTTTTAAGTTGAACCTGCAAGACATCAATAAAGTTTCATTCGGCATCCAACAGAGACAGGTTCGATAGAATTCAGGATTTAGGAGTCTTACTATTGAAGGCCGAGCTTGTCTGTGCAACAATCTTCTCAGCATCAGCAGCTGCCGCGGCAGCAATGGCCTCAGCACGATCAGCAACCCTGAGTACAGCCTCAAATGAGACCCCCTCATCAATTATGTGTTCTTCTGTAATCCATACCTGCAAGAAAATAAAGACACTATTAACAGGATGCCGGTCTATACAAAGCATGAGTAGAAATAAGTAAGATGCAGGTATCATTGTTCATGGATGCAGCCAGCTTCAACCCGTAACGAGCCATGCCATGAACACAGGACATCCACGTCTCAAGGCGACCCCGCGAAGACCAAAAGACCATCTGTTATCGGGTGCGCCCGTGTGAAGCCTGGTGCGAAAATGCATATTCCACAAGCAAGTTATCTTCCCGCTTCAATCCTGTTTATTTCAAAAAGCCAATGCCGTGAATTGCATATCATTTCCATTAGATCGCCGATCAGCCTACCATCATTCTGTAAATAAAAGGTAGAAAGTATCAAAAGTCAGTGGACAGGATACTGTGTTATTTCTTCAAGAACAAAACTCACAAGCAACCAAAGCCAGAACAATTTCAAGCTTACCAAGCGGTGTTTATGTAGCCAGTTCAAACCAAGTGCTATGCCAAACCACCGTTCTTCGTGATAGTTCCTTCACCAAGAAAACTGAGGAAGAATGGCCGAGAAGAGGATTAATTTTCAGCTCCCAACAGGACGCATACAAGCAATGTCGAGACCTATCACAGGAATGGAAAGAAGAAGTCATTAAACAGGGTTGAACAAGCAAAAAGTTACTGAGTTGTCATTGATAAGGAAAAATTAATAACCGCAGTGAAATTGGTACTAGTAAGAGTCAAAATTCACGGGACCACATTCTAAAAGAGTTTATCCAGCTCACAGCTATCACTGTCAAAGGGGGGACCACACAATCCCCACAAAATCCCATTCGTAAATACTCTCTAACGGATTCTCGTATCTCTCAAGACTCACACAGTTATCCTCACAATTATTCTCAAATTTCCAGAATCGCCCTCACTGAGATCACTATATAAAACCTCAATCATTGACATTGAATAGGGGGGCCGCACACAAAGAGAAGGAGAAAAACACTCTGAACAAAACCCTAATCAAAAACAAACTCACACTCAAAACTTACCAACATCGAAGATAAACACAAAGCTTGTTAAAATCCCGAGCAAATCGCCATCTCCGCCGTGAGTCTTCATAGGCCGCCACTGATTCAAAATCGCGAGAGACCCGCGAGTGTCAAAATCTTGATTGAGAGAACGAGACCGGAAAGCATTCACAAAACTCAATCAACGCCCAAACCAAAAAGCACCACCATCCTTAAACCGCCGATTAAAGTCGTGAGAGGATGAAATCTTGGAGAGAAACGTTGAGACGAAACCATCGGCGCCGTGAATCTAACCACCGTCGCCGTTAACGTTTTTTTTCTCTCGCCGTCGCCATCGTTACTATTCGTGAGGTTGAGCTTCTTTTTTTTTCCCTTTTTAAATTGATTTTGCTTTGACCTGATGCATGTTCTTTTTCTTTCGTTCTTTTCTTTTTTTTATATATATATTCTATTCATTTCATTTGTTGTCTTTTAAAAATAAACAACTTCTTGAATTTGTATTTGGATCTTAAGGCCAACGTTTTCCGCTTATAATATCCACACAGATCAGCGACATCTCCCCTCTCATATCATTGGTCTTTGTTGTATTGTTATGTATTTATTTATGAGTTGAGCTTCTTTTAGATCATGGGCTTAGCCCCAAGAGGATCTATTTTACTTTTAGCACAATTTGATCATATAGTGCACCTCTCTGTTGGGCTTTAATTATTTTTATCCTTATTTAATTTAATTTGTTATATGACGGTCAATGGTATAACTATGATTTCTTGATATTCGGTTTTTTACCGACGTTATCGAAATTGTTATGAGACCATTTTATTATCGATTATTCGATTTATTTGGTTAATGATAAAATGTGATATTCGATTGTTTAATCGACGTTATCCGTTAAATTGAGACCGATTTCACTATTCTCTCATTATTTTATTATTAGGGCCTATGATATAACTAATGGTTTATTGACATTCGATTTTTTAATCGACGTTGTCTAAACCGATTTGAGGCCATTTTTCCATTTCCTTATTATTTATCGATTTCTCGATTTATTTAACTATTTATGGTCTATGATATTATTATCCGGTTTGTGACATTCGATTTTATCGACGTTGTCCAAATTAATATGAGACCCTCTTTCCTTTATTTTATGGTTTTCTAATTAATTTTAGAACCATTTTTATTTATCGATTTTATTATTTATTCGGCCAATGATAAATGGTGATATTTGATTTCTAATAAATCGACGTTATCCCCTAATTTGAGGCCACACTTTTATTTTTCTTATTGTTTCTCATTATCTCAATTTATTTTATTTTGGCCGATGAATAAATATTTAAATATTCGATTTCAAATAAATCGACGTTATTTAAATTAAATATGAGGCCAAACTATTATTTTATTATTATTTCGACTTTATTTTATTTTTATGGTCGATGATATAACAAACGATATAAATGTTCGATTTCGACAAATCGTTATCATTTAGATCAATATGAGACAAATTCTATTCTTTTTATCGCATTTCTTCTATTTAAATAATTATTTGATTATAAAGTAACGCTCGACTTCTCATAGAATGATTCTAAATTTGAATCGATTCTAAGATAGTTAAAGAGCTAAATTTCGACACTTTCGGTTTAATTCGAGCTCCAACGGCTCCGTGTTAGTTTAGGACTAGGATTAGATTCCGCGTAACCATTTAACCTTTAACCTCCATTTTGCATTCACCCTTTGCGATCGCTTTATGCCTCGCAATCGACCTACCAAAATGTTTCTTTAAATTCAAACCCTTGATCCAACGTCAAGTGGTCTTAGGTATTAAAACATTTTAATAATATGAGAAAAATTGTACGCCACGAGCCTTAAGTGGTAGAAAGGAGGATTACAAGTTCTCGTTATTCGCTCCGATTATTCCGTCGCAAGACAATTGGCTTGTTGGTTCGGAATAAACTATCCATAGTCTTTAGTGCAATTCGACTCCTAAAGAAAGATAATAAAACTTAATTCCTTTTCCTCTTTTAGCAAGTAAATTCATTAGGCATAGACATACTTTCGCGCGTGACAACTTAGAAGGTTCCCATCGAGTACGATGGATGTAGGGGGTGCTAATACCTTCCCCCTGCATAACCGACTTCCGAACCCCGACAATGGTTACAATGACCTTGTCTTTATCCTTTCTTCCCGGGTTTTATCTATATTTTCCCTTTCCCTCTTTGGGAATAAATCAAAATTAGGTGGCGACTCTCTAGTCAACCCAGCCGCGACCGCATTCGCGAGGATCGTATTTTTCGAGGTACGACAGCTGGCGACTCTGCTGGGGAATGGTTCACCCCTATGCGAGTCAAGCCTAATCTAGGTTGCTTCATGCTTGTTTGTATGTTTGCCTTTATGATTTACTTGATTATTTTTATCGCTTTCTTTATCGCTTTCCATATTATACCTTGTGGTTCTTGGATCGATATTTTGAGCTCGAGCGAAAGGCTTTATACCCGGGCTTTCGAGTGCAAACATAAGTTAGCTAGGTTGTGTAGTATGGGCTCCTGAGAGAACCACTCTCATGGGTTGTCGATAGCCGTCTGACATCACACAAAAGGCATCCCCCATTTACGATTCTTCCCATCATAATTATCTCAAAGCAGAGTTCGTTCGATTGAGTTTATTTCCCTGTTCTTCTGCCACAAAGGGCAAATTTTATGGATGTTTCTAGTATTCAATCCTTGCATACCTCAAATGTCTGAAAGCAATTGCTATCATCCATTCACGTCTACAGTAATTGAATAGGGGCAGCTATAACACCCCAAAATTTGCCTTCATATTTATTACTAATCTAAGTGACTTATGTTTGCTTTCATCTGGATTTTCGGGTTTCAGAGGATGTCTAGTTCAGGTGATTGGTATTCCAGTGGTGAATTGTCTGGCAGATCAGGAGGGTGTCCGTCCATTGTAATGGGGAGTTATTGGAAGATTTTTGGGTTTGATTTTTGGAATAAACTCATGTGTGGAATGTGTATTAGTAGTTTTTGGCAGTGGCTCGTGTCCATATCCATTACTGTTATTCCCATCATCGTATATCCATTATTCGTCCTTTATTCAGTAACCACAGTTTAAGTATCCATCTTGCCAGTTATAATCAACAAATTAATTCATGTTTAGTTTCCATTAGAGAATCCTTAAACCGTTTTTCCAAACCACATCAATTCATTCATTTGTTTTATTCCTTAGCTATTTGCGACCATTTTTAATTCCCAAATTCATTTCTTTTATCCACATTTTGTTCATCCTAAACCTTCTGAAGAATTCCCTTACGACCATAGAAATCCTTTTTTACTTTCTTTGTCGTCTCTACATTCTTTATCTCAGGTCTACAAATAACTAAACATTAAGTTTATTGCAGAAGCTGATTATTTGCTTCTGGAACTGGAAGTAAGGAAAAAACAACATGAAGTTTTTCGTGTTTTAGGTTTTATTGTATGCTCATTGTGTTTGTGGTATAGAGGTTGTGTTTGACTTGGCGAACAAGTTTCCACCTTCGGAGGCGCTGATTTGGAATGAGAATTCTTTGTTTGTGATAAGTAGATTGGTGTAACTTGTACCGCAATTCGATTATCGAGTGTTGGATTTTATGGAAATATTCCACCGGGGACTATTAGCAATCTTTCAGAGTTTCCAATTTTAAGTTTGAGATCTAATTTCATAATTGTTTTTTTTCTTTCCTTCTGTTTTTTTCTGATTTGAAGAGTGTATCTATTTCTTTATCTTCAGTTTAATTGTTGGTGGTTTTCTTGGGCTTGTGGCATTTTTTTATGTTTGTTTGTTGTGGTGCTAGAAAAAGAATGAAGATGCTTATGATGATGATGTATTGCTTTTCGCATTAAAATGATACAAAACAGAAAATACACAACACAATGAAAGTGAGAAATTGATATTAAAAAAAGGATAACAGAGGTACAAAAATATTCGAAAAAATAATCATATCGATGGAATCGGTTACAGGAGGATTCGGGAAAATTTGGAACGAGATGGAATGCTCAGAACTAGTTACAGAGTTATGATAGAAAACCAAACAAAATAACTCTCAACACTAATCGCGAATCAGCTCTGAAATTATCAAGTTTCATTAGTAAACTCCTTATAACTAAACTTCAGAAAAATAACATAGCAGAAACGTTCATAATGGAAGAAGATTTTTCTAACAGAATTAGTTAGAGCAGCTGCAATTTCCGGAACCCGATCACGTCTTTGATCTCTCCACATATTCAGCTTCCCTTTGATTCTGAACTCTCAAATTGGTCTTCATAAAATCTCTTTGAACCATTGTACATCAATCTCCTTCATCAACCATTAGAAGCTCAGAAACTGACTTTGAACTCTTATCAAGTTCAGAAGAAAAAGCTAAGACTTCAGTTATAAAATCTGAATAATAAACTTCGATAGAAACCGATCTTCATCGAGTTTTCATCATTCACCAACATCACCATTCTTCGACCTCGGTCGTTCATTTCCTTCTTAAATTAAGGTCAGCATCGCTACAAGAATGAAAAACTCACAAAATTTCAGGAATTTAGAAGAAAGCCAATACAGATATCAGTTACCAAAACCCTAAACAAAAAAAAATCTGAAAACTCACCCACTTCGACCCGATTCATAACAAACTAATAGAACGATAACCGAAATCATAACCAACTTTACATTGGGCAGTCACCAATACACTCCTTCGATCTTCTATAAAATGAGAACTTCAGCTTCATCTTGGCTCTCTCAAAAATTTTCTGGATTTCTCTTCATTCATTCCTCATCACCTCTTCTTCATTCATCCCAAAACTCTCCCTCACTCACATTCATAACTCATTCATCCCAAAACTCTCCCTCACTCACATTCATAACTCATCATCACTCAGATTCAGATTCATCCATCTTCATCAATATTCACCATAATCAATTCCATTCAACATCATTCTCTTCAATTGAATATGGATCATCTTCAATGGAAAACCAATAACACACAAAAATAGATTTCATTCCCCTTCATCACAAAACAGAAAATTGAACCTTTCTTCACCCATAATCAAGTTCGTTTTCTTCATCAGAACAATAATCCAAAAATCGAGCATCGTCACGAAAGTTTCATCAACATTCTTCATCGTCATCCTCAACGCGTTCACATCTTCTTCCCACACCTAATCAGCCACTCTGCAACGAAATCAAGAACATTTCTCAGAATCGCGAATTGACGACAAATTCGCAAAACAGCTCGATAAAAAGAAATCATTATGTAGAGGAAAGTTAGGAGGGATCGTGAATACAACTTTGTACCTGAACGCGTAATAACTTCAATCGTCTTCGTCAACGGCCTATCGTCATCATCGTCGCATATTGTTCAAACATTTCGTTGGCGAGCTCGCGTCATATCAATAACCACAAGACCGCCGCATCAGTCTCGTCCTCAAACTTCTGTTTTCGCACCACGATCACCATCATCATCTTCTTCCATCATCATCTTCTCCGATCGTCATATTCTTCTTCTTCGATCATCATCGCATCAATCCTTCCGATTTCGGTTGAAGGTACGAGTTCGAAGTTCACCCTTTTACCTCATTCAAGAATGCTTTGGTTTATAGAGTTAGGGTTCTTTAATTTAAAGATTTGAGATGGGGAGAAGAAGAGAGGATAAGTAGGTGTTCATGGATTATGGTTTGGGGAGAGACCATTGGCGGCGGAGAACTGCCGGTGCGAAATTAGGGTTCTTTGGGGGAGGAATAGGAGAACGTGTTCGTGTTAGGGGGAAAGGCATATGGAGTCTGAGGTTTTGTATTGAAATTACTTATGTTATTTTCTTTGTTTAATCCTTGATTAAGAATAATAAAAACTCATAAATAATGTAATTAAGGCGACCATTATAAAATTAAAATTCATAAAAAAACCATTTAATTTTCCACCAAGAATTTGGGGATAAGGAGATAAGGTTCTGGTTCGGCGGTCCACTCCGGCGGTGACAAGTGTCACCGTCCGGTAGGACCATCAGATTTCAATCATGCACGGGCAAGATCACCACAATAACCGTGCACCTTTTCATTGATAGACACTGGATGAGGAGACTTGACCGGTCCTTAGATCGTGTGGACCAAGGCTAGTAAAAAAAGTTGACTGATGACCCACCTTATTCTCCCTCAAAGCTTGCGCTTTTTGGGCCTATTTTAATTTTCTATTTTAATGCTTGTTCAATTTAAATCAATAAAAAAATACCAAAAAGCATAATAAAATTCCTCAAAATTTATAGTAGTCTTTTAACTCAATTTAGAACATTTCTACATTTTTACTTTCTGAATTTTATCATTTTTCAATTTAATTTCGATTTTTCATTTAGTTGGTTTTAGATTGAATTCTTTCATGAACACATAATTTTGTACATTTTATTTCTTCCATTTCCTATAATATTTTTGTCCCATTCTTTTTGCTATGATTAGAAGAAATAATAGAACATGGAATAATTTTTGGTATATTTTTTAGGTCATTTTATCCACTGTTTTAGTAGTGTGGTTTGTGTAAAATTATGATTGAATCTTAGATAAATTTAAGTGACCATTTGACATAGTTAGACTTTGAATTTTTAGGAGATTTTTTAACATAATATTATAGTCTGGTTAGAGACCCTAGGGAATTAATTTCATATTTTTTCCGGTACTTTTGATATTTTTGTTATCTTAATTCATTTCCATCATATTGTTGCATATGCATCCTCATTTCATTTACTAACAATTTTCCTTTCGTGCGACGTATTTTTCGAGGATTCGCGTATGGACTTGGATTATGTTTATTATGCCTCGATTATATTTTTGTGGTTTGTACTTTGTGATGTAATACTTGTATAGTTCCTATAATTAGGATAGAAAAGATAAAACGAATCGATAGAAAACCAAATCTCAAAAATAAAATAAATAAATACCCGATCCAACGTCGAGTAAATTTTCAAATAAATAAATAAATAAAGTTTCATTTGACTTTAGGATTCCTCGATTACCATCGCTCCACACCATTATACCAAAACCAAGCCTTGTATGTTGCACACCATAAGTCGTGCGTCTCAGCACCACGCAACCGACCCACCTGATCCATCATTTCATCCCATTTACGTTTCATACACGTTTTTACCCACCATGACTTAGGAGGACCATATTGTTCATTATTACTTTTTGTACTCGCATTTCTAGTCTAATATCTTTAGGTAAATTTAATCTTTCAAACCTCACTAACCATAGGTCACCTTTAAACTCAACTAACTTAGGGTTGTGTCATAGTCTCCCTTTAGAGTTTTTCCTTTTGCAACTTGAGTCTCACTTCTCATCTTAAAGAAAAATCAAAATACTTAATAAAGGAAAATGTGTACAATGCGCCACGAGCCTTAAGCTATATGGGAAATGACTAGTGGAGGTCTCCTTCACTCTTCTTGGATACTTTACAAACGTTCCATTGGGGGCGACCTTGGAAAGTATTCACTCCTGTATCATAATCTTTAGTGTTGTACATACGATAAACACAAACTCAAAACACTTCTTCTAAAAGACAATAAACCAAGACACCACGTCTTCTCTTCTCATCTCATACTCTTTGTGGACGAATGCGACTTGCCTCAACAGTTCAAACAGCGATACGATAAACACCCTCGAGTCAGAGCCGGTAACACCTGAGCTAGAGCTATGGCAACGTCATCCTAAAAAACACAAACAAGTTCCCGCCTTAGTTAGACGAACTACGGCGACTCTGATCCTCATTTTCCTGATGAGGTACGTAGGCAGTGGGGTAGGGCCCGAGCACATTCTTTATTTTCCCTACATTTTCCTCCTTTGTTCCACCTTCTTTTTCAATTCCTTTCCTCATTTCACTTCCATTCCAGATAGCCATTCTTTCATTCAAGCAACATCTTATTTCTCACCCTTTGAAACAGACTAACAAGCGTGGATCCCGTTGGGTACGGCGGACGGATTGGGGTGCTAATACCTTCCCAATTCGTAACCGACATCCGGACCCAGATCTTTGGTTCACAAGGCCTCATCCTTTTCCTTCTTCCTCAGGTTTGTGCAACATTTCCTTTCCCATTCCTTTGGGATAAAAATGTCTGGCTGGCGACTCTACTTTTTCCGCGCCACTTTCGCGTTTGTACTAGGATTAAAATCCCGGGAGCGACATCTGTGACAATCAATCAACAACGAAACACAACCACAATGAAACTCTAGCCGTAGAATATAGCAACATCCTTATGAGTCTGAAGAAGAAGAACTAGGAGAGGAAAGCTCGAATAAAGCAAGTTTGGGAAGGAAAAGCACTCACCGTAGCCTTTGCGCCTCCCAATCGGTAGATCACTAACTCTTTCATTTTGAACTGATTTTCGTTAATGCTTTATTATTGTTTGCTTTGATGTCTTTCCAAATAAAATGTAGAAATCACCCGAATCCATCCTGTGTAGAGTTGAACCATGTTTGAGGGTAGAGTTGATGTGTGATGCATTTGTTTTTCTTGGATAAATTCTTGATTTTAACTTGCGATTAGGGCTTATCACGATTTGAGGGATAAGATTTTCGAACTGATGATGAGTTTTCTTGGGAGAGAGAGAGAGAGCGGGTTGTTGTGAGAAGAAGGATCTTTGTTTTTCTCTATTAGGGAAGAAACGTTGTGTTGTGAGATTAGGGTTCCTTTCCGCCCCTTTCTTCATAAAACCATTTGGGTCGGAACCGACCCATTAAACCCACGACCCAACTAGACATCAGCGCCATAATGGGGCCCCCATGCGGGTCTTCTAAGCACACTCCCATTTCACTTTTTTCTCCAGCCCATGTCTTTTTTCTTTTTTTTATTATTTTATTTTGGTCTTATTGATTTTATTTTCTTATTATCTTTTTTATTGTTTCATTATTATTTTGTTAAAAAATTCTAAATATCAAAAATGTTATATATATATATATATATATATATATATATATATATATATATATATATATATATATATATATATATATATATATATATATATATATATATATATATATATAAATTATTTCTAAATAGTCTTATTAGTCGATTTATTAACTAATTCTATTAAATAGTTACATTTATTATAATTAGTTAATTAATTATCTTTCGATCGAGTTTGCTTGCGTGTCTATATCTCTTGCCCACTATTTGTTGGTTTAATGATGACGTATGACTCGTTTGAATTTGGATATTATTTTCACTTTTTTTCCGGCCAATTTTTGTTAAGTTAAGAAATATGAGTACATTCATCTTAAAATAATCGTTTGAAAAATTGAAGTCTCTTGGTCCAACGCCAAGTAAACATTTACGTATATTTTCGCACACACGTAAGCCGGTCACTAAGTGATTGCCACCTGCACGACTGAACGCGTCTAATTTAATTATCCAGGAACTGAGCTTCGGAATCTAGCATTTCGCGGGTCTTTAATGAACCACACCTGGGCTAGCCCCATACGTAGTGTTTCATTTACTCCTTCGTTATAAAAATACATTAACCCTAAAACGTCTAAAAAACAAAATATCCAACTTATCATAAAATTAAATACAAAAGAATAGAGCTTTGGAGTCTAGCATTCCGCACGTTCTAGAATGAATCGCTCCTGGGCTAGCCCCACGTGACGTGATTCATTCGCCTTTTGTATATCAAAATATCTTAATCATAAAGTTAAAGATGATGGAATAGAGCTCCGGAGTCTAGCATTCCGCACATTCTAGAATGAATCGCTCATGGGCTAGCCCCACGCGACGTGATTCGTTCGCTCTTTCATATTTAAAATACAATTTAAAACTTACCAACCAATTCAAACTATTTTCCATAATTAATCAGCGAGTAACTGGATTCTGGAGTCTAGCACTCCACATAATCCTTGAATTAAATCACTCTTGGGCTAGCCCCACGCGACGTGGTTTATTCATCCTCTCGTTCCTAAAACACGGAAACCTTTAAATAAATTATACGAAGAACTGAACTCAGGAATCTAGCATTCCTCGGGTGCTTGAACTGAATTACTCTTGAGGCCAGCCTTCGAGTTGTAATTCATTCACTCTTTCATATTCAAAACAATTCAACAACCTTAAAATATTAGACATGATTCATCTTCATAGGAAAGATGTTCCTCCTATCAACCACAAACACAAATCAAATCTAACAAACAATTTTTCTCAAAGGAAGAATGTGGCATTGCTTGTCGATACTCATATCCAAGTTGAAAGCTTCTTCCGATTTTATTTCTCAAAGAAAGAATGTGGCATTGCTTGTCGATCATCGTATCCAAGTTTAAAGCTTCTTTCGATTTCTCATTCCTCAAATGTTTGTGGTGGAATAGGCGGGATACCTCCCTTTAAAGATGACGACTTGTCTCTTTCTTTCAAATACAACTTAAAACTTACCAACCAATTTAAATCATTTTCATAACTAATCAACGAAAGAACATAACTCCGGAGTCTAGCACTCCGCATGTTCTGGAATGCAATCACTTCTGGGCTAGCCCCACGCGACGTGGTTCATTCGCCCTTTCGTTTAAAACACCTTAACAAAGGTCAAACATCGTTTCTCTAAACGAATGTTGTTTAAATCTTTCTATCTCGCAGACAAGCTAGCGCTTCAGCCTCCTAGCGCGAGCAGATAAGCCAACACTTAGCAGTAGAAAGCATTTCAAACAATCTTTCAATTAAAAAAACAAACCGTAGTTGCACAAACTACGACTTTCCTATTGCACAAGGGAATACGTAGGCACGGGGATTTTAATCCTTCGCGAGCACAATAATAAAAAAACTTAACCTTTCCCCATAACGAATAATAATTGAAACATTTCCTTAAAAGCAATCTTAACATAAAGAAGACATTAATAATAAGTTAACATTTAAAGCGCAAATTAGACTAAGAGGTTCCCGTTGAGTACAATGGACGTGAGGGGTGCTTAATATCTTCCCCTTGCATAAATGACTCCCGAACTTAGATTCGTGGTTTCGTTGACCATTCTTATCCTTTATTTAGGTTGTGTCTATATCTCCCTTTTCTCTCGTAGAATAAATAGAATTAGGTGGCGACTCTATTGTTTGTTTTAGGATCGTATTTTTCGAGGTGCGACATTGGTGTTTATGGAATACCAAACTATTGAAGACATTGATAAGGTATATAATGTTACACCTAAGAAAGATACTAGTGTATCTAATGTTGATCTAGTTCACTTTCCTAGTCATAATCTGGATGCTATTGGTGGTGATGATCACAATGTGAGCCATGTGATTATGATGATGATCAAAAACTTGAAGATGAGGTAAATATTCAAACTAATGATGGTGAAGGGTTTAACACCCTATTTTCCTACCCGTGAAATATAAATAAAATAAGAGTTCATAAAACTTTCGTGTAAACGGGATATTACATTTCAACTTTCAAGAAAATTCAACTTTGATTAAAACCTACTTAATACATAACACTTTGCATGAATAAACATAAAACAACTTCATTTACTTAATTAATTCAACTTCATAACAGTATTACGCAGCGGGTTGTAAAAAAAATTTGCAACATCTTTATTCAACATAGAAACAACTTCAAAATAAGAAAAAAGTATTCGAAGTCCTTCAAATGAAATAAAATTCAGCAATAGAGAATAATCAACATAACAGACATGCGTCAATCCTCCCGAGTGTTATGTATCAGAGCGACTGATCACCGACTCGACTAATGGTAACCGGCTACTCCTCAGAATTACCAGCACGTTGCCACATGAGGACAACATTCAACAGAAGGGGTGAGTTAAGATAATTTTAAGCAATATTATCGGAGTACCATCGGACATCAAAACATCAACACAAACATCAACACAAACAACTCAACAAAAATGAAACTTTAATGATACTCGACTAATTATGCATGTGGTACCATCGGAGTAAAACTCCCAACTTAAATAATTACCAGGTTATCGAGGCATAAAGGCATAAGACTTCAACTATCAACTTAAATTGCCAATCCAGGCCAACGTGGTGTGAGCAACAGCTCCGACAAATGCAAGTGACTTAAATGGAATACACGGCTTTAAAACTTAAACAACATAACAACAAGAGCAACACGACAACGTTTGCAACATAATCAACTTATATTCAACTTTGGCTTATCAAGCCTACCACATAGAAACTTTAAGACTTTCCGTAACCGAAACAACTTATCAATTCAGTTGTACCTGTAGCAACATTTTACAACATAATTCCAACAAAATAACTCATCAAAATCAACTATAATACTACCCGACTTACCCCGACGAATTTTATTAAATTCCGAGTAACTTCGCTTTTCGCCTAATTCGGCTAAACCGACTAAACCGATATTGTTTTCTAACTTTATGCGATTAACACGGTTTTGTTACAAAACTTGAATTTTCTATGTTCTGTTACAAACTATCTGTCATGGAAATCATACTGCTACCACTCTGTCTGCTAACTTCTTAAACCTGCACTTTCTTCTAAACTACATAATACAGTGCTATTTTAAAAACTGTTTTCTTATTGTTCGTGCTATAGGTAACTAAAATGCTAAGCCTCATTACTAATTACTTTTCTCCTTAAATCTACTAAGTATATACTTTAGATTTAAGTCCATACAATTTACTTGGATTATTTATAAAGCTAATTAGAAGAAAAAAATTATTAATTAAAAAAAGAACTTTCCCCACAATGGCAGGGTGGCCTGCGCCACCCTTGTATCTCCAAGTGACATGGCATGTGCCATGCATGTAGCCATAAAGGCTATATGGCCTGCGCCATTGTTGCACCCCAAAATTTGCCCTCACAATACAAGACTTTGTGTGCTAAGAGGTTCACAAGGTTCACAAGACCTCTCATGAGATTCATGAAGTTTACAATACATCTTATGAGGTTCACAAGGTTCACAAAGTTCACAATTGGTCAGAAGATTTGACAATTCCCTCAGACAATGCATCCTCCTAAGCAGTGCATCCAAAACTAGGGGTTTTGACTTTAATCAGGATAAATGGACTTCCAAGACTTCAAGTGAGCTTCATAACATCTTATATGTGTTTAATAACCCCCATGACAAGTTTCAAGACTTTTCTCAAAGGTTTGCTCAGTCAGATGATCAAATAAGTCAAAATCAGTTAAAGCAGTTAAAAAGTCAAACTGAGGTCAACTGTGGTCAAACCAAAGTCAAACTTCATGATTTTCTGCCAACATCAAGTATATGAAGTAAAATTCATCATTTGATCAAGGGTTGATCATGATTCATCAAGGAGGTTTCAGATCATCAAGAATCAGGAGTTTCTAAATTAGGGTTTCCTCAGTAAAAGTCAACTGAACTTTGACCAGCCATAACTTTCACATGCTTCATCATCAAGTCTCCACTCAATGCTCATTTTGAAGGAATTGAATTCTCTACAACTTTGTGTCTCACAAGCCAAGCCCAAAAATGCTTCATTTGGAAGGTATGAGCTAAGACATTATAGGTCCTTTTGAAAGTCAACAAAAAGTCAACAACTTCAAAAGGGCATAACTTGAGAATGGCAAATGATATGGACATGAAACCAGTGGGGTTGGTTATAGGACTCTTCAAGCTTTCCAAAATGTCCAAGAAAACCCTCATAGCATTAAAATTGAAGGATGTGTTCCCTTGCAAAGTTGGGAAATTTTAGGGAAGTTTATGAAGCAAATGGAGGTTTAAAACCAAATTTTGCTAAGTGGGCTGAACTTTTAATGACCCAAAGTAATCCATGACATCATGCACGAAAATTATTTGATATTTTCATAATTTTTATTTTATTTAATTTATTTATTATGATTTTTATACTAAAAATCATTTTAAATTTAAATAAAATATCAAGTGTGAAGATTTAAAATTATTTTTTGTTCTAGAAGGTCATGAATTCAATATGGATCAGAATGATACAAAAATAATGGTGATTGGCTTGAAATAGAAAGTGTTTATGCAAGAATATTTGAATTTTAAAGCTTAATCTTTCTCAATCTTTTTGGATCAAATCTTTCACACAATGTTCAAGTTTTTTGACCTAGAATCATCACACTATAAGTACATAACACAACCCTACTCACTATTCACGAAATTCAGCCTCCAAGAGTAAGTTTGCAATTTTCAAAAACCTCTCCAAAACTCAAATTCGGTTTCCATACTACAAGGCATTTGAAGGTATTTTAAGGGCATGAGAATGATCCCTGGACATCATTGAATCATTCCCAATGATCATTTGCATCCAAAACATCTCATATCACATAAACCGAATCTCTCTTGTTCTTGAATTTAAATTTTTCGATTTTGATTATTCAGCTATTATTAATTAATTTTGTTTATTGATTTGTGATTGTTTGAAGTTTGTGATGAATTCTGGATAGTTTAATTCGAGTTTCATGAATTGGGGTGAATTCCACCATGGCTAGGGTTTTCGGCCTCCATTAGGGTTTCACTCTCAAGCTAATATAAATCCATTCTAAAAACATAGATCAATTCCAATTCGTCTCTGGATCATGTTTGAACAATTAATTTGATGAAATTTTACAGCTTTTATGGTGTATAAGATTCATAGGTCTTGCTGCAAGTTTGGAATTCGCAGGAAAACTGGTGGATAATTTCGCAGCAAATTTCGTAGTGCCAGAGGTTGAAGATGATCCCCAGCGCGCGCTTTCTGGAATTTAAAATCTGTTTTAATATTTTATGTTTTGTTTTTGTTTTGTTTCACAAGCGTTGTGCTTGGCCCAGTGGTAGGGAGCGCATGTGTTATACCTAGAGGTCTTTGGTTCGAATCCTGGATTCAGCCAATTTTTTCTTATTTTCTTATTTAATGACTAGTCTTAATATATTATGAACTATAGTCACCATATGGACAGATGCGCCCTCCCGGCTGGAATGGAAAGTGTGTTTGTGTGCATTGCGAAGGTCCTGGGTTCGATCCCCCCAGGCCTATTTGTGTTGTTTTATTTTTTTCATGATATTTCCAGGATTACACAACAAAAGCAATTGGACTCTTTTCTTTAGCACCAGGCGCACGCTGGCCCAGTGGTTAGTCTTGTTGTTTGGAGTTATGAAAGCAGATGGGCTGGGTTCAATTCCCAGCCAAGGTAAGTTCTTTCTTTTTATTTTTCTCTATTATTTGTTTTATTTGTTTATTATTAATATTAATTAAACTTATAATCTAATTCAATTAATCCTAATATATTTCATAAATCAATATAAACCCTAAAATATTTTTCTAAACCCTAATTGTATATATTATTTATTTGTTTATCTTAATTCTTGCTCATATTTTAATAAATCTTAACATTTTTTTTAATCAAACCCTAATTTGTTTCTATTAAAAATATAATTTTATTTATAATTCTTAATTTTGTAAATATAATAGTATGATCATATTTTATTTAATCATGTAATATAATTAAATTTTTGTAAATATAATTATAATTAACTCTATTTTTATAATATGTAAATATCCTATAAATTGTTTAGAATTTAATTTAGTATATAAATAATTTTTATTATATGTTTAAAAATAGTTAAAAATTGCTAATTTAATTTTATAATTATAATTCTATTTTCATAATATATTCATAATTAATTTAATTTTGTAATTTACATATAACTTCAAATTTTATAATAATTAGTATAATTGCTCATATTTTTTCTTTCTTAATAATCTTAAATAATTGTTTGTATAAAAATTTGATTTTTTTAATTATTGTAATATTCTTGCTTATTTCATTATTATTATTATTTAATATTTTGCTTATATTATTAATTATGTTTATTTTTATATTTATTATTACTAACCACATTGTGATTATTATTATTATTTTCTACTAACCCAATTACTTATTATTATTATTTTTGCTTATTCACTTATTATTATTATTTTTGCTTAATTTGTTAATTATTATTTTTGTAAATGCTTCCTTCATGTAATATTGTAGTATTATTATTAAATATTTGTTTTATGCTATGGTTAGTAAATAGGGAGTGTAAAAACATACTTGTAATATAAAATCAATTTAGATCACTAATTTAAAATATAATTATTTAAAATTGTACACTCACACACGTAAGTCGATCTTTGATCGCCATCTCACTTCCTTAGAGATACCTCTCATGTTGCCTGAAATAAAAGGTCAAGTAGGGTGTATAAAGCAAAGTCCCTCAAATTCACATCATCTAGTCCCTTAACAGATAAAAGATCAAGTCCCTTTCGAATGCTGCCTTCGTAATGATCTTGTCCCTTTCAAATAAAGATGATCGTCCCTTCGAATTGCTCATACACCCCACAGTTGCCTAAATAAAAGATGACCTTTCACTTGTCCCTCACATCCAAGGTAATGACTACCTATTCCTTAATAATAGGGATAGTCTTACCATTTAAAGGATTCAAGAACGGAAAAGACTTAAACTTAGGGTAGGTGCCTCTTAGATACTTGCTCACTCTTCAAAAACATTTCAAATATTTCACACATTTCAAAACAATTTTCAAAACAAAGGTTTTTTACGCATCCGTACATGGATCATTATCAAACTCTTAAGAAAATTTCTATTCACACACTTCACATTTCAAAAACATTTTAAAGTGAGCTAAGTAACTAAGAGCCCATGGATAACCATGGATGTAAAGGGTGCTAACACCTTCCCTTTACATAACCTACCCCCCGGACCCAAAAATCTTTTAAAAGGTCTTTCCTGTTCTTTTATGCCTTTCCTTTGGATAAAATAAAAGTCGGTGGCGACTCTTGCTATCCGCAACATAACTAAAGTCAGTTCTCCCACCGTGTTACAGAACTGGCGACTCTGCTGGGGATTTAATAAAAGAGGGGTACCCTTAGGAATTAGATCACTTTAAAATTGTATGCCTTGTTTGCTTTATACTTACTTATTGGGTGCTCTTATGTGTGAAAGATCCTAACCCGGATCTAGTGTACCTTAGGTAAATGGCAATAGACCAAGGAAACTGTACGGCGTATACCGATAAGGTTGATCTGGTGGGCATAGTTAGTGTGACTTCTTGGTTGGTGCTTATGTTCCTTAAGTCAAGTTGAGGATAATATGAGGCTGCCATATGTTGTCAATGCACTAACTAACTTTTAGAACCCTAGTTATCCCATCTTGGCCTTTAGAAAGTAGTGAGATAACCGGCTTTGGTGAAGACTGAAGTTGGTTGATACTCGATACTACGCTCATTGAGATTCTAAACTTGGAGGGTTTTGGTTGGCAAGTAAGTTGCCTACTAAACAACCACCCTTGTGAAGGATCAATGATATTGAGATCCCTTAGAACCTAGTTACTTTTGTAGGACAGGATGAACCAACTAACTTCAGGGGAGGGTACATACCTTTGAACCTCATGCAAGCCTTTAAACCTAGGGCTATTGTGTGACTTGTTTGTGTGTGCCACATGTTTGTGATTGAACATAACATCATGACATCATCATGCATCATAAGCATAAAATTTTCACTAACCATTTCAAGGACCAAAAGATTTATCTTTGTTCTTTGTTGTAGGTCATGGCTTCTGCTCGTAGAAACACCATCAGGATCAACTTTGTGGGCATACCTGCTAAGCTTAAAGAGTTGGTGTCTCAAGTGTCTGATCATTCCCAGTTTATCAAGAGACATGGTCACCTATTGGATCTAGTCACATCAGGGTTCAATGAAGACATGATGAGTGTCCTATTTCAGTTCTTTGATCCTAAGCACCATTGCTTCACATTCCCTGACTATCAGTTGGTTCCTACAATGGAGAGTTCTCTAAACTTCTGGGTATACCTGTTCTTGATCAAAGACCCTTCACAGGTTTGGAGAAGGAGCTTAAACCAGAGGTTATTGCTGCAGCTCTACATCTGAAGAAGTCTGACATTGTTCTAGAAACGAGAAGCGGAGTTAAGGGTATTCTTGCCAAGGTATTAATGGATAAAGCTCAAGTGTTCTTGAAGGCTATGAGCTATGATGCTTTTGAGGAGATCTTAGCCTTGCTGATTTATGGCTTAGTGTTGTTCCCCAATCCTGATCAGTTCATAGACGTTCATGCCATCAACATATTCCTGAGTCACAACCCAGTACCTACATTGCTTGGAGACATTCTACATTCTCTCCATACTCGTACTACAAAGGCAAGAGGAACTTTGATGTGCTGCATACCTTTGCTTTCTAGGTGGTTTATTTCTCACCTTCCTCACTCAGTAATGAAGAATGAGCAAGGGTTCGGATGGTCCAAAAGGATCATGTCACTCTCTCATTCAGATATCCATTGGTGCTCCAGATCTATGGAGAATGTCACTATCATTGACCGTTGTGGGGAGTTTCCTAATGTGCCACTTCTAGGCATAAGAGGAGGCATTACTTACAACCCTTCCTTAGCTCTACGCCAGTTTGGTTACGCTCGGAGTGATGGTCCTCATGACATGTTGATTCAGGGTATTGTGTTCGACTACGACAACGATCTGCAAGGTTATCATCAAAGGTTTATACGAGCATGGGGTAAAGTGAACAAGGTTGACAGCAAGACTCTGGAGCCCAAGTACACCATTCCTATGGAACCTTATCTCAGATGGGTACGATCTCGTGCTCAGACTCTTATGATGCCATATCCTGCCATCCTTCCAGTTACTATGGAACCTGTTTCTGAAGGAGATACTTCTTATACCATCCTTCACCCAGACATGCCCACTGACATGGAAGAGCTACAGAGGTCCTGGATCCAGTTGAAGGAGCAAAGAGATACTTTTGAGACTCATTACAAAGCAAGTCAAGAAAGAATCCTGGAGCTAACAAAGCAACTTCACGAGGAGCGGAATCTCAACTCATACCTCAACACAAAGAGGAAACGTCCATGGGAGACTTAAAACCCCATCTCTTGTATTTATTTCATTTCATTTTTTGTAAGCCCAAGGGGCAAAACAAATTTATTACTAATAAAAGTTTGCCTTTTTGTTTAAGCAAATTTAAGTCCTGCGGTCCTTGAGAACATTGCATATACATTCATATATCATATCACTGCATCACAGGTTTATTGTGCACAGGTTTCTCATCTTCTCGCTGTTTATTTCAGCAATGGCTCTTGAACAAACAGTTAAGGATCTTCAGGCAAAGAATGCACAATTCCAAGAAATGATTTTGAACTTGTCCAAGGGACAAGATGAGTTGAAGACATTGCTGGATAAGAAGAAGAATTCTGAAGACAACAAAGATGATCAGCTGGAACAATTACAAGCTGAGATGGCAGAAATGAGGATCCAGATGAATGACCAGGTGGTTCTTATTCAAAGTTTAGCTCAGGGGCAAGAAGAGCTAAGAACCTTTGTCCACAAACTTCAAAGTAATGGAGGTAGGAATCTAATTGCCAGTCAACCTCCATTAAAACAAGTTGATTTGGTTGAAAGGAAGATGAGGATAAAAGAAGGTAAGAAACCGGTTACCACTGATTGTTCTTCAGTTGAAGAAAAAAGACATGGTAAAGTTAATCCACCTCAACACAAGGGATGTAGAAGACAGTTTATCAAATTCAGCACTCCAATGTCACAGGTTCTGCAATGCTTGTTGGAGATGAAACTAATTTCCTTGAAAAATCCCCCTCAAAATCCTAAAACTTCCTCTCCTCGCTATAATCCCAAGGCAAGGTGTGGGTATCACTCCAACTGTCCTGGACATGATACTAATAGTTGTTGGACATTGAAGAAAAAGATCCAAGACCTGATTGACGAAGGAATCCTAGAGGTTACTCCAGAAGGTCAAGTTGAGTTCTACTATCACCCATCAAACACCGAAGCTGCAAGACAAGTTGCCCAGTGTAGCAAGAAAGGAAGCCTACCTATTCCTGTTGAGATATGGGGCACCTTGGGACATCCAAGTGGTAAATTTGATTTCATGGTGAAGTATACTGCTCCTCAAAGTTCACAGATTGCAATTGAGGACATTCAGCCAACTGGATGGGACAACATTTGAATTGTCATTTGTAATTTCTTTTATTTGTTTGAACACTTACTATTATGTTAAACTTTTGTTTTCATTAATGCATTGCATATGTTTGCCTTGAATTAATCCATTCGTTCCACTATATTTTGAATTATGCTTCTTATTTCTATCTTGTGATATTTAACTCCTGATAAAGCTATAAGCCTGTAGAGGGAGGATGACGAAAACAATACCATAATATTGGGCAGTATGCTTTTGAACAGACTATGCTGACGATGTACAGGCATTGTTTCAATTCCTAAACAGTGGAGATATAAGGAAGTTAATCCCTAGTCAATCCTTTTGAGCCTATGAAGTAGGAGTTTTTATTCTCGCACAAATTAAAACCCTTATTCATAACCTGGGGCAGGGTAGTTACTCAGTTAACTCAAATATGCCAATTGTTTGTGTTGTACACAACTAATGATGTTTCCCTATAATCGTTAAACCTGACAGTCAATATCCAGCAAAAGAAAAGCTCACTAAGTCAAAACCTACGAAGGAGACTTAGTAAAACATTAAGACATCCCTCTGACTGTAACCTTGAAATAAGCAGTTCAGGCAAAAAGAAGGGATAATAAAGTCAAAAGAAAAAAAAGAGGTCACTATGAATCCTCAACAAAGAAAGATGACTGAATGTTCAAATAAATTTTGGGTTTCTGAACCATTGATCACACTAAAATTCACCGTATTTCTGACTCCGATTTCGCATGCATTCTTAGCTTTTATTGTTGTTTTGCTTTGTTATTGCTTTGTTTTCTTATGTTTTCAGGTTTTTATAATAATCGGAGCTTGAATCGGGAAAAGGAGCGAAAAAGGAGTGAAAACGGACGAAAACCTAGAAATTCAGCGTTTTGCACTTACGGCACCCCCCGTGGCGGGCGCCATGGGGTTAGCCATGACGTGGCCACGTCTCAAGACCACTCCTCAACCTCCAAGACCCACGATCCCCACTCCACAATCCCCTGTAGGGACCATGGCGGGTGCCATAGGCCTGTGGCGGGCGCCACAAGGCCAAATCCAGTAACCTCCACTTTTTAGTGGAGGGGCATCCCGGTCATTTCTTGCTTTCAGTTTTCCTATAAATAGGACCTTAGATTTTCGTTTTTCTTCATCCAGAATTAGATTTCTCTAGGCATATATCAGTTATAAAGCAGTTGCCATTCCACATCGGGGTGCCTCTGCAATCGAGTGATCGAGTCTGTAATCTGTCTGTGTGATCGAGTTTTGGAGCACTCTGGAGGAAGTTAATCCTGCCGCCATTTTAATTCAAGTTCGTATTTTACTTTCATTTATTTTCTGCATTGCTTTACTTTTATTTATTTCCCACACTCGCACTTTATTTTGTTTATTTCCCGCACTCGCACTTTATTTTGTTTATTTCCCGCACTCGCACTTTACTTTGTTTATTTCCCGCACTCGCACTTTACTTTATTTATTATCCGCACTCGCTTTAAATTCATTTACTTTCCGCACTCGCACTAAATTACTTTTATGAAAAATTATAAAAAGAATCTTTACTTTATCATGTCTAACTAATTCCATAAAGGTTAGAATGTAAGGATCGTAATTAAACCAGTAATCCGTATAATTGTTCGTGGAAACACCTAAGGGCTATTTTATCTTTCAATTCAAGCAATTGTTTTTAACTATTTCAAAAACAGCCAAAAGCGCTTTGTCTAGTTTATTAGGAGTTTTTAGATTAAAAAGAAAAGAGATTTTAAAACGATTTTCGGACGCGTTATGAAGTTTAGAGTCTGGTTCATAAGAACCTCTTTTTGCTAAGAAGTCCAGGTTAAAATACTTTTCAAATTAGTTAAGATACTATATTTCTTAAAAATAGGTTTACTACTCTAACGCAGTACGCACCTTTTTATCCGTGACAATAGGAGGGGTTGATTAGAGAGTATAACTCGGTTCTGAATACGCGAAAGCGACAGTTCCTGTTAAATTAGTTCTTTTCAAAGGAGAAAACATTGCCCATAAGTAGTTCCATTAACAAGTACTGGATTATCATTGATTACGTGAATTACATTCGAGTCTGTCTTTTATTTATTATTTAAAATTATAATTTTATTTACCATTGCACCCTTACTAAAACCCTTAAAAATAGTTGCCTTAGATACACACCATAACAACAGGTACGATAGATTGACATTTGGTCTCTGTGGATTCGACAATCTTTTATATTACTCTGACGTGTTCGTACACTTGCGAAAAACACGCATCAAGTTTTTGGCGCCGTTGCCGGGGACCAATATCGTCAAATTTCATTACCCTGTAGTTATACCGTTTAGACTAAGGTTGTTACCCACCGGTCAATGCGAAAGACTCGCAGTGCCGGAAGTTTAGTAGACCCTCTAGCTGAACCTGAACGTTACGCTCGCGCACGTTTGTTTTTCCATAGGAATAGGAGAGCTATGGCCGAAGATCAAAACCGAAGACCTCTTAAGGACTTCGCCCAACCATCAAACGAGGAACCTAGTTCCAGTATAGTAAACCCCGCTATCCCAGCCAATAATTTTGAACTTAAACCATCCCTGCTGCAATTAGTGCAACAGAGACAATTCGCAGGTCTCGCTACTGATAACCCGAACCAACATTTAAAAAACTTTCTTCAGTTAGCAGACACCTTTAAAACCAATGGAGCTTCTCCTGAGGCGATACGCTTAAGATTATTTCCCTTTTCCCTCAGAGATAAAGCTCTATCATGGTTAGATTCCCTTCCACCCAATTCAATAACAACTTGGGATGACCTTAGAAAAGTTTTCCTTGCTAGATATTTTCCCCCAAGTAAGACTGCTCTTCTTCGAAACCTAATAACTAGATTTACCCAACACCAAGGAGAGTCGTTGTTCGAAGCCTGGGAGAGATATAAAGAACTATTAAGAGCATGCCCACATCATGGCTTAGAAAATTGGCTAATCATCCAAACCTTCTATAATGGACTTCATTATAACACTAAAATGACCATCGACGCTGCCGCTGGTGGCGCACTGATGAACAAACCTTACCCTGAAGCTAGTGCCCTTATCGAGGATATGGCCCAAAACCATCAATCATGGGGAGTAGAACGAGCGATAGTGGAAAAGAAGGAAGCCCAAGGAGGAATACATGAGCTAAGCTCTATAGACATGATGCAGGCTAAAATGGACGCGTTGGCCCTTAGAGTCGAACATATGTGTACAACTCCGAATACTGTAGCCGCAGTTTCGCCGAATTGTGAGATATGTGGAACGCAAGGACACCAATCCGCCGAATGCAATCTGTTGAATGAAACCAACGCTGAGCAAGTGAACTATACCCAAGGGAACCCATTTTCAAACACATATAACCCTGGATGGAGGAATCACCCAAACTTCTCCTACAAAAATAATAACCCTATCCAAAATACTGCACCTCCGAGACAACAAGGTTACCAAGCCCCAAGAACAAATCAACCTATGCAACCTGTACCACCAAGCCCGAGCTTTAAGGAAGTTGTAAAATATTTTATCGTTGCTCAAAAACAACAAAACAAAGAGTTCATGAACCAAAACGTCCATGTTAACGAACTGATTACCAAGTTAGGAACCAAGGTTGATCAAATTATTACTCATAATAAGATGCTTGAAACCCAGATCTCTCAGGTAGCGTTAAACCAAGCCCCACAGACTACACCTGGAGGACAGTTCCCTGGACAACCTCAACAAAACCCGAAAGGGCAAGCAAATGCCATTACTCTACGAAGTGGAACCGCTTATAAGGAACCTTTAAACCCTAGATTGAGTGAGCCCGAAACTTCTGAGAGGAATGAGGAAAAGGAACCAGAGAAGCCTGAAACCCCGGAAAGTCAAGAAAAAGGAGAAGAACCTAAAAATAAAACCTATGTACCACCACCGCCATATAAACCACCAATACCTTACCCTCAAAGATTAAAGAAAACCCAAATCGATAATCAATATCAAAAATTCGTTAAGGTTATAGAAAAACTTCACGTAGAAATCCCCTTTACAGAAGCCATCACCCAAATACCTTCTTATGCTAAGTTTCTCAAAGACATACTTACAAATAAACGTAGACTTGAAGATCCGAAACCCGTGGAATGTAATTCTATTTCCAAAAATAGGTTAGCAAAGAAAGATAAAGATCCCGGAAATTTTTCCATTCCTTGTATTTTGGGGAATCATGTCATCGAAAAGGCTTTTCTAGACTTAGGAGCTAGTGTGAGCTTAATGCCTTTAGCAGTTTGTGAGAGATTAAACTTAGGAGAATTACAACCTACTAAGATGTCACTTCAATTAGCCGATAGATCCGTTAAATACCCTATAGGCATACTTGAAGACGTCCCTGTTAGGATAGGTCAGCTGTTTATACCTACTGATTTTGTTGTCATGGACATTAAAGAAGATGACGACATACCAATCCTCCTAGGTAGACCGTTCTTATCGACTGCTTGAGCCGTAATAGATGTTAAAAAAGGAAAACTAACTTTTGAGGTAGGTGACAAGAAGATAGAATTTATACTTTCAAAATTTCTTATGGCACCTGTGATAGGAGATGCTTGTTATGCCTTAGATATCATCAAAGAATGTATTAGGGAATTAGAACAAGAAGAAGAAACTGAATCTATTAAATTGCCATCAACCCTTATTTTGGAAGATGACAATTATAAAATACCCTACATTGATGATAACCTTCACGAATGTTTATCTCTTACCCCAGATCATATGCCTTGCCCTATGAAACCGACCGTAAAACTTAAGGAACTGCCTAAAAACCTGAGATATGAATTTCTCGATGAAGATATGAACCGTCCAGTTATAGTCAGTGCTACCTTAAACCAAGAAGAAACCGATCAATTATTAGAAGTTTTACGTAGGTACCCCTCAGCCTTAGGATATAAGATCTCTGATCTAAAAGGAATAAGCCCATCCGTTTGCATGCATCGGATTTTGCTTGAAGAAGATTCAAAACCTTCCAGAGAACACCAACGAAGAATAAATCCTATAATGAGTATTGTAGTTAAGACTGAAGTTCTTAAGTTACTAGAGGCAGGTATAATATATCAGATCTCGGACAGTAAATGGGTGAGTCCTGTGCATGTAGTACCTAAAAAGGGAGGCATCACAGTCGTGCAAAACGAGAAGGGCGAACCTGTAGCAAAAAGAACCGATGGAGGTTGGCGTATGTGCATAGATTATAGAAAATTAAATAAAGCAACTAGGAAGGACCATTTCCCATTACCATTCATAGACCAAATGTTGGAGCGCCTAGCCAGACACTCTTACTTTTGTTACCTAGATGGATATTCAGGATTCTTCCAAATACCTATTCACCCCGAAGATCAAGAAAAAACTACCTTTACATGCCCAGTTGGAACTTTTGCCTATAGAAGAATGCCTTTTGGACTTTGTAATGCTCCTACAACTTTCCAACGCTGCATGATGTCTATCTTTGCTGATTATTTAGATGGAATTATGGAAGTATTTATGGACGATTTCTCAGTTTGTGGATCATATTTCAAAAATTGTCTTGTCAACCTTGAGAAAATCCTGGAGAGATGTGTGGAGGTAAATCTTGTGCTAAATTGGGGAAAATGTCATTTCATGGTCACCGAAGGGATTGTTTTAGGACATATAGTTTCCGAAAAAGGTATAGAGGTAGATAAAGCAAAAATAGAAGTCATAGAGAATCTAAAACCGCCGAAGACTATCAGGGAGATAATAAGTTTTCTTGGACATGCCGGATTTTACCGACGTTTTATCAAGGATTTCTCCAAAATAACAAAGCCCTTAACTGGTCTTTTAATGAAAGATGCTGAATTTATCTTCGATGAAAAATGTACTGAAGCATTTAATCTTCTGAAGCAAGCTCTGATTTCAGCACCTATAATGAAACCCCCTGATTGGTCAGAACCGTTTGAGATAATGTGTGACGCCAGTGATTATGCTGTTGGAGTCGTTCTAGGTCAGAGAAAAGACAAAAAGTTACATGTGATTTATTATGCCAGTAAAACCCTAGACGCTGCACAGCTCAACTACGCAACAACCGAAAAAGAGCTCCTAGCTGTAGTTTTCGCAATAGACAAATTTAGATCTTATCTAGTAGGAGCCAAGATTATAGTTTATACCGACCATGCTGCCATTCGTTACTTACTAAGCAAAAAGGATGCCAAGCCTAGGTTACTTCGATGGATTCTATTACTGCAAGAGTTTGATTTGGATATCCGTGACAAGAAAGGCACTGATAATGTGGTAGCTGATCACCTATCTAGGCTAGAATACCTGAAACCTGATTCAGTACCCATAAATGACGATTTTGCCTATGATAGACTGATAGCCCAACTAGAAACCATTGAAGATGATAACCCAGACCCTCATGAGCATTTTCATAAGTCCTTAGCTATAAGCAATGTACCTTGGTATGCAGACTTTGTTAATTACCTAGCCGCTGACATCATACCCCCTGATCTAAACTACCACCGGAAGAAGAAGTTCTATAGTGATGTGAGAAACTTCTATTGGGACGATCCATTTCTTTTCAAGAGAGGTAAAGATGGCATTTTCCGCCGTTGTGTTCCAGAAGAAGAGGTAAATAATATAATTGAGCATTGTCACTCTGCACCCTATGGTGGACATGCAAGCACATCTAAGACCTATGCCAAGATTCTTCAAGCTGGCCTATTCTGGCCTACTATGTGGCGTGATGTCCATGCTTTCATTGTCAAGTGTGATAGATGCCAACGCACAGGAAATATTTCAAGACGTAATGAAATGCCGTTAAGAAATATCCAAGAAGTAGAACTCTTCGACGTATGGGGTATAGACTTTATGGGACCGTTCCCACCATCTTTTGGAAATCAGTACATATTAGTAGTTGTTGACTACGTGTCTAAATGGATTGAAGTTATCGCCGCACCCACAAACGACACCAGAGTAGTCATCAAATTATTCAAAAATTATATATTTCCCAGGTTTGGAACACCCCGTTTAGTCATAAGTGATGGAGGATCACACTTCATATCGAGAATATTTGATAAACTTTTAAGCAAGTATGGAGTTAAGCATAGAGTAGCAACACCATACCACCCACAGACCAATGGACAAGTGGAAGTATCTAACAGGGAGATCAAACAAATTCTTGAGAAGACTGTCTCTATATCTAGAAAAGATTGGTCGCAGAAACTTCAAGAAGCATTATGGGCCTATAGAACCGCTTTCAAAACTCCTATAGGAACAACCCCTTATCAACTGGTCTATGGAAAATCATGTCACTTACCTTTTGAATTGGAGCATAAGGCCTATTGGGCCATCAAAACTTTGAATTTGGATTACTTGACAGCTGGTGAGAAACGTATCCTTGACATCCACAAATTAGAAGAGCTCAGACAATCTGCCTACGAAAATGCCATCATATACAAAGAAAGAACAAAAGCTTGGCATGATAAAAGAATCATAAGAAGAGACTTCAAAATAGGCGATCCTGTTCTCCTGTTCGATTCTAGGTTACGACTCTTTCCAGGAAAACTCCGTTCGAGATGGACTGGCTCTTTCGAAGTATCTAAGATCCTAAGATCCGGTGCTATTGAAATCAAGAACCAAACATGTAAACCATTCATCGTCAATGGACAGAGGTTGAAGCCCTACGAAGGAGGTGACATCCCAACAACATACACCTGCCATACTCTGAGTGATCCACCATATCCTTCCAATGATGTTTAAATATCGGTCGTCGAGCTAATGACATTAAACAAGCGCTGCATGGGAGGCAACCCATGGTTTTCTTATTTATGTACTTTTTATTTATTTTTACTTTATTTTAATTTGTTTATTATTATGTCAGGACTAACGATTGAATGTTTTATGTGCTTTCAGGACTTGTTTGCTAACCTTGTGCAGAATGCAGAACCCTGATGACATGCACGTGGCCTTTAGAGACGACGCACAAAGAGAGCGTTACTATGTTCACATGAGACGCCCTATGGCTCCTACCAGGTACCCTGACCATGACTGCATGGATGCCTTGGGGATAGAGCCAAGCGTCAGATTTTTATGCCATCAACTCCACTGGGGCCAATTTGATGACAGGAACAACACTTATAGGAACTTGACTCTTGAGTTCCTCAGCTCGTTTCATCATGACCCTTGGGCTGGACCCGATGGACTCGCTGTTTTCAGGTTGTTCGAGATTGACTACTCATTCTCTCACAAAGAGTTTGGTGATTTACTAGGTTTCCAGACTACTCCTGATGTTATTCCAGAGACTCCGATGGGGTATTTTATGAGCAGAGAAGTGGAAAAGTTTTGGACTAAAATATCAGGCGGAGGGAGCCAAGATCCTTCTACCCAGTTTTCTCAGGTAATCCACAACCCTGCATTGAGGTACTTCCAGATGATTCTAGCACATTCTTTCTTAGGTTTGCCAGATACAGAGACCCTGCTAAGTGAAGAGGAGATTTTCCTACTGTTTTGTGCGACTCAGTCTCGCTCAGTTGCTTGTGGCAACTTTCTACTGAAGGGCCTTGCTAGTGTTGCCAGATCATCAGTAGGCATCATCCATGTCGGTGGGATTGTTACACAGATAGCTACTACATTGGGCTTGTCTCGCAAGTTATTGCACCTCAGGACCTTCTGCTGCTACACCACCCTGGATATTGATTTTTGTCTAGATAGAGGATTGATGAGGAGGGCTTCTTTTGAGCCTAACATGTTTAGATTGCTGATCGACGGCGAAGCGATACACTATTTTACATTACCAGATCCGCTGATGACCAGTGTCCATGATCCTAAAAATTGGAGTTATGCTCTAGAGGGTTATGGAGAGACTGTCGAAGAGCCGAAATCGCCTCCCGCCGCTGAGTACACTCCTACACATCTTACTCCCCGAATCACTGTTATGTCTAACAATATGTCTCTGCAGCCACCTGACCTACAAACACAGATTTACGAGCTCCGTAAGGAGACTGCCCTGCTCAAGCAGGAAGTGGCAGACTTGGAGTTACAGATGCAGGTTTCTGATCTCACTCATGCCTCAGAGACCGATGCTCTATATCAGGCGATTGAAGAGCTTCGGAGGGAGATAGATGAGATTCGTGGATCAAGCCAGGATAAGAAACCTACCACATGACTCATTCTACACTGACAGCACTACCCTAGTATTTAATTTCCTTTTATACGCTTTATTTTTTCGCATTTCCAGACATATTTTACTTTATTGCAGCTTTTATATTTTCATGCACTTTGAATTCCTTATATATATACATATTATGCACTAATGTTAATTTTTCTTTTTCTTTTTTGATTTTTAATTATTTTATTTTTGTCGTGCAAAGAGAAAAAAAAAATATAAGACAAAAATATTTTCATTTTTGTCTTCACAAAAAATATGCAAGCCTCATGCCTTGAAAAGAAGAAGAAAACGCTATCTAGGCGTGATATGACAGCTAGAGAAGAAAGGCGTGATGGCCTTCTCTCTACTATTTCACAACAGCTGACGGACAACATGAGCTTCATGCAACAATCGCGATTGGTTTCGGATCGTGCTTATAGCAACGTTTGCCGTACCTTGAACGGTATTTCATTAGAGCAGAACCGTCAGAGAGAGTTCAACAGCCGACACTACCAGCTTGTCGAGGCCACTCAAGGTTCCATCTTAGGTAACCTTCGAGAGGTCCGGAGTGCTCAGGCTGCTTTATCAGCACGACTCGACCGGAGGGACCAGCATCGTAGTAGATCCCGTCGTTCCAGACCATCACATCAGGACGGCGAAGGCACCAGTGCCCCTCCTCAGTAGTCTTTTCCAGGTTACCCCCCTTATCTTATTTCGAAACATTGGGGATAATGTTCGATTTAAGTGTGGGAGGGGATTTTATTGCTTTCTGTCATTTCCCTTTTTAGTTAATTATTTCCTTTCAGTTATTTCCCTTTTCAGTAATTTATTTTTCTTAGATAATGCATGAGTCTGACGAGTCACCAGTATAGTGTATGTTTAGTACATCTTCATTTTTTCCCATTTCCTTAGCCTTACCAGAAAAATTTTAAAAAGAAAACAATGTTGTTTCACATGTTTTTTGGGCTTTGAGACAGGTTTAGATTAGGATGTGGTGACTTAGGTCAACTTTTTGAAACATCAGAACCATTTTAGCACCATAGACCTCTTGAATATAGGAATCACTCCTAAACCCCACCACCATGGCCTTTACTATCATTTAAAAATTGTCCTAAGTAGTTTATCCTAGCAGTCAGCTCCGGCCTAAGCATGCTCTACGTAGGGGGCCGATGAACATAAGTGAATGATCCAGTGCTAATAAAAAATAAAAAAAATAAAAAAAGAGAAGAAAAAAAAGAAAAAAGGCAAACTCTGGTATAGGTGACCCTCACAAAGTCATTTAAACCGAAAAAAGAGAAGAAAAAAATTTTTGCCACAAAAAGAAGAAAAAAAATTGCAAGTCACCTATTGTTAGTTGGTTCAGAGGTATCTGGCACTGAACTTGGTAGGGCGGATTACGATCCGATCCCCCGCAGCTACATTTAGGCGAAATAAAAACAGGTTTACACATGCTTATGTGCCAGAAACCTTATGTTATGGATCAGAATCACTAACCGGTCACTCTACTATGAAGCATGTACGGATAACGGGCTTAATGTGATTGCGCCTGAATGAAAAGGACACAAAAAGATGAGAAGCTAGGCCTAGGTATCGTGGGATGATATGGAGTAGTTAATATAGGATTGAAGTTTGTGTTTGTGTTACTATGGTACCCTTGGTTCATTTAGTTAGTATCTGTCACTGCATCCTGACTTGAACTTAGAAGCCCTTTAGCCCAAAGACAAGTGTTGACACCATATTTTCTTAAGCTTTAATGTTTGCTTGAGGACAAGCAAAGGTTTAAGTGTGGGAGAATTTGATCACACTAAAATTCACCGTATTTCTGACTCCGATTTCGCATGCATTCTTAGCTTTTATTGTTGTTTTGCTTTGTTATTGCTTTGTTTTCTTATGTTTTCAGGTTTTTATAATAATCGGAGCTTGAATCGGGAAAAGGAGCGAAAAAGGAGTGAAAACGGACGAAAACCTAGAAATTCAGCGTTTTGCACTTACGGCACCCACCGTGGCGGGCGCCATGGGATTAGCCATGACGTGGCCACGTCTCAAGACCACTCCTCAACCTCCAAGACCCACGATCCCCACTCCACAATCCCCTGTAGGGACCATGGCGGGCGCCATAGGCCTGTGGCGGGCGCCACAAGGCCAAATCCAGTAACCTCCACTTTTTAGTGGAGGGGCATCCCGATCATTTCTTGCTTTCAGTTTTCCTATAAATAGGACCTTAGATTTTCGTTTTTCTTCATCCAGAATTAGATTTCTCTAGGCATATATCAGTTATAAAGCAGTTGCCATTCCACATCGGGGTGCCTCTGCAATCGAGTGATCGAGTCTGTAATCTGTCTGTGTGATCGAGTTTTGGAGCACTCTGGAGGAAGTTAATCCTGCCGCCATTTTAATTCAAGTTCGTATTTTACTTTCATTTATTTTCTGCATTGCTTTACTTTTATTTATTTCCCGCACTCGCACTTTATTTTGTTTATTTCCCGCACTCGCACTTTATTTTGTTTATTTCCCGCACTCGCACTTTACTTTGTTTATTTCCCGCACTCGCACTTTACTTTATTTATTATCTGCACTCGCTTTAAATTCATTTACTTTCCACACTCGCACTAAATTACTTTTATGAAAAATTATAAAAAGAATCTTTACTTTATCATGTCTAACTAATTCCATAAAGGTTAGAATGTAAGGATCGTAATTAAACCAGTAATCCGTATAATTGTTCGTGGAAACACCTAAGGGCTATTTTATCTTTCAATTCAAGCAATTGTTTTTAACTATTTCAAAAACAGCCAAAAGCGCTTTGTCTAGTTTATTAGGAGTTTTAGATTAAAAAGAAAAGAGATTTTAAAACGATTTTCGGACGCGTTATGAAGTTTAGAGTCTGGTTCATAAGAACCTCTTTTTGCTAAGAAGTCCAGGTTAAAATACTTTTCAACTTAGTTAAGATACTATATTTCTTAAAAATAGGTTTACTACTCTAACGCAGTACGCACCTTTTTATCCGTGACAATAGGAGGGGTTGATTAGAGAGTATAACTCGGTTCTGAATACGTGAAAGCGACAGTTCCTGTTAAATTAGTTCTTTTCAAAGGAGAAAACATTGCCCATAAGTAGTTCCATTAACAAGTACTGGATTATCATTGATTACGTGAATTACATTCGAGCCTGTCTTTTATTTATTATTTAAAATTATAATTTTATTTACCATTGCACCCTTACTAAAACCCTTAAAAATAGTTGCCTTAGATACACACCATAACAACAGGTACGATAGATTGACATTTGGTCTCTGTGGATTCGACAATCTTTTATATTACTCTGACGTGTTCGTACACTTGCGAAAAACACGCATCAACCATCACAAATGTCAGTGTTACAATTCCAAACTCATTTGAGCCTCAATGCATAAGTTAACTGAGTATAGGACTGAAGAACATCATGGAGAATGGGTTGGGTACAAATAAATTTGAGCCTTTATCTTTTGTTTCTTAAACCATGAACCAGGCCACGTTATAACCCTTTAAAAGTCCTAACTGAAGCATGGTTAGTTCGAAAGCGTACTGCTACAAAAAGGTATCCTGACTCCTTTAGGGCTTATTATAAAACTTGAGTTAATATCACAGTTTTCTTAATAAAATTTTTTTTTATAAAAATAATTCTTTTTCAAAAACTTCAAGACAGACATAAGCATTGCATTTTTGAACATATTTGTTTGCATATACCTGAGTGTTTGACAAATGGAGAAACTTACAGGATGGATGTTCAATGAACCAAAGTCCTTCCGATGAACAAGGTTGCTTCCTGGATCAAAGTCCATGTATACAAAGGGGCATAGTCACTGTTTCCCCAATCAAAGGGGCATATATGTGAATTTCATGATGCCAGGGGCATATTATTGTGAAGCACTCTGTTTATTTCTCTTGAGGTAACTACATTCAGATACTTCCACTATGGGACAATTCATCCTCAACCAAGGGGCAATGTTCTCTTTTCAAATCTAATACCCGGAGCGTATATGGTCCATCACAATTTGAAGACACATTCCTCTCATTGTATTACCTTGATATTGGATTCTCAACAGAAGCCATTATGGAAATTAATTGTCTACGCCAGTAGTATCAGATGGTCTCAGTATCATGTCTTCAGATCCAGCTATGAGGATTTATGGGAAGGTATTCAGGAAAGTTAAGAATTTCAGGAGCTCCAAATCCAATTGGTTATACACTCTCGAAGTTGAGACGATTCTGTTTTCAAGTTCAGCTTTACTTTTCCCTCTGAATCCAGATTTACTTTTACCCTATTTACATAAGCGAAGCGTCCATTAGTTGTGTTTGAATGTATGTATGCTTTTGAATATGATTGATGTTTACCAGAAATGCATGAAAGGCAGTAATAATTGTAATTCTGTGATCAGGTATGAGATGTCCTAAGAGATGTCCCAACACTTGATAGGACACTTGACAGATTTAACCAAAACTTAAATAGCAAGAAAAGTAAACAACACAGAAGTTTGTTAACCCAGTTCAGTGTATAACCACACCTACATATGGAGGCTACCAAGCCAGGAGGAAATCCACTATAAGTAATATTAATTCTAGACTTAAACCACCCTGTTTAATCTATCACTTAATAACTACCCAATGCAATTTCTACCTAAGACACACCTTAGATAAGAGTACCCTACTCACTCCCCCTCAATCACATAGTGATCAAGTTTACAAGTTTACTGAAATTGAAGACATCCTTCAAACAAAACAGCTTGATCTTACTTCACAGTTTCAATCAAGTCACAAATGCACTTTTGCTTAAAAGCTCATAAAGTGGTACAATTAAAAACACCTGCTATTAAAAACACTAGACACCCTATTTGGTCTTCTCAAATTCGTACTCAATTCTATGAGTTTCTGTTGATTAAATAGGTATCTGAATTTTGGGCTTTCTGTAGAGTGATCCAGCCCTAATGCGCAGCAGCTTCCACCTTGAATTTAGGGTTTGTTACCTCCTAGATTCTAGGTGATTTAGGTCTTCTGTTTTAATCTGAATCTTCAATATAAAACTCCCTACAGATGCGCCTTGTTCTGTTTTTATCCATCATTAATTAATTCCAGATAATTCTCCTTAAATATCTCTGATCAGTTAATCAATAATTAATTCTGGTAGCAGGTCTGAGATGTCTCAACATCTGTTGGGACATCCTGAAAAACTGAACTTAAGTTATTTACACAATGTCCCAACATCTGATGAGACATCCTGAAATAAGTTCATATACTCTGTTTGATAATGTCCCAACATCTGATAGGACATTCTGAACTGAATTTAACATTTCTTGTTTGGTCAAAAATTCTGTCAATTCTTAAACATCTACAAACTCCCCCTTTGGCTAATTTTTGGCTAACATCTTTTCTGGTTATCAGAGTGCAGCAGAAGTTCTTATTATCAGAGTATAGCATTACTTTTCTGTTGATTCATATTTGAGATTACTCCCCCTCAAACATATATGTGTCCAGTCTTGTTTCAACAGAAATATTCATCAAAACACACTGATTCAGTTCAGGCAGAAACAAACAGATTTTTCATTTATAATTAAACAGCAGTACAATTTGTTGTTGTTGTTCTCCCCCTTGTTAGTCACAAAATTTGGGGCCAAAGACACTATTATCCAGAAATACAAAGCAGTGTTGTCATTACAATTTCCTCACCTACAAAGATCACTCAGATTCATCACTCTCAGTTGCTTCCTCATCTTCTGTTTCAGCTTCACTTGCTTCATCAGAGGCAGCTGTCTGGTCTTCTTCACTCTCCAACCTTTGAATGATTTCCTCAAGCTTTTGCTTTCTAGCTTCAAGCTCTTTGCAGGTGCTTTTGAGTTCAGCAATTAAAGCCTTCTTGGAGATTGGATTCTTAGCAGTTGAAGGACCTGCAGATGTCCCAGAAGGTGCTTCAACATCTGCTGCATGATGACTGAGGAATAACTTGTAGTGAAAAGCCAGGGGGATTTCTCTTTTGCATGATGTATCCTTGTCAGTGAGAATTCCAGGGTATTGATTGAGCACTATACCACACAGCAATGATGGAAAAGCTATTGGAAGCTTTGTTGCAGAAGAGATGGCATGCTTCATAGTCTGATCAAAAATGTAAGCTCCATAGTCCATCTTGGTTTGAGTTCCCACAGCATAGATGAACCTGACCAGACCAGTTGAGATTGAAGAAGTGTGATTGGTAGGCACCCAGTTAGCAGTACCAATCCTGTTCAGCATGGCATACTTTCTGGTAAGCATGCTCACTGAGAGCTTTCCCTTCACAGGCCATGCCTTGACCTGGTTTGCAGTGATCACTTTACAGACTTGATTATCTGTCTTGCCTAGCTCATTTGGTCCATCTGTTTCTCTTCCTAGGTACTGATTTATGATTTGAGGAGAAAACTTTACACATTTACCTCTAACAAAAACTTTTTGAAACTCAGAGGACTTACCATTTGAACAATCCTCCTGAAGATTAACAATGAACTCTTTGACAAGAAGTTCATAGCAGGGAGAGAAATCTGAGACTGTCTTGAATAGTCCTGCAGCAGAGATGAGGTCAATCAGTTCAGTGCACTCAAGTGCATTGCTGCTCAGTTCTCTTTCTAGGGCAACTCTTCTTTGGTACACAAACTTCCACTTGTTCACACTAGAGACATGGTGGAAAGATATGTTGTCTAATGGAGCTTCTGGAACAGCTGTTGAAGCCCTAGATGGGGCTGGTCTCTTCTTGGGAGGAGATGTTGGGACATCTGATTCAACATCTGAGTCAGATGGGGTGACAGCTTTCCTTTTCTGAGTTTGGACTTTACTCCATTGTTTTGATGGCCCAAAAGTGGCTTTAGCTTTGCCTTTCTTTGGAGAGGCTTTCTTCTTCTCAGGAATTTCTGCTTCAGCTTGCATCTTTCCTTTTCTGGACCTGAGCCTTTTGGCTATGCTGGGTTTAACAGATGCTATGATTTCTGCATCAGAGTCCTGCTCCTGGTTGACCACTGGAGGAGATTGAGCAGTCTCCTCTTCAGCTGTTTGATCAGCAGGGATTTGATCTTCAGAGACTTCTTTATCATTTTCATTTGAGGCCTTATTCTGGTCCTCAGTTTGTTCCACATCAGCTTCAGATGAGTTCTTTTTCTCATCCTCAGATGTTCCAACATCTATTGGGACATCTTGTTCTGCAGGAGTGTCCTCTGCAGCTTGAGCTTGTTCTTCTTGAGGTGCAGGCATGGTGTTCAAAGGAACAGAGATCCCACTCACCACTCTTTGTTCAAAGAGGATTTGGTTGACAATCTCCTTGATGGAATCATCCACATATTTTGAAGATTTAGGGGGCATGTTAGCAGGAGAGGGAATGCCTTTAGCTTTGCTTCTGACTTGATCTTTACCTCTCTTTGGAGTTCTTGCCTTTTTAGTGTGAGAAGCGCTTCCCCTGAGTTCGTCCAATGGGGTTGATTGCATTGGTACCACAGAGATGGGAGTGGCATGAACTACGTCTTCTTGATTGAGAACTTCTTCAGTTGTGTTAGGGTTTTGAGACATTGTTGAGGAAGATGGATGAACAGTTTTAGGATTTATGATTTCTGAAGGATAGCTAGTTAATGTGATTCGCTTGTGATAGTAAGATGAGAATCTTGATAGCTGCTTATAAACAGTTACTAAATAAGTAGCCGTTATAGTGCAAATAATTAGGAATGGAATTCCCAAGGATCTTGTCCAGACTGGTTTTTCCATCTGGAACTTATGCCATACAATGTCATATGACATGTTGGCACATCTCATTAACTGCTAAATATCACATAAACAGATTCCAAGTTTGCCCCTTAAGTTCTCAAATTGTGTAGCATCCAAAGCTTTGGTAAAGATATCAGCTAACTGCAGATCTGTAGCTACATGCTCCAATGAAATCACCTTTTCTTCTACAAGATCTCTGATGAAATGATGTCTGATATCAATATGCTTGGTGTAACACGGTGGGAGAACTGACTTTAGTTATGTTGCGGATAGCAAGAGTCGCCACCGACTTTTATTTTATCCAAAAAAGGAAAGGATATAAAAGAACAGGAAAGACCTTAAGAGATGTTTTTGGGTCCGGGGGGTAGGTTATGTAAAGGGAAGGTGTTAGCACCCTTTACATCCATGGTTATCCATGGGCTCTTAGTTACTTAGCTCACTTTTGAATTGTTTTTGAAAGTGCAGTGTGTGAATAGAAAAATTTTCAGAATAGTTAATAATGATCCATGTACGGATGCGTAAAAACTTGTTTTTGAAAATTTGTTTGAAATTGTGAAGAGTTTGAAAAGTTTGAATAGTGAGCAAGTACATAAGAGGAACCTACCCTAAAGTTTAAGTCTTTCTTGTTCTTTATCCTTTAAATGGTAAGACTATCCCTACTATTAAGGAGTAGGTAGTCATTACCTTGGATGTTAGGGACATGTGAGGGACATTTATTTTTGAAGGCAACTGTGGGGTGTATTAAGCATATAGGAGGGACTATCATCATTATTCGAAGGGACTTGATTCGTAAAGGCAACCATGAGGGACTTGATGATTTTTCTTTTTAAGGGACTTGCTTTTTACACCCCACTTGACCTTATTAATAGGCAACATAGAGGGATAGCCTTAGAAAGTGTAGGATGGCGATTAAAAATCGACTTACGTGTGTGAGTGTTCAATATTATTTATCTTATGATTAAAGTGATCTAAATTTATTTTAAGTAGCATACATGTTTTGCACTCCCTAAATTACTAACCATAGCAAAAATAATTAAATATTTACAAAATTACACCAAGGGAGCAATTACAAAATAATTATAATAATAATAAATAAATAGCAGAAAATATAAAAGCAAAATATAAATAATAGGCAAAATAATAATAAATAAGCAATAAATAAAGAAATAAGGGTTAGTAATAATAATCATTAAAAATAGGGTTAGTAAAAATAATATTAAATTAAATAAAAGGTTAGTAAAAATTATAATAAGCAAAGATTAGCAATAATATGATTAATAATAATAATAGAAATCAAAATAAATTGAATTAACAAAAATATAATAAGAACCAAACTAGAATAATAAATAAAAGTTAGATTATAAACAATTATTTAATAATATGAAAGAATATGGACAATTAAATAATTATAATAATATACAAATTATTAATTTATTTTTTTAGACATATTACAAAAAGAAAAGCTTGATTATATTTATTGAAATTAATTATACTAAATAAATATGTACAAAAATTATAAAATAAAAATTAAGTTTTTTAATAAATTATTAGAAAATAAATTAGGGTTTTGTTTTCTAGAAAATATTTTTAAGATTTAATTTAACATACAAAATTATTTTAACTAATATATATGTCTAATTTAATTACATAAATAAAAATTTAAATTGAGAAAACAAGAATTTAGAATTTTTTTAGAAAATAATATTAGGAATTAGAACATATGATATATACATATTTTATAATATAGAAAATAATAAAGTAATATAATTTTAATTTATTTTAATATGAAATATTAATTAATTAGAAAAATAAAGAAAGAAAAAAAAATGAGAGAATAAAAACCTGATGGGGCTGGGGTTTGAACCCAGTCCCCTAAGCTTGCAACCAACAATACACACCACTGGGCTGCCCATGCGCAGGCAACAATGAAGGAGATTCAAGTTGTTTTGATCTTTGTCCCAAAAACCTGGAAAATTAAAAGAAATAAAAAGGCCTGGGGGAGGATTGAACCCAGGACCTTTGAACATTCACACGCACACCTCACCACCTGGCTGGAAGAGCCCAACTGATTATATGATGACTATAATTGATAATATATTAAACCTGAAAAAACAAACAGAATAAAAGAACAAAATGTCACAAACGGGGAATCGAACCCCAGACCAAGCCAATGTATGCGCATACCTCCAACCACTGGGCCAAGCAACCTTTGGTGAAACAAAACTATAACTAATTCATAAAATATTATATTCAACTTTTAAATTCTGGAAAACGCGCCAAGCTTCTTCTTCTTCTACCTTTTACCTGCGAATTTTGTTGCCTTTTTTCCTGCAAGTTTTGTTGCAAGTTCTTCATGGTTTTGGACCTGCGAAAATCAAACTCATACCAAACAGCAATGATTCATGAAATTAATTATAGTTTTATGATCCTTGGGTCTCATAGAACATTCCTATGTTCTTAGAATTCGTTTAGGTTTAGTGAATCACAAGACCCCATTTTGAAGGTCAAAACCCTAACTATGGCCGAATCTGTTTTAGGCAAGGAAGCTTCAATCCATTGGTCCAGAAACAATCTATACCATGTCACAAACAAGATTATGTAAACAAATTTCAACAAAACACAACAAATCAATGGAATCGAAAAAATTATATTCAAGATAAAGGTGGGCTCGGGTTGGCCAATATGGTGCACATGGGATGCATATGAGTGATGCTTTAGCTTCAGTGATGATCAAAGAACACGTCTATGTCTTTATTTTACCTTGAAACCTCTTGGATTGAAGAATCCGAATGTCACTTTTCAATGGTTTTTGGCTTTGTGAACTTACCTCTTGATGCAGCAAAATCGTGAATGAGGGTTTGCATTATGTTTGATACTTATATGTGAATGATTCTAGGTCAAAACATTGATGGATCATGTGGAAGAATTGATTTAAAAAGATTGAGATTGATCATGCTTTGAAAGTTCAATATTTGCTCATGAAAGCTTACTATTTTTGGATCAATCACATGATTTCTTTCTCTTTCAACTTCAATCAATATTGATGAGATTCTAGAAGCTCAATCTTCATCCAAAAATATATTTTCATATTTTATATTTATTTAAAATGATTTTTTATGAATTAAATCAAAATAAATAAAAATAAAATAGTAAAAATTATGATTTTTAATCAATTGGGTCGTGCATGATGATATGATATGGATTGGATCACAATTTAGCAAGCCCATTTGGAAAGAAGTGGTTTTAAACCTCCATTTTCAACATAAACCATCATAAAATTTCCCAACTTTGCAAGGGCACATCTCCCTCAATTTTAAAGGTATGAGGGTGTTATTGGACATTTTGGAAATCTTGAAGAGTCCTCTAAACAGCCCCATTGGTTTCAGGTCCATATAATTTACCAATCTCAAGTTATGCCCTTTTGAAGTTGTTGACTTTTTGTTGACTTTTGAAATGACCTATAATGTCTTAGATTATATCTTCCAAATGAAGCATTTTTGGGATTAACTTGCAAGATCAAAGTTGTAGAGAATTAAATTTCCTTCAAAATGAGCTTTGGATGGAGACTTGGTGATGAAGTATGTGAAAGTTATGGCTGGTCAAAGTTCAGTTGACTTTTACTGAGGAAACCCTAATTTAGAAACTCCTGATTCTTGATGATCTGAAATCTCCTTGATGAATCATGATCAACCCTTGATCAAATGATGAATTTTACTTCATATACTTGATGTTGGCAAAAAATCATGAATTTTGACTTTGGTTTGACCACAGTTGACCTTAGTTTGACTTTTTAACTGCATTGACTGATTTTGACTTATCTGATCATCTGACTGAGCAAACTTTTGAGAAAAGTCTTGAAACTTGTCATGGGGGTTCTTATACACATATAAGATGTTATGAAGCTCACTTGAGGTCTTGGAAATTCATTTATCCTGATTAAAGTCAAAACCCTAGTTTTGGATGCCCTGCTTAGGAGGTGCATTGTTTGAGGGAATTGTCAACTCTTTTG
This sequence comes from Lathyrus aphaca, assembly GCA_963966055.1. NCBI lineage: Eukaryota > Viridiplantae > Streptophyta > Magnoliopsida > Fabales > Fabaceae > Lathyrus > Lathyrus aphaca. Next base: position 20,906,818 of record OZ014521.1, read on the forward strand.
ACCAATTATGAACTTTGTGAACCTTGTGAACCATCATAAAATGTCTTGTGAACCTCATGGGAGGTATTGTAAAGCTTGTGAACCTTGTGAACCTCATGAAGTGATTTTGTAGACCCCATGAACCTCAGGAGAGTTTTGTAATCATTGTGAATCTTGTGAACCTTGTGAACCTTCAAGAAGTGACTTGTAGACTTCATGAACCTCATGAAAGGTTATGGAAATGTTAAGAAACTTGTGAACCTGGTGAACCTTCAAGAAGTGATTTGTAGACTTCATGAACCTCATGAAAGGTTTGGAAATGTTGAGAAACTTGTGAACCTTGTGAACCTTCTTAGCACACAAAGTCTTGTATTATGAGGGCAAATTTTGGGGTGCAACACTTGGTCCTGCTATGTTGGATAGGATTCTTTGATATGTTTATTGCACTTAAGTTGTCACAGTACAATGTCATGACATCCTGTGGGACATTGTATTCAGTGAGCATTTGCTTCATCCAAACCAACTGAGAACAACTGCTTCCAGCTGCTATATATTCAACTTCAGCTGTAGATAAGGATACACAATTCTGTTTCTTACTGAACCAAGAAATCAAATTGTTTCCTAGAAAGAAGCATCCTCCTGAAGTGCTTTTTCTGTCATCAGCACTTCCAGCCCAATCAGCATCACAGAAGCCAGTGAGAATTGGTTTGCAGCCATGAAAGTACATTATGCCATAGTCACAAGTACCATTAACATATTTAAGAATTCTCTTGACTTGATTGAGATGACTGACTTTTGGATCATCTTGATATCTTGCACAAACTCCTACTGCAAATGCAATGTCTGGTCTGCTAGCAGTCAAGTATAACAAGCTTCCAATCATGCTTCTGTATAAACTTTGATTTACATTCTCACCCTTTTCATCTTTAGTCAGCTTTAAATGTGTGGGGGCAGGAGTTCTTTTATGAGAAGCATTTTCCATTCCAAATTTCTTGACTATGTTCTTGGAGTACTTACTTTGGGAAATGAACATTGAGTCTTCCATTTGCTTTATTTGCAGACCAAGAAAGTAGGTTAACTCTCCTACTAGGCTCATTTCAAATTCAGATTCCATCTGCTTGACAAAATGTTTGACCATCCTGTCAGACATCCCACCAAAGACAATGTCATCAACATATATTTTAGCAATCATGACATTTCCTTCTTCATCTTTAACAAACAGGGTTTTATCAATCCCACCTTTTCTGTATCCTTGCTTGATAAGAAATGTGGTCAGTCTTTCAAACCATGCCCTTGGAGCTTGCTTCAACCCATAAAGTGCCTTCTTTAGTTTGTATACATGATTTGGACAGCTTGGATCAACAAATCCTTTAGGCTGTTCTACATATACTTCTTCATTAAGATAGCCATTTAAAAAGGCACTTTTCACATCCATTTGAAATAGCTTGAACTTTAAGATACAAGCAATTCCCAACAGTAGTCTTATTGATTCAAGCCTTGCTACTGGTGCAAAGGTTTCATCAAAGTCTACCCCTTCAATTTGAGTGTATCCTTGAGCTACAAGTCTGGCTTTGTTCTTTGTAACAACTCCTTGTTCATTTGACTTGTTCTTATACACCCATTTTGTTCCAATCACATTTATGTCATCAGGTCTAGGAACAAGATTCCACACTTTATTCCTTGTGAATTGACCTAATTCCTCTTGCATAGCATAAATCCAGTATTCATCAGTGAGAGCTTCCTTGATGTTTTTAGGTTCTATTTTGGAAACAAAACAAGAACCTGAAATCACATCTCTTGATCTAGTGCTCACTCCTCTGTTGGGATCACCAATTATTAAATCTTTAGGATGATCCTTCTGTATTCTGATGGAGGGAGGTTTTCTGGATTCTTCTGTCCTTGTATCAGTTTGAGTGAAGTTATAATGATCATCCTTTTCTTCAGCTTCAATCTTGATATCAGCAGATGTTCCAACATCTTCTGGGACATCTGTAGGAGCATCATCAATTATCACATTTATGGACTCCATGATAACCTTGGTTCTAGAATTAAATACTCTATATGCTCTGCTGTTTATAGAGTATCCAAGGAAAATCCCTTCATCACTTTTAGGATCCATTTTTCTCCTTTGCTCCCTATCTGCCAGAATATAACAGTTACTTCCAAACACATGAAAGTACTTAACAGTGGGTTTTCTGCCCTTCCAGACTTCATATATTGTGGACAAAGTTCCTTTTCTCAAGGTAACTCTGTTATGGATGTAGCAGGCAGTGTTCATAGCTTCAGCCCAGAAATACAGAGGTAATTTTTTAGCATGGATCATAGCTCTTGCAGATTCTTGAATAGTTCTATTCTTCCTCTCAACAATCCCATTCTGTTGAGGAGTGATTGGTGAAGAATATTCATGATTGATTCCTTCTGAAGAGCAGAAATCTAAGAACTTTTGATTCTCAAATTCTTTTCCATGATCACTTCTAATTCTAATCACACAGGTGGATTTTTCCCTTTGTAATCTTTGACATAATTCTTTGAATACATCAAATACATCAGACTTTTCTTTGATGAAATTTATCCATGTATATCTTGAAAAGTCATCTACCACCACATAAGCATACCTCTTACCACCAAGACTTTCAACCTGCATAGGTCCCATAAGATCCATATGTAAAAGTTCCAAAACTTTGGAAGTTGTCAGATGTTGGAGCTTTGGATGGGACATCTTGGTTTGCTTGCCTATTTGACATTCACCACATATTTTGCCATCATCAATCTTCAGTTTAGGAATACCTCTTACAGCATCCATAGATATGATCTTCTTTATGCCTCTGAAATGAAGATGACCTAGTCTTTGGTGCCACAGTTTCACTTCTTCTTCTTTAGCTAGAGAGCAGGTTGAAGTGAGACTGAAGTCTTGTGGTTCCCACATGTAACAGTTGTCTTTAGATCTGGATCCTTTCATGACAACCTCTTGTTCATTGTTAGTCACTATGCATTCAGTTTTGGTAAAGTTTACACTGTACCCTTGATCACATAACTGACTTATGCTGATCAGGTTAGCAGTTAAACCTTTAACTAGCAGCACATCATCTAGTCTTGGAACATCTTGACAATCCAAGGTTACAACTCCCTTGATTTCTCCTTTAGCTCCATCTCCAAAGGTCACATACCTGGATGAATGTGATTTTAAGTTTACTAGCAAATTCTTCAATCCAGTCATGTGTCTTGAACATCCACTGTCAAAATACCAGTCTTCTTTAGCTGATACTCTCAGTGATGTATGTGTTATGTATGCAGTACTTTTCTTTGACCAGATGAGTTGAGATTTCTTTTGATGCCTCTGCCCTGTGTGTTGTTTATCAGCTGATCTCCAAGCTTGATTGTTGATCTTGTTCTTGTAGCTTTGATCAGCTTCAGTGCTAGCTTTTGGTTTCCATACCTTCTTGAAGTTTTCGGTCTTCTGCTTAGGAGGTTGCTGATTTCTATGATGTTTATGCAGCACTTTCTTGGTAACTTCTATTTTCTTCTTGGAAGGTTGCTGATACATCTGATTTGGATATCCATGCAACTTATAACAATGAGGTTTGATATGTCCAAATCTTCCACAGTGATGGCATCTCCATCTTTGATACTTCTTCTTCATTTTGTTCTTTCCAGAATGTTGAGACATCTGTTGGAACATTATGTTTGTCTTTGTGTTCTGATGTTGAAGCATCTGTTGGGACATCTTGTTTGACTGTGTAGTTTTTGCAGTAGCTTTGTGTCGCCCCCGACAAATGAAAATGGATCAAATGAAGGTACAGACGCGAACGGTCGGCGAGGGGAACAGTGAGAACACACAGCCGTGAACTCACTGGAGGATGAATAGAGTCGCCAGCTAGGCATTTTTATCCCGGAGGAAAGGTAATGCTGCATAGACCTAGAAAAAGAATGGATAAGACGGTTTGCGAACCAGAGAGACTGAGAAAGGGGGTTGGTTACAACCTGGGAAGGTATTAGCACCCAGATTGTCCGCCGTACTCGACGGGATCCACGCTTAAAAGATTTGTGTTATAAAGGGGTAGTGTCAGTGCAATCTGTGTGTAAAAAGCTGGAAAGCAATATGTACAGGTGTCAGTGCTGAAAAAGTGAAGTGCAAAGTGATATATACAGTGTCAGTGTGAGGATGAGAGTGAATTGCTCAAAATCATGAGGCTAAGAGAAAGATGCTGGAAGAGGGGGAATGTATAGAGACTTTTGTTCGATAACTGTTAAGTTATGCCTACGTATCCTCTCGTGCAATGAGGAAGTCAGAACACCGTAGTTCGACCCAAAGAGACTGAAAGGATTGACTGGTGAACTGCTTGCAGTCTATGCTCAAGTGTATGATCTGTCTGGCACAGATGCAAACTGTCTTGCATTAGACGGAAGAAGCAAGTTCTCGGTTGTGAGTGAAGATGATGAGAAAAGAATCCCGAAGGAGACGATTATTGTTTGTTTTTGAGTTTTCAGTCTTTTATTTCTTTTTGGAGTTTGTCATAAGATAATGAGCTTAAGCCTAAACCAATGGATTTAGTAAACTCATCACATCATCCCTCTGATTAGGGGTAATGAGAATTACCTTAAGTGTGAAGTCAGATTCTCACACTTAATCCCCTTTGATGTAGGGTTAAGATCATTAACCTACTTGTGATTATTTAGATGTTTTTTGTGATTTTTGTTTAGTGTTAAGTAATGAGGTTAAGCCATAATCAGGGATTTAACAGGCTCATTACACTATCCTAAAAGAAGGATAATAGATGAGGGTGTTTAAGCTGGGGAAGGATCCTCAGCTTAATCCATGATTAGGGATTAAACCCATGACAAAACTAGCCTTTGATTAAGTGGATTTTATTAATGATATGATGATGAAGTGTTTTTTATGATTTGTAAGACAACTTGAGGGGGACTTGTCCATTAACTTCAGGGTTAGTCCTTCTTAACCAATTAAGGAAGAATTAGAACCCTAATGCAAGGCCCAAGTTACAAGTGTAATGTCTTGATGATTATTAGATGGATTAATTAAGAGAGTTCAACACCTTAAGGGTCCAAGACTTAGGATCAAAGTTATACACTCCATCCTAAAAGAAGGATGCAGGCATGATCTTAATCACAAAGTCTTAAAGCCTTGAGGGTTTAGTCCCTGATTATGAGGTGAGGAGAGAAGACTCAAAGAGAGACACAAAGGTAAAAACTGTGGGGAGACTAATCAAAACCCTAATTCATTATCATGCTTGGTTGGTCCTAATGTTTGTGAGGTTTTCAAGAACAATCTTCAGATGAACCACCAGGAAGCAGATGAACAAAATCAAGAGAAACAAAGTGACTTGCTTCATTCAAGAAGTCAAGTCACTTGAAGAAAGAAAGTGGGAGGAGCAAGAATGAGCAAGCTCAAACTCAAACACAAGTAAGAATGCAGCAAGGTATGCAAAATAAGATGAGAAGAAAAGTTATGAGAAGTGAAGGCAAATTCACTTCTCAAGTTTACTTACCACCTGAAATGTTAGAAAGAAATGCAATGCAATGCAAGATGAAATGAAATGACATGATGCTAGGCCAAACCAGAAGCATACACATGATGATTATGATGTTATGAAGTGCTGCAAACATGAGGCAAGACAATGGAGATGTTCATACAAGATTATGAATGCATATGATGCAAACTAAGGAGCATGAACAAGCATGAAATGTTATGAATCATACAAGACAAATGGCATGGCAAATATGTAATGCAATGATCAATGATGCTTCATACATGTCTTAAGATGTCAAATGAATCATAGGAATGCACAAAATGCAATGACAAGCCATGTTATACAAGGAAATGCAAGAAGGATGCAAGGAAAGGCCCAAATTAGGGTTCATGGATCAAACATCAAACACAAACCAAAAACAGAAGCAAACCTCAACATAAAAAATGGAAAATAGTACCCAAGGAAACCCTAGACCTATAATGAATCACTGCCCAAAGGGGAACTCTCAACTCTCAACCAAACTCAAGTTATGATTTTTCTAAGTTATTAGGGTTTTTTAGGGTTCTTAACAAAACAAATGCCAAACAATTTGAAAATGCAAGATCAAATCATGGCCATTTTATCTTTGAAAGTTCATGTCAAATGGAAAACAATGCAAAAAGAATCAATGTCTCAACCTTTACCAATTGGCAGAAATGAATTTTTAAACTTATGATCAAAATAATGCACAAAATAGGATTTAATTCAATGAAAAATTCTCAAAATACATCAAGATCAAAAAAGAAATTTGGTTTGAAGGTTGGACAATGTTTCTAAATGTCTTAAAACATTTCATGAATTTTTTTGTAATTTTTAAATACCTAAAAGTATTTTTTATTAATTAATTCTCATTAATCAATTAAAAATAATCTTTTAAATATTTAAAAATACTTTTTTAATGATAAAAAATAAAATAAAAATATTTTTGTGTCATAAAAATTAATAAAACCTTAAAGAAAAAGTTTCATAATTTTTATGATTTTTTAGCTATTTTAAATAAATTGTGCAAATTAATTGAAATCAAATGAATTAAAAATCAAATAAAAGTGAAAGTATGCAGGATGGACGCATGAGATTGATTCTGGGGAAAAGCTCATTGACCACGCGCCAAATCTGAGGGTCACAATTCAAATCAGCCTAAATGACCTAATTAAACTAATTAATTAAGATTAGGGTTTAATGATGAATCTGGTCCATCCATACGCGCGGGTAGTCAACAAAGTCAAAGGATCCTACGCTCCAGATTCAAACTGCACTAATGACTGGGATTATGCCCTAACTACATTCAGGTGGCCGGAGAAGACCTCCGGTCGTCTTCTCCGGCCAGAGGGTCACCTGAAAAATCTCAAAACCTCCCAAAACGTAAAATAAATGAAAACTAAGCCCTGGGAAATGATCCCCAACACCTCACGAATTAAAACCCTCTCTCAAAACAAATTTATCTAACCTAAACAAGCTGAATCGAAGCAACTAAGTTCTAGGGTTCGTAAGCTTCAAACTGAAATTAAATCCTTAAAACGCAACCATTTCCAAAACCAATGGTACCAGAATGATCAGCAAGACAAGTAGAGCAAGTTTGTAACAATCAAATTGATTTCTGGAAAAATTAATTTGAAGCTACCTGAGATTTGCAACCTTTGACTTTGGAACTTTCAGGCCTCTTCTCCTTGCTCAATCTGCTCCTCTTGGTCCCCCAAAGTTGCTTGAATGCTCAAAATGAATTTATATTTGCTGGATGATGAGTTTCGAAGAGAACTGCTCCAAGCCCAGTCAACATTGGCAGTTGAGATTCTGGCCCTTTCCAGTCATGGTGATGGGTTGTTTGAGGTCTATGCAATGTGTAGAGAAGGCTTGTGGTGGTGGTTTGTGTGTTTGTGACTTGAGGAATGAGATTCGAATGAATCTGCAGAATGAGGGTTGGTGATGGCAGTGAGTGTTTCTGGCTGTTTCAGGCTTTGTCTCTTGATGCTTTGTGTTCTATAGATCAAGGTGAGATGAATGGAATCAAGGGTTTGGGTGTTTGCAGGCTATGTAATGGAATTCGAAGGAAGTTGCAAGTTGGGGTGTTTTTGGTGTAAGTTGTGAATGGTATGTTTTCAGCCTTTGTTCTCATGTGATATGGTTTGCAAATTGAATGAATAAACAATTCTGATTGGTCTCTTGATGTGACTTGTGCAGCTGTGATAGGTGAGTTTGCTTTTGCATAAAGTCCACTTTTGTGTAAGATAGGGCATGGCATGATACTAGGCAAGGACAAGTTGGGTTCTGGTGCAGCATGGTGAGTGTGAGAGGTTGGCTTGACCCAAGGCTCAATGCAGCAAGTTGGCATAAGGTTATGAGTGGTTTTGCAACTAGGTTGGCTTATGGTTCACATGTGACTTTTTGCATAAACAAGCATGAAATCATGGGCATTCCTAGTTCATTTCTGATTTTTATGACTTAGAGGAAGTTGGCATGCTGGTTTGACATGAATTGGAGGCTGCATTTTGACTTGATTCAAGACTTTGCAAAATTTTCACTTAGTGCATGACTTGAAAAACAATGATTTTTGCTAACTTTAACACACCATAACTTTTGATCCATGAAGAGTTAGATCATGTTCTTGTACTTTTTGAAAAGGGAAAGATGAGATCTACAACTTTCATGACCAAAGTTTTTTCATTTGAAGCCTCTTTGGATCATAAATCAAAGCTTGAAAATTGACCTAAAAGGAAGCATTCTTGAAAAAGTCAACAAAACCCAAAAAGTCAACTTTTGCAAAAACCCTAAATTCTTGATTTTTATGAACTTCAAACTTCTTCCATGATCAAATAAAGATCATATACACTCAAAATGATGAAGATCACCCATTGGTTGGGTCATTGGGGGCCTCAGATGCCCTGATTTTACACTGGCTTGTCTGAAAAGTCAACTCTTGATCAGATGACTTCCCCATGGAATTTCTTCATGAAAATTGATATGCATACTCCCTATACCATATAGAGATCAATGGAAACAAGAATGACCAAAAAATTTGGAGTTATGGCCTCTGAAACCAAAACCCTAATTTTCAGTCAGCTGTGCAGTTCATCCTGGCTCTGCATCCACTCAAACCCTAGTTCTTGTGATCCCTCTGCAATTTTGACTTTGTGAGGATGTAACATGATATAAGAACACACATGGACCCCTTTGAGTTGATTAGTGGCCTTTGGAATGGCTCAAGATGCCCTGAGGTTGCTCAGATCACAAACCCTAGGTGCAGATGCCTTGGAAACTATCCAGTGAAAACAAATGAGACATGAGATGATGTGATTGTGTTTATGCATATGAGATGATCACAAGTCATGTGTGAATGGGTGAGGGCAAATTTGGGGTGTTTACAGCTGCCCCTATTCAAGCATGAGTTAGCTGTGCAGGTTGTAAGCGGCGGCTTAACAGGCAAACAAGATAACTTGTGGTTGAATATCAAAGACAGTCCAAAATTTGCACTCACAGAAATGAAGAAGAAAAGGGATATAGATTGTAAAAGCAAATAAAGTATATTGTAAGGTGTGGGCGACGGAAGACGACCGTCGAGCAGAGGACGACTGCTGGGTAAGGTGGTATGTGAAGCAAAGCGATGACGGGGACGGCCGACATGCTGGTAAAGTGTGTAAAATAAAGCGATGACGGGGATGACCGACATGCTGGGGATAAAAGATAAAGCTAAGACGGGGACGGCCGACTAGCTGGGAAAACTAAGATAATATGATGGGGACGGCCATCAAGATAAAGTAGTAACATTCTCTGGGGATTGGTGAAACATGACGGGGACGGCCATCAAGTTCACAAAGGTAAAGTAACCAACGATGGGGACGGCCATCGGGTTAAAAAAGAAAAGGGACCACGACGGGGACGGCCATCGGGTTAAAAAAGAAAAGGGACCACGACGGGGACGGCCATCGGGTTAAAGAATAAATGAAATGGACAGATGATGGGGGACGGCCATCAAAGGTGAAGGACGATCACCTAGCAGGGGACGGCTGCTCTGTTGGGTATAAAAGAAATACGATGGGGACGACCATCAAAGGTGGAGGACGACCACCTGGCAGGGTACGGCTGCCAAAATATCAACGATGGGGACGGCCATCGGATAGAAAAGGTCAACGATGGGGACGGCCATCGGACGAGCATGATGGAGGACGACCATCAAGAAGTGGAGGACGACCACTCAGCAGGGGACGGCTGCTCTCGAGGTTTCTCATAACACAGGACGAGTGTTAGATAACCAAAATCGACAATGGGGACGGCCATTGGATAAAGTGATGAAGGACGATCATCAAAAGGTGGAGGACGACCACCTAGCAGGGGACGGCTGCTAAAAATATCTACGATGGGGACGGCCATCGGATGAGCATGATGGAGGACGACCATCAAGAAGTGGAGGACGACCACTCAGCAGGGGACGGCTGCTCTCAGAGGTATCATAACACAGGACGAGTGTTAGATAAAAAAGAAATTTGACTGCGATCTACTGGGGATATAGTAAACACGGACGAGCGTTTACATCCAAGAAACAAAAGGTTTAAGTGTTTGGTATTGTGTATAGATTAAAGATGCGGACGAGCATCCTTAAGACTATGATACGGACGAGTATCATGCAGAAACAAACTGACACGTGTTCCAAGATGATGATACGGACGAGTATCAACTGGTTAACAAAGAACACGGACGAGTGTTGCATCTGAAAGTATCCTTCTGGGGAATAGTAGACACAGACGAGCATCTATATTCACGAAGACATAAGTGTTTGACACGGTGTATGGATTAAAGATGCGGACGAGCATCCTTAAGACTATGATACGGACGAGTATCATGTAGAAACAAACATTAGACGCAATGTTCTGAGATGATGGTACGGACGAGTACCAACTGGTTAACAAAGAACAAGGACTACTGTCGAATCTGCGGGGATATACATGGTGTATATAAGATACGGACGAGTATCTGAGTAGGTGTACCAATGAGTAGTGAGTATATAATGTATAGGTGGGTGTTTATCTGCTGGGGATATGACACGGACGGGTGTCAGGAAAGTGTATATACAAGTATAGGCGACCACGCTGGGGATATGACACGGACGGGTGTCAAGAAAGTGTATAGGTATATGTGAGTGCAAAGAGGGTGTCTTTGGCTTTCTGCTGGTGACACGACACGGACGAGTGTCAGGATGTATCTGCAATACTGGTGATCTTGGTTTGTAAAGTGTATTCAGGCAACCTGCTGGGAAATGATGATACGGACGGGTATCAAAAAGGAGATATGTACTGGTGTTTGTGATATGGGGCAACTGCTTTTGCTGGGACTCTGATGGGGATGTATTCTGTATGCCGACAGATTGTCAATATTTTACAAGTGTTCGACTCACAACATGACTTATGATTATGCTATGCATTTGATTTTTGCCGTAATGCTCCGCATTAGACGGAATGCTACGCTCTGGGGGTGAATATGATGCGAATGCTATGATTATGCAAAGAGGCACCGATCCGGGATTCGGATCCCGTTGCTGCAAAGATCTCTGATCGATCTGCTTGGCGAACATCCCAGCTGGGGATGAGATCATTGATAGATCTGTAGTTGTATCTGCTTGGGGATATACGTCATCGATTGACATATCCTCATAATACGGGACCCAGCTGGGGTTTGTAGAAGCTTTCTTCACTCTGTTGTGACTTCTTCGTGCGCTGCTCTTCTGAATAGAGGCCTGAAGCTCTGTGGGGAGATGATCCCCTGATTTCTGTATCCTGCTGAGGAATAATGGCTACTCGGCTGGGGAATTATGAGAGGCAACTCAACTGGGGGTAACAACAAGAAACAAACTCAGCTGGGGATAGAGTGTCTCCGATGCTGTACGTTGATTTGGCAACTTTGCTGGGGAAGTGGGCACCTCCCAGTGCCAGGTGAGTTTGATAATGATTTTCCAGTTGCTTGAGACGTAACTTGCATGCCCCAGGTCGCGTTCTGGATACCTGCAATCCTGCAAAGATAAGGAAACGTACAAAAGGTCCCGAGGTATCCTTTACCGGATTCCGTCATAGGAGCTAAGTACTCTCAAGAGTAATCACATTCCCTGTAAACATGTGTTTTATTTTTTAAAGACAGGCATCTGTACTTATGCAGTTGTGTTTTTAGAGATATCAGACAACTCTTTTGCAAAACTTAAATGTAAAAAACGAGACATGACTGAAAATCTGATTATATTAATTCGTGTGCCCTGAATTGGCAAAATACAGTCAGAGAAACATATCTCCTGAAATGAGGAGATTGTTACGAATTGAGAAATAAAGTGTTGGCAGTGTTGATGACGCTTTGAGGAGCTTCCTCTCCCGCTATGACTCGTATGATAATGACGTTCTTCCCGTCTTGCTTTCTGGAGAAAGTTGACTCTGATCGGAGCTTGATTCTGTCAAAGCTTTCCAAGTTGTAGGTGATACAGACGAATTCAGAATGCAGTTGTTCGCTTATTCCCTTGTTTTGCATGGATCGCCCTTTCGGGTTTTCAATCCATCGGGATACCCATTTTTGCCTGAGCTGTCCAATGCGGCTTTTCAACTCAGCGGGTGTACATTTTTTTGCTTATTTCCCTTATTTTTGCCCGAGTCTTTTATTCTGTTTTTGACTCGCCGGGATGCCCTATTTTTGCCTGGACTTACATTCTGTTTTTATGTCCAGCGGGTCATTTTATGCGAAGTATTTTTTAACCGCATCTGAATTCACAGGGGACGGGAAATCTTCACCATCCATGGTGCTGAGCATCAGTGCTCCACCAGAGAAGACTTTCTTCACAACAAATGGTCCTTCGTAATTGGGAGTCCACTTGCCCCTGTGGTCTGTATGAGGAGGGAGGATTCTCTTCAACACAAGATCTCCCACCCGGTACTCTCGGTGCCTGACTTTCTGATCGAAGGCTCTCTTCATCCTTTTCTGATATAACTGCCCGTGGCAGATTGCAGCCAATCTTTTCTCTTCGATCAGACTCAATTGTTCGAATCGGGACCGAACCCATTCTGCTTCACTCAGTTTAACATCCATCAATACCCGTAGAGAGGGTAATTCAACTTCAACAGGTAGGACTGCTTCCATACCATATACAAGCTGATACGGTGTTGCCCCAGTGGATGTTCTGATTGATGTGCGGTACCCATGCAAGGCAAACGGTAGCATTTCATGCCAATCTTTGTAAGTGACTACCATCTTCTGCACAATCTTCTTGATATTCTTATTTGCCGCCTCAACAGCGCCGTTCATCTTTGGCCTGTAAGGAGAAGAATTGTGATGTTGGATCTTGAAGTCCCGGCACAGCTCTGCCATTATTTTGTTGTTTAAGTTGGAACCATTATCAGTAATGATTCGCTCGGGAACTCCATATCGACAGATGATATCTCTCTTCAGAAATCTGGCCACCACTTGTCTTGTGACATTTGCATATGAGGCTGCTTCAACCCACTTAGTGAAATAGTCAATGGCGACCAGGATGAATCTGTGGCCGTTTGAAGCAGTTGGCTCAATTTTGCCAATCATGTCAATGCCCCACATAGCAAAGGGCCATGGTGAAGACATTATGTTCAGGGGATTGGGAGGCACATGCACCTTGTCTGCATAAATCTGGCATTTATGGCATTTTCTGGCGTAAGCACAACAGTCTGCATCCATTGTGATCCAGTAATAGCCTGATCTTAACAACTTCTTAGCCATGGCATGCCCTCCTGCATGGGTACCAAAGGATCCTTCGTGCACTTCATGCATCAACAAATCTGCTTCTGTCTTGTCAACACATCTGAGGAGTACCATATCAAAGTTCCTCTTGTATAAAGATCCATCAGTGTTCAGAAAGAAACTTCCAGCAAGCCTTCTTAAAGTCTTTTTATCATTGGAAGATGCCCCAGGTGGGTACGTTTGATCCTCCAAGAAGCACTTGATGTCATGGAACCAAGGCTTATCATCTTTAGCAACATCTGCTGCAAATACATATGCTGGTCTATCAAGTCTCGATACTGAAATCTGAGGTACAAAGTTAGCAGCTTGAACTTTGATCATGGATGAAATGGTAGCAAGAGCATCCGCAAACTGATTCTCGTCCCGAGGGATATACTCAAGCTTGACTGTTGTGAAGAAAGTCAATAACCTTCTTGTATAATCCCTGTAAGGTATCAGATGATCTTGGTGGGTGTACCATTTTCCGTTGGTCTGATTGACTACCAAAGCTGAATCTCCGAATACGGTCAAAGTCTTGATCCTGAGGTCAATGGCCTCCTCAAGACCCATAATGCAAGCTTCGTATTCAGCTTCGTTGTTAGTGCAGTTGAAAGTGAGCTTTGCCGAGAAAGGCATGTGAACCCCTTTAGGTGTAATGAGTACTGCACCAACACCACGGCCATTCATGTTGACAGCCCCATCAAACATCATAGTCCATTCTTCTTCTGGGTCGGGCCCTTCAGTGTGAACAGGCTCTTCATGGTCTTTTGCTTTTATGAACATGATGTCTTCATCAGGGAAGTCAAATCTCATAGGCTGGTAATCATCAATTGGTTGCTCAGCAAGATATTCAGATAGTACACTGCCCTTGATGGCTTTCTGAGATGTGTACTGTATGTCGTATTCTGTGAGAATCATCTGCCATCTTGCAACCCGTCCGGTAAGAGCTGGCTTCTCGAATATGTACTTGACCGGATCCATTTTTGAGATTAACAAGGTAGTGTGGGTCAGCATATACTGTCTTAGTCGGCGAGCAGCCCACGCTAAAGCACAGCAAGTTTTCTCGAGCAGTGAATAACGTTGTTCACAGTCGGTAAACTTTTTGCTTAGGTAGTATATTGCATACTCTTTTCGACCAGACTCGTCATGCTGACCTAGTACACACCCCATCGATTCTTCTAATACTGTCAAGTACATAATCAGAGGTCTTCCTTCAACTGGAGGCATAAGGATTGGAGGTTCTTGCAAATACTCCTTGATCTTGTTAAAAGCTTTCTGGCAGTCTTCGTTCCACCTGACCGTTTGCTCCTTTCTTAACAGCTTGAATAAGGGTTCACAAGTTGCTGTTAGGTGAGATATGAACCTTGAGATGTAGTTCAATCTTCCTAAGAAACCTCGAACTTCTTTCTCAGTTTTCGGTGCAGGCATCTCTTGGATGGCTTTGACTTTATCAGGGTCAACCTCAATCCCTTTCTCGCTTACAATAAATCCCAACAGTTTACCGGACCGCACCCCGAATGTGCATTTGTTGGGGTTCAACTTCAGTTGATATTTTCTCAGACGCTTGAACAACTTGAGTAGATTCACCAGATGATCTTCCTCCGTAAGGGACTTGGCAATCATGTCATCCACATAACACTCGATTTCCTTATGGATCATATCGTGGAATAATGTTACCATAGCCCGTTGATAGGTGGCACCAGCATTCTTCAGTCCGAATGGCATCACCTTATAACAGAACGTGCCCCAAGGTGTAATGAATGTTGTCTTCTCCATGTCTTCAGGTGACATTTTGATCTGGTTGTATCCTGAAAATCCATCCATGAAGGAGAATACCGAGAACTGAGCCGTATTATCAACCAATACATCAATGTGAGGTAAAGGGAAATCATCTTTCGGGCTGGCTCTGTTCAGATCCCGGTAATCCACACACATTCGCACTTTGCCGTCCTTTTTGGGCACAGGTACTATGTTAGCGACCCACGGCGGATAGCTAGTCACAGCAAGGAACCCGGCGTCCCATTGCTTTTGTACCTCTTCCTTGATCTTCATAGCCATGTCCGGACGAGTTCGGCGCAACTTCTGTTTGACTGGTGGGCATTCTTCCCTCAAAGGCAGCTTATGCACAACAATATCGGTATCCAACCCTGGCATATCTCGGTAGGACCAAGCAAACACATCAACATACTCTTGAAGCAGATCTATCAGCTGTCTCTTCACTGAGT
The DNA here is from genome assembly GCA_963966055.1 of Lathyrus aphaca. Classification (NCBI taxonomy): domain Eukaryota; kingdom Viridiplantae; phylum Streptophyta; class Magnoliopsida; order Fabales; family Fabaceae; genus Lathyrus; species Lathyrus aphaca. The sequence continues at coordinate 20,922,266 of OZ014521.1, forward strand.
CTTGCAGGCAGGCCCCGATTTTGACTTCTTTCACGTCTTCCTCCGTACCAAGATTAATCACTTCAACCTCCTCCTGATGAGGAGTAATAACCTTTTCCTCTTGTCTTAACAACCTGGCTAGCTCTTCAGGAAGCTCGTATTCTTCATCAACCCCTTCATCAGCTTGATTGATCGGATTGTCAAAGTCATACGATGTCATAGCTGTGCTGTTGTCGGTGCTGTCTGGAAGGCACTCTCTGCAAGGGTTAAGTCGGTTCATTTTAGTGATTGATTTTAATCTTGCTTTAGAAAAAAGTGAAATGAAGTTATCATTTTGAAAACACCGCCATTTATTTTTGTACAAAAAGAAAAATGGAAAAACAGTGAGCAGAAAAGAAAAAGACTCGTTTGCAAAAAGATTGTCTGACATTTCATTAATTTAATCTTGTTTGCACAAAAGTACAGATGGCCCTGATTACAAAATGAGTCTTGTCATCTTGGGCAAGATGCAAGACTTTGATGCATGCTATAAAAGATACAGGAAATAATAATTACTCTGCTCGAGTAACACTTATAATTCCCTGGGAAGACCAGTTCGAGACACTGCTCCCTGGGACCTTCGGACGAATCCAATTCTCCAGGTTGCGCTCCTCTTCCAGCTCGTCTTCCAGACAGTTGATAGCATCGGGGGTAAGCATTCCCCCACTGACAAAACCTGGCTCTGCAGCAGCCTTTGCTTGATGTTGAGTTGGTTTGTAACCCAACCCAAATTTGTCCTTCTTCTCCTCCACAGCTAAGACCTTGCCCCAGCCTAGGGCAGTTCCTTCTTCAACAACCTTCCGGGCTTGTTGGTAAGATGACATGGAGATACCAGATACAGCAGATGCTTCATTGACATTCAAGGCTTCAAAACCTTGGCTCATTGTTTCATGGATTTCTCCATCCATCTCAATGTATTTATAAGTAGCCAGATGGCTAACAAAAATGTCCTCCTCTCCACAGATTGTGACAACTTGACCTTCCCACTCAAATTTTAACTTTTGGTGAAGGGTAGACGTTATAGCGCCAGCGGCGTGAATCCAGGGTCTACCCAACAAACAGCTGTAGGCGGGCTGAATGTCCATCACATAAAAGATAGTTTTAAAGGTCTGCGGGCCAATTGTCACGGGCAGCTCAATCTCTCCCAGAACCGATCTCTTCGAGCCATCGAAAGCTCTAACCACCAGGTTGCTGGGTCTCAATGCCAGTCCATCATATTCAAGCTTCACCAGAGCCTTCTTTGGTAAGACATTCAGGGAAGAACCTGTGTCCACCAGCACATGAGAAAGGACAGCTCCTTTGCATTCCATGGTTATGTGCAAGGCTTTGTTGTGATTGCGGCCATCCGCTGTCAGGTCAGAATTGGTAAACCCTAGCCCATTGCTAGCAGTAACGTTTCCAACCACGGTTTCCAATTGGTTGACAGTAATCTCCTCGGGCACGTAAGCTGCGTGCAGTACCTTCAGTAGTGCATTCCGATGGGCTTCGGAGCACATAAGCAGTGAGAGGATGGAGATTTTGGATGGCGTCTGGTGAAGCTGATCCACAATTTTGTAATCACTCTTTTTGATGATCCTCATAAACTCATCAACTTCCTGATCGAATGGAGTCTTCAGGGCTTCTTTGGCAGTTGGATCTTCCTGCACCGGGCTCTTTCCTTTTGCCTTGGCAGCAGCTTCTGCTTCGGCAGTAGGTCTTTGAACTTGTGAAGCAAAGAGACGTCCGCTTCGGGTGAAGCCTCCGCCTCCGCCCCACATTATCAATTTGT